>CAHIKZ030003709.1:0-65270 GCA_903632075.3 Acanthosepion pharaonis
TTATTTATTCAGATTGCGACAATTCAGGACTTTATTGCTAATGATTTCCCCACTTCCACAAAATTTTTTTTTTAAAAAAAAAAAAAAAAAAAAAAAAAAAAAAAAAATAGGAAGCAAAAGACAAGTGTGAAAATGTCGCTTATTTTCCCTGATTTACAGTTTTTCATGAAAGCAATCTTCGCACGTATCTGGTATTTGCGTAAAAAAAGAAAGAAAGAGGCAATAATAGTCATGTTTGGTTTGTGTGTGTGTGTACGTGTGTATTACTTTGGTAATATTATTTAAATTCCAATTTTTTTTTTTTTTTTTTTTTTTTCATGCAAACATGTATCGTGCCCAAATTTGATTTTTCAATTTCATTCCGTTTTTATCTCCTTCTGTTTGCTTTCTCATTAATCGCTGACACATCACCAAGAAGAAAATCAATGAAAATAATAAACTTAAATTTTCTTTACTACTGAATTAAATTACTGTTTTTAAGCAGTAAAAAGCAGCAGATAGAAATATCATTCAGCCCTTTTTTTAAATATTGTAACTAATTTTGTCATGTACAATTCTCGTTTTTCTTTATAGTTTGTCATTTAGAATCAATACTTCGCTAAAATAGATCATACCCTGATGAAAAAAGGCCACAAACTTGATTAAATAGTTTTTTTATCGTCTAAATGTTTATGTTTAAGAGGAAAGGCCAAAGTATTTTTAAGAATATTTTTGAAATCCTTTTTCTAGCACTTTTTTTTTTGAGTCAACAAAATTTACATAAAATCGACCACGTAAGCCATTTTTGACAACTTTATAAACAAAAGTGAAATTCTCAGTTAAAATCTTGTAAAATTTAGTTATACTTTTTTCAAAAGTTATTTTAGGAAAATTAATAAATTTAAAGTATACTTAATGTAATTTGAAACAAACATCTACTTAATTTTTTTAGCAGAAAAAATTTAGCTGGAAATAAGAGAAGCTAACTGTGGTGATTGGTTTGGAGGTGTGAATTGATGTTTACATCAATGTGTTGACAACTAACATCAGGGCAATTTATTGGACGGAAGGGCAGAAGTGGCAGTTGTTACGCCAGGGTTTTCGTTAGGACTACGATAGCCGGGACGTAATGAGAAAATAAAAAAAATAAGAGATCCCAAGATTCAATATAAAAAGGAAGGAAAAGAACAGTGGGAGGGGAATTCTCCAAATCCAGACACCGGTAAACACAGCAAGAAATATACAATGCGTAGACACAAAATGACAGGAGACAATACGAGAATCTATGATAAAAAATAGTTTATTTGCAAATATACAAGATGTAACAGTAAAATAAGAAAGAAATAAATGAAACAATAACACAAGGGATGGGGAGACGGACAAATATTACGGTGACGAATATCATAGGAATATAGAGCAAGCAGACAATAAGATATATAAAAAACATGTAACACTCAAAGTAGATGATGATTGACGTCAATCAGGATTTTACCAATAATACAGTGTAACGAAAAAAAAGATGTTCATACACTTTTTTTTGTTTCCTTTTTCTTTTCTTTTTTTTTCTGAACATAAAAGGGAGGGATTATCAATGTTCTAATATCATAAAAGTGTAGCTGACTTGGGTGATGACGTTCTTAATTCTCCGGGCAGCAAACAGCGAAATTTGGGTTTGGTAACATCTACTCCTTCAGGCCACAAACTGCGAAATTTGGTGTTGGTAACATCTACTACTTCTGACTGCAAATGGCTAAGACAGATTCTGGTGACGTCTACCTTGTCCGGGGACCAGCAGCTAAGTGAAGAATTGTTAACCCTGACATGCGCAAAACAAAATCGTCCCATGCCAGCCTACAAAAAATACGTAGGCGTCATTCATGGAATATTGTTGGGGTCATTTGCACTTTTTGTCAAACAGCATTTGTCTGGCCTATGATCAAGAACCAGACAGGAAATGAGAGGTTCTTTTCTGAGAACTGGCCCTGAAACAGAAATATATCTCACAATCTGCTTTTCCAAGAAATAAAGAATAAAGTTATTAATATTCCTATGTCTTGTTGCATGTACACAGTGTACTTAAAATATACTTATAAAATCTGAGGTGAGGGTACAATATGGGGTAACACAGTATTTTTGAATTTTAAGTGAACCAGCTTATTTAACTATATAAAATAATTCTTAAAAATTAAATACTTTCAAAAGTATAATATTTCATTGTTTTTCTTCTTTCTTTTTTTTTTTTTTTTTTTAACGAAGATATGTACAAAATCTGCACTGTTTCCATTCCTAAAATTGAATCCAAAAAACAAAAATTAATAATTGAAGTATAGATTATATTAAAAAAATGGAAAGAAAATTTTTAGTGAAATATGTTAAAAGAAAATTAAAAATTTTGCAAATGCAATGATGATTGGTCAATCAGATTATGTGACACAAAATCACGATTTATGAGGCCAGCTCCTCACTATCAGGAGAAATAACTCTTAAAACATGGGACATTATTTCTGAATTGAGCTTTCATAGTTTTGCTGGAAACTTTTTAATACATTTTTTTGGCATATTAAAAAATTATTTTAAAAATAGAAATGCTTTACAGATTGTAATAAGCTTTCAAATTTATGATCTGTAAAAATAGACCTTTTAATAAGAGCATTTTCAGAGATACACATATTCAAACTTAATTTTAAAATATTTAACCACTTTATCACATTTTGTATTTAAAATTGAAAAAAAAGTAAACAATTCTAGTAAAAATTCATTTTTCATTGAAAAAATATTTTGGCTTCAGACAATAATTTCCTTAATATATATTATTCATAAAAGCCATTAGAAGCTTTTTTAATTAAATAATGTCTTAGTTTTATTGGGTTTTGTACTTTACAATTCAGAGCTAAAGTTTGGTTAGAAATGCTCCTCAATTTACAAAAAAAATTGATTTATATCCTTCAAAGTCTTCTAAATTTAATTAAAAAATTACAAAAATACACATATTTGAGTTTTCCTGTTTTCATAAAATTAAGTAGTGGGGTAAAAGTTGTAAAAAATATTTTTACCATGACTTTCTAAAAAACAAACATTTCTAAAATAATTTCATTTGTGAATAAGTTCTGAAAGTTTCATTAAAATCTTACAATTATTTGAAATTTGCAAGAATTTCCAAATTAATGTGATTTTTCAACTGGAAAAAAGTACTAAAAAAACTAATGCTAAATACTATGAGACCATTGATGTAAAAAAAAAAAAGATTTTCAGCCAAAATTTTGAATGTACTAGAAAGGAATAAAAAATTTTATAAAATATTAAAAATACTTTGGTCTTTCCTCTTATTAATAACATAAACTTTTTCACGTTAAAACTTTATTTTTATTAAGTTTGGGGCCTTTTTTTCATCATGCTATGCTGGTTTGTTGGTGAATTATTGGACACAATTAGTCATTAACTGATGTTAACAGTTGTTAGTAATCAATTAAACTTTATTCATGAGTTAGTTTTTGGGGTCTATGTTATTACTTTGATTGTTCTAAAAAAAAAAGGTTTACCAAGAAAATAAGGTCGAGAACTTTAGATTACTTTTTTGTCAGCAGTTTAGTGTTGGATAGTAAAAAAAGTTGTTAGACACATATTCACACAACATTTGAGCTGATTGTCATTATTCAGGGCTGGAAAATAGTGTGAAGAAAAAAGATGACTATTTTGTTTAGGCCATGTTTGAAGGCCCTTTTTTTTTTTTTTTTTTTTTTTTTTTTAAGTTCAAAAAAAAACCTAACTTTTTTTTCTCAAGGTTTTTTCAAAAAAGGTTGTGTTGTGGTGGGGCATAGGAGTCTGTAACGTGATTAATTCATTTTATGTGCGTGTAAAAATATATATTTGCTATTCATGATAAATCCCCAATTAGACACTTTTTATCAGTAGATATGTTTTCTTTTCTTAAAGTGAAAATTGCTCTTACAATTCAATAACAAAACAATTATCAAAATAAAAAAAATATATATGACGAGTTATGAGTTCTGTCTAGGCAGCATCTAGTCATTTTAATTATTAATAGGGAAAATGGATTAACTAAGGTATTAGTTCCCTTCACAATCACAGAGAACAAAATCTGGAAGGTTTGGAGTCGACATGCAGGGATGATGTGCTATTTTGCCAAAAAATTCTTGCATGAGACATGAAGAATGGGAAGGTGGGCTCGTTATACCGAAGACATGCACCATCTGTTAAGGAACTTAACCCAAACACGATCTCCCACTTCATAGTCTATGTGATGTTGTTCAGCTGGGAGTATTACCTCAATTACTTTCAGTCAAACTTTGTACCAATGGATCATATTGGATGGGACAGTCAGCAGCAACACATCATTTTTGTGGGGTGACAATAAACTGCTTCCCTTACAGAACAGTTTCCTCACTGTAATCTGTTGTGTGCTTTGATCACATCATTCTGAGATGCCATTCCCCAAGACTGTGTGTGCACAGTGGAACCGAGGGCAGACTACCCATTCATTTAGGAAGTTCCTGAAGAGCTTACTGCAAAATGCTGTGTTGTCAATGAATATCTCCATCAGTGGGTCATGTTCACAGAATAGTGTCTCCAAGTGGTTGATGATACTTGCTGCATCTTACTGTTTTGGGTGATGCCAAATAGCAAACTGTATAGATAGACCTGCAGTCAATGATTGACAAGTAGTTTCTGCTTTGTCGTGGGTTATGTCCATCCCCACTAAGCATGTGTCACTGACATCCAATTCATATTTCAGCCAACATGTGGGTTGTAGGTCAATTGACTGGCATCCTGAACTTCATCACCACTGCTTTCACTGACGCCTTAGTGACCGTGGAATCGATCTTTCTGACAAAGTATAATGTCTGCTTTACACCACAATGATCACTTTGTCTATGGATAGACATTATTTGCTTGGAGTTGATCTTGTTTGTTGATGCAGCACAAATGTGGTTTGGGGGCTCAGCTGCATTTTTTATTGAATCACGCCCTTGCTGCAGCACACTTGTCAGACCATCTGCTTGGTTATGGTCAAACCTCACCAGGGTTACGTCCACCAACAACCTGTACTCTTTATTCAGCTTTGTGAGTGTGCTGAGCCATCATCTAACAAGCATTTTGCTTGCCACCTTAGTATAAATCATGGCCTTTCCTGTGAGTTTGGCTGTGATCCATTTGCATGCACAAGCAGAGTCTGTGGAGATGTGCAATACCGTTGCTTCCCATATCTGCCATATTGGCACCTTTAATACAGCTTTGAGTTCTGCTAAATTTATGTGCTGCATGTCTTTCTCTTTGTGCAACCAACTAGAATCCTCCACGGTAGCTATATTATGTTCAGCGAGTCTCCAGTTGCCAGAGAGAGTTTGCATCAACTCAAATGTCAAGCTTGGCTCCATCAATGCATCACTTGCCTCACAGCTTTTTAGTGCACTCTTACAAAGACTTCTTTTATCATTGTGGTTAGAGGAGCATTGTCCAACTTGTTGCCCCAACCAATTGAAACTGCTACTGCTCTCCTCTTAATGAATGCTGCTGCTACTCTATCCACCCACTGGAAAGTGCCCAAACAGCTTTCTGCATAGTGAGAACACATTATGTCTAGTTATAGCACATGCTTGGGACCTCATTTACATTGGAGTGTGTTGCACTCCACCCAAGACTTGCAAGCCAAATATTCCTGAACTGTCCTTCAGTCACTCTGTTTCCTTCCTTACCAGCCCAAAATTTACCAGATGTTGCTTTATGCTGCCTGCAGATGCTATATTCTCATTGATGTAAATATCATCAATGTATGCTGATGTTGGTTGCTGGATAGTCTCATCCTTCAATAATACAGCATCCATAATGGCTTGCATAATAGATGGTATCATATTGAGTCCAAAGCCCATGCATGTCAAGCAGTATCTTCTCCCCTCAATGATCACAGTTTAGTATGGTCACACAGATTGGTGCACACATACACCTGTAAGCAGGCCTTTCTTAACTTTCTTAATTTTTGTGCACAAATGCCAGTATGAGCTGTGTAATCTTAGACATGCCCATTCAGTTCACAAAAGTCCAATATGGGGTGCACTATTTTTAATCTGCTTTAAAACTGCCATCAATGGAATCAGGTCCTGTGGAGCATCAAGTTCTTTTCTTAGGATATGTAAGCAGCCATCCATTATACAACCATGTTTGCAGCTCATGCTGATATTCCTGTTGGATGTTAGCAGACACTGGATATTCAGGTATTCTGTTTATCAAATTATTGGGCAGCTGGTCACCTGGCCACTTTCATGAGTCTGCCCACACACTGGTCCTGTTATCAAATACAGCACTGAAATCCAGTTCTTCTATTTTTATTGCAGTGCAGACATATGGGTTATCCTTGAGAAGATGGCTTTATCAGATTTGTTGATTCTAACTCCACCTAACATTTTAATGACATCCATCCCAATGAGTAGATCAAAACCTAACAGTTGACTGTCCATGACCAGGAATTTAGCTTTCACAAGATCTTTGTCATCTACTACCAGCTGTCAATATGTTCACCTTTTGTTGACCCCAGGGGCTACACACTGATCCACTCACAAAGGACCTAGAAAATCTAGAATCTACTAGTGCAATGCACTTGAACCCATCAATTTGGACCTTAATTACAAGCAACACTTCTTTAAAACTTTTTGGGGAGAGACTGGAGCTGATGTCTTGCCTCTTTCACCGTTCCTGGGACGTGAGCCTGTCTCTCAGCATCTAAAGCAGTGCGCCTTCACTTGCACTTTTTGCATGGGGCCACGGCACCACTCTCTATGTTGATACTGGCAATCACTTGCAAAGTGGTTTAGTCCAGAGCATTTGTAACACCTAGCATGACTGGCAGACTTATCAGGGTAGGTAGGGCTTGTATTGGTCTTGACTGTGCAACTGCTCTGACCAGTTCTTTCTCATCTGACATTATGATTTGTGTGCTAGTTAGAAATTGATCCAGGGTCATTTTGTCCATTCTCGACGATGCCCAGAGTTGTTGCCTTACATGACTTGGCATGCTTGGCCACAAAAACACATGCCGTCCAGTTTTCAGGTGGTGCCTCTCCAACGATGTTCTGCCAATAACACATCTACTGTTTCACCAATTACTGCATCATGAAGCTTTAAAAATCCACAAACAAATCTGTTGTGAAAGCATTTACCAAAGTCCACTTAACTTGCTCTGCATCAGACTTTTGTTCCTTGCTGAGTTGCCTATATACGCTTAACCATAGCGGAATGACTCGTACTATTTTCTGAACATCACACAGCTCACAAATGAGTTCCACATCTTCAAACTATTCAACTACTGGGAGATTGGTTGCTGCTCCACTGAATTCTGGAAGCAGTCAGATGTCAAACTGTCATTTTCTTGGTGCTGAAATAGCTTGAAATGATTTTCTTCCTATTGATTGGGTATCTACCAACAAAGAGTAATAGAAAACTCAGCAGCACCAGAATTAAACACTGGATCATGATGAGCAGGGCACAGACAAGCCTTCCACATGTATGGGACGAATACAGCCAAGACACCAGAACCACAAACAATGATGAATGAATTTGAAATGATGCAGGGCAACACAAACAAAAATCTTTGGTAATGACAACAATCCCATTGTGTGGTCAACATGGCATACTGCCAAGTTCTGCCTCTTCCCAGAAAATGTGCTGCCTTTTATGGAGCCTAAAACTTTAGCTTTTGGGTAGCAAAGGAACTCTTTGCATAGCTCACCACCCTGACTATCTCATGGGAAAATCTATTCATTTTCTGGCAAACTTGGACCTTCGTGCCTAAAAAAAAATTGAGTGTCAAAAGGAGGGTTTTTCTCTTGGCACTGCTATTATTTTAATTACTATCACTCTTTGGCAATATTTATTGTTTTAAAAACAATGATTAGAACAGTAATTAAACCTGAACATATGATGAAAGTAAATTTATACATTTTTTTGTTTTTGAGAATTTACAACAAAAATATTAAAATAAAAAGTTAGTGAAGAGAAAGAAGAATAAAAGAACAGGATTCAGAAAGACAGAAGATGGCGATAATGCCACTAAGATGCAAGAGGTTACTCTGAGTGAAAGAGAATGAGAAGACTTTAGTGAGGAGAAAGAACAATAAAAGAACAGGATTCAGAAAGACAGAAGATGCCAAGTGATGTTGCATTTAAGTTTTTGAAGATCATAGTTGACAGGAAAGCAAGAAATCAGAAGAGAATTCCACAGGAGAGAAGAAACTATTAGAAGAGAACTATTTCAACCATAAATTGATGAGATCTAGTTGCCAATCTAGTACTGCACTTAAGGTCTGGATACCAATGAGGAAAGTTTATTGGAACAATTAACATGAAAATATTTATAGAAAAAGACACAGGGAAGCTATGTTACCATGGTGGGAAAGTGACCAAAACCAAGATGTCAGGACCAATAATATTACAGACCTTTCTTTTGATTTTGCAAAGAACCTTGAGATATATAACAGGTGCACCTGACCAGATATAGCAGCAATATTCAATACACAGATGAATGGCATATTTATGATTTATAAATGTGCAAAATGGATTCTGGTGAGAAAAATTGTCTGGCATGGCACAATGAACCAACTTTACTAGTAGCAGATCTAACAATTGATTCAATATAATCATTTCACTTCATATCAGTAGAAGACCTGAAACCTAGAAGGCACAAGGAGTTACTCTTTGGAGATTAGCATGAGCCTTGCAAAAATGGTTCTTTAAGATGACTAAAAAGCAGCAGTTTTGCTTTTGGAGGTGTTCAAATTTACAAGCCATGTCTTGTCATTTGTAAAATCACCTGACAGTTTTACTTTATCAAACCCATCAGACTTACTACTAAAACAAGAATAAATAGAGATACTGAGTTGGGAACTGATGTCATTGATTATGATAAGAAACAAAGTAGGTCCTCCAGGGATAAGGCCCTGGAGGTGGGCATTAATATGATAGGATCTAGAAGAGTAGCCATTCAATACAACCTTCATTACCTGATTTGTTAAGGAAGTTTGTATCATAGCTCTACAACTTGTGAAAAAAACCTGCATGGCAATACTGTCAAATACCTTTGAGATATCTGAAGCTACAGCCTGAGCTTCACCATTTTCATCAAAAGCTTGACAAGGATTTTTATAGGAAATAAGTGTTGGATGATTTCAATTACTTGTATATCACTTATCTGTCAAAATTAGCAATAGTTATAGCCAAGCTTACCATACATCCTGGTTTAGTTGGGACTGTCCTGCTTTGAGGGATCTGTCCCAACGATATAAGTTTATTTTTCATGTGTCAGCCTCAAGGCTTATGATATGTCGAGTCATGAAAATACTTTTTAAAAGAGCCTAAACTTGTAATAAAATCTTGAAATTGTCCTGATTTGTGGTTTAGAAATTAAGGTTATCTTTTTTTCTTTTTTGCTGCTGCTATTTTGGCAGGAAAAATAATTATGGAAGAGCAGATTTCTCATGTACTTAATCACCATAAATCACTATTATGACAGGTTAGTGACAATACCTAGTTGAGATCGTATCCTTAGAAAAAGCATAAATTGAATCTACCTACTTTATTTTATTACTAGGATTTGAATTCTTTTGTATTTTAGATAACTCTTACTGCACAATGCATTTATTTTGTGGAAAACCTAAAATGCTGTTTGTACATTGTCAAGAAAATTACACAGATTCCACAATTACAATAATTTTAAATTGTTCCAATTGAATTTTCACTATACCATTTTTTCCAGTATTCAGCAAATGTTTGGCAAAATTACCTCAAGTCCTTCAAATCCAAAATTAAGTTTTGAAGAAATGTTGTGCAACAAAATAACAAAGCAAAAGAAGAAAAATGCAGAAAAAGAAAAAGGTAAGGGAAATTTATGTCATTTTGTTTCTTAATTCAAATAAAATGTATATAATTTTTATAAACATTTTTTTATTGTAGGAAGAGAGCATTCACAGGTACCCCCACTAATTCAGTATACATAAGGTTTAAAATGAATTTAAAAAAAGAGAAAAGCTTTCTTGAAGCTTTCATTTTAGCTTTAATTGAAAGCTAAAGAATTTAAAATGTACTATTTCCAGTTAGCAAAATACTCTGTGGTGTATTTCAAACAGATCTTATATATTTTTTTCGATAAAAATTATCAACTAGTTATTTTTGATACATTTGTAAACAAAAGTTAATTCTCATTTTTAAAATCTTGCAAAAATAAAATATATATTTCTGAAATGTTATTTGAGGAAAATTAGCAAATTTAAAGTTAAATTAATCTCATTTGAAACAAATATTATTTACTAGTAGGTATCCCAGCATTCAGTTTACAGCCGATGAAATTCTTAACTAAACACTAAAAAAGGCATATATTCAACTCACCGTGTTATTTCATACAATATCTCCATAAAAACATAATGCATACCAAATAAAAGCTCATTTCATGAACTTTGTTTCTGTCTTATTTATTTTTATATGTACTACAGTGGGCGAGGAACATTACAGTTTGAAAATAGACATTTTGGTGATTTCGCAAAATTTTGGCCATTTTTTTCACTGACAGCAGTTTAGACTTCCTCAAATTTTGTAACATGCGCACTCCGCAGGGTTTATTACAATTTTGGTAACATGTTAGTTTGAAAGTTAACGTTCTAAGCTTCATTTTCATATATTTTCTATTTTTTAATTTTAATAAGAAGTTTGTAAACAATTCAAATGAATTTTGATTGTAAAATTCAAATGCTTCTTGTAAAAATAAAAACACATAAAATATATCATTAAAACGCTCATTTGATAACCTATGAAACTAAATCAAAATCAAATATGAAATGATAGCTCCATTTTGCGTGTGTGCGATTATGTGTAACCATGTGCGACTCTCTCGGCCATCATTTCAACTCAACAGAACAGTCAATACACAGTGTCAACACGGACACCCAAGAATCAACCAGCATGTTTTCTATGGACAAAATTTTCAAGGAAATTGGTAAGAATTTGTTTTAAATATTAATTTTCTATGATATGTAAAATGTAAATGGGATTTAAAAACCGTTTTCGTCATAAAAAATATGAAACAAAAATCGATTTGTTTACTTTACGCTCAGATTCAAATCACAAAAAACGTAGGACTTATTGATCGAAAAATGTTCATATTCAAAGGAGATAAAAAAACATTCTACAAAAAAATTCTAGAATGTCTTTTATGTTTTTGCAGTATTCTCACAATAATTATCAGCATTTCAGTTACCAAGTAACATTTTTGTTTTGTTTAAAGTTACCCCTTCAAACAATTTTCTTACTTTTTAAATTATCTAATGAATGGATATTAGTTAAGATTTATAGCTATCTAGATACAAATTTATGATTTAATATTCATTTTCCTAATTTCTTAGTAATATTTATTTCATATGGATTATGAGTGTTGATTTTATTCTAAAATATTTTAATATGTCAGTTTTAAGGACCACTGTGAAAATAGGTCTGTTGAGAAAATATTTTAGTGCTTCCTTATTTGTTACTCAGGTGTATGGATGACTCTATATTTATCCCTGATTGTATTTAGCGCAATTTTTTTATGAACTGCAAATAAACTCAAGTTCAGTAAGAAAACGTAGACAATAATTTGAAGATGAATACTAAGTAGTACTTCGACAAAATGGGATAGGATTATAAATTCATTTTTTTTTTTTTTCTTTTTGAAGATGACTATGTACAGAATCAGTTACAACATTGTTTTATGACAAAAGGACGTGGAAGGAAGATGTCTTTGCCTAAAGTGGAATGTTCCAAGAAAGTGCTGCTTCAAATATATTTATTGAAAGAGAAGTATCAGGAAACCTGGGATTCTGCTATTACTTTTTTACATAAATTGTTCCCAATCTTTCCTAAGAACAGATTTTTACACCTTATTGAGAAAAATTCAAGCAGAAGTTCAGAAAAAAAAAGCCGGATCATCCTGCATGGTACTATGAGGTAACAAATTTGGGATTCATAGGTGAAAGATGTAAGAGTGTTGGATTGTTTCTCAGTGTTTTGTCGGATTCAACGCTGGGGTTATAAATTTTTGTAATGCGGAAGTAATAGATGGGCTCATACTTGAACTATATAAACTGGATGCACCAGCAAAGATATACTAGTCAGACTAGAAGAACTTGGGTAGTGCCTGAATTAGATTATTTGGAAGGATTGTATGAAGATTATGCCGAGACTTATTTTTGACTACTCAGTGAAGAGGTATCCCAACACCCAGCCCACCATTACTGAAAATTTCCAAATAAACTTTATTTGATTAATTTTATGTCTGTGTTATTTATTTTTATGTGCATAATGTGAGAGGAACATTACAGTTTAAAAATTGAGACAATTTGGTATTTCATACCGCTTACTTAGTGATCGGAACTAACATATGTTGGAACTTCAACCTTTTGATCAAATTGTGACAGATAAAATATTTTTATTTTAATGATTTCAGTTACAAATTTAGTGGTTGAATACCACTTCATGATATGGTGAGTTTTCTGTTGTTTTCTTACGTTCATTAGTGGGTATTGAATTGACGTGTGGCATTTCTCTCTCTACAGTCCACAAATTGTACATGTTGAGTCAGGACTGTACTTGTTCAGCATCTGCTCCATATACATTCTAATCTGTTGATTTTAGGTCATTTTAACCATGATAAATGGAAAGAGCACCCCCAGAAATGGCTAAATATGAAATTTGGTGTTTCTAATGTAAGAAGTTTTCATTTTATGACACAATTCAAGCAAGTCTAAAATCAGCCTTTCAAATACCTTGTGACAAAGGGTTAAAAAGCAATTCTTTTCAATTTTGAAGTGGAATAATCCAGAATATATCCATTCTATCACTCCCCACAAAATTAGGCATGTTACTGCTATAGTCATAATGTGATATTTGAAATTTGGGATGAATGTGGGTCTTATTTCCAGTTTTATGAAATGTCAAACCTCAGTTGTTTGTACGTCGTTGCAGAGGATTTGATTTTTATAAAATTTGCATATTCAGACTGAATTTATTTAAGAAATATGCAGTGATACATTTGTAATTATTAATTTCTTTATGTACCTAACAAGCTAGTATAATTTTAACTGTTGCTCTTAATTGCTTTTTAAAATATAGGAGTCCAAATATGGTATTTTGCCCTAATTTATAATAGACAAAAAATGGCTAAGTCGAGCACATGTGTAAAAATAAAAATAAATCTGCTAAAATTAAATGGTTTTAGATATTTTGATGAAATAAAAACTGCTAAGTTTCTTTCTTGTAGATTAAGAAGATGCAATCAGATAACACCTAGTACCTATTTGAAATTTTCATCTGTGATACCAACATAAAATGTTGGAAAAAAATATTTCTTAACTACAAGGTCTTGTTTTTCTAATGTGTTTATTGATTCATTGACAGTTGATTGACATATAACATAGTTAAGTATGGTGGAGCAGATGATAAAGTTCATATGAGGAGATTTTTTTTTTCCCTGTAAGTATCCCATCCCTTAGAACACAATTCAGAACAGATTTTTGGTAAGAGAGGGTCTACTTTTGAAAAAAAATCTGTGATTTAAATTCTTTAAAGAATTCTGCTTTTAACTAATGTAGTCACTTGAATTTCTCAAGTTTTCATAAAATTAAGTAAGTAGAGGATAACATATGTTTTTTATATATATATATATATTTACTAAGATTTTCTAAAAAAAAAAAAAAAATTTCAAAAATAATTTCATTCATTTGTGAATAAGTCCTGAAAATTTCATTAAAATCTGACAATTATTTGATTTTTGCAAGAATTTCAAAATTAATGTGACTTTTACAGCAAGAAAGGGGCTAATATTTGCTATGATAAAACTATGTTTTCATTACATTTGGAGCATGCTTTTATCACGGTATGCTGATTTTATTAGCATTTTCGTGGAAGTACCTAATTTAGAATAATACAAGTACAGGTGATACAAATTAAAATTTATTTTTTAAATTTTATTTTGGAATATAATTGTAGATGTCGAAATTCAGTGAACATAGAATAAAGATAAAATAATATTTTTTTTTTCCTTTTTTTTATTTTTACTAAAGATCCTGTCAAAACACTAAAATGTATTAAGTCAACTGGAAATTTTATAGCATAATTCATTTATAGAATATAAAATAATTCACACTTGTCCTTCTTTACTGTCTTGTGTTTTGCCCAGCTCAACTCTTTTTTTTTTTTTTTTTTTTTTTTTTTTTTTTATAAGCATTCCTCCCTCGAGCAAGGTGGGAAGCCACTAGCACTCAAGGGGTTACAGAGAGTTGGAATGAGAGCAAAGAGGAGTGATAGAGGAAAGGGTGAAGAGAAGGTTAGGGGATAGATCAGGGCATCTGGAGATGTCAATTGACATTGCATTTGAATAGTTGTAGATTATAGCTATCAGGAAAACAAGAAATGGGGAGGGAGTTCAACAGGCAAGAAGTGCGAGACATGACGCTATTGGAGTAAAAGAGATGGCCACATTTAACAGTTTTGGCAGTGAAAGGGTGAGTGCGAGATGCCAGCCTAGTTGAACGCTTAAATTCATGAAGTCTGGGAACCAGCAAAAGCAGCTCATCGGAGCAGTTACCATGAAAGTATTTGTAAAAAAGACAGAGGGAGGCAACAGCATGTCCGTGAGAGAGCGGTTGCAGACTAGATGCCAGATCAGGGCTAATTACATTGCATATCTGTCTTTGGATTTTATCAAGGACCTTGAAACAAACAGTAGGGGCTCCAGACCATTTATGGCAGCAATACTCCATGCAAGGGTGAATGGTTGATTTGTAGATTTGAAGGATTGACTCATTTGAGAAAATTTTTCCTGGATGCACACAGGAGCCAACTTTCCTTGCGGTGGACAAAGCTATTGACTCAATGTATTCGTTCCATCTCAGGTCAAAGGGGTGCTCTCGTGGAGTTGAGCATCAGACATTCTAATGGGAGGCAGGTATAGTTCTCTCTGGTGAGTAATAGAGAGCAGTTTTGTTTTTGAGGCATTAAAGTTAACCAACCAATACCTGCCCCAGTCCACAACTGATTGGAGGTTCTTTTCGAGACTAACAGCCATGTTAGTTTTGTCTGTGACACTAGATTTGTTTTTGAGGCAGGAGTAAATAGTAGTGTTTTCTGCATAGATGTCTACTTGGGAACCTATGACATCAGGAAGATCATTAATGAAGATAAGAAAATGAGTAGAGATAGAGCCTTGGGGAACACCTGTGTTCGTGGGATAGGAGCTGGAGGAGAATCTGTTGAGAACGACCTTCAATGCATGGTTTGACAGGAATGATTGAAGTGAAACAATTGACCTGAAATTCCATAACCCTGAAGCTTGTGAAGAAGGCTGGCATGCCAAACCCTATCAAACGCTTTGGAGATATTTAGAGCCACAGTACGAGCTTCTCTGTTATTATGAAGGGCTTGGTAAACAAGCTGATGTGTTTGCGGCCAGCACTGGTGTGTCGGAAGAAGGAGGCACTAGGTGCAAAATTAACTTAGAGTAGATTGACATTGGACATTACCCAGTACAGAGGCGGTCATTTTCTAACGCTCATTGATTGTGGTCTTTCTCACTTCACAATATGGCAGCCACTGCATTAACAAGACTCTGCTAGTGTCATTCATCATCTGGAATCAATTTTCTATCAGCGGAGCCTGCCAGCTGAAATAATGACAGATAATGACACTGCATTCACCTGTAAGAACCTCAAGAAATTTTTAAATAGCTCGGGGGTACACTTGAGATTCCGATGCGCCTGTGTACTGGCTGGTAATGAGATTGTTGAACACTGTCCTTGAAGTATGAATACCATTGCACCCAGAAAGCAATGTTTGGTGCCAGCGGCAGTCTATTGACACAATGTCACTCCCAAGGACAATCTTTCTATTTTAAACGGCAGATAAATATTTGTACCATATAAGGTTTTTGATCCGAAGTATGAAACATTGATACCACACCCTCATTTGCACCACAGAACATTCAAGGAGTATACAAAGAAGGGGTAAAGTTCCCACGTGGTAGATGCATGACCAAATTCAAAACGTGTTGCGTAACCCAAGGCTCTAATAGCGACACAGAGGAGAGTGAATGATTCGTGTATTTAAAACCTAGTTTACAAGGTGATTCCTCCAATACCAGCAGTTCAGAGACTAATGCCGGAGCACCCGATGACACTCCAAGCTGTAGTTCATCTGAGAATGAACTTTTATTTGTTCAAAAAAAGGAGTCGAAGAAGAAAAATGGGGATGCCTCATCTGTGATCATGAGATTGGGTGGAGTGTAACAGTGACTTACCTCGGTGAGTCATGTGTATGTTTTGCAAGGGAGTGTGGAGATGGTGAATGGGCGAGCTTTGGACAGACAGTGAATCGGGCAGCACTTTGTGCTGATGGAACATTCCCATTGTCATTTATAGCCATTTTCATTGGCTGGTTCTGGGCACTTATTCCCTGACTGCTGGCTGTGTCAAGTGTATAAAATCATGGTACACTCATTCAACAGGAGTTTGCTTTTCGCCTCTGACGGTGAGTGGTGTATTGGAGATCGAGGCAAGATAATGTGGATTTTTTTTTTGCCTAGTGAACCTATTGGACTCATACTACCTTTCCTCCCACTTTCTTTTCCTGTGTGTACTTCCAACCAATTTTTGCACAATCCTTTAGGTCTTAAAGAAGACAATCCCTTGTCACACTCTATAGACTGGCACTACAAAATCACAAACAAAGAGATATATGAAATAACAAAAACAAATCACTTAAATACTTCCAACAATAACAACAGATAAAATAGATAAAGCATGTAACTAGAAGGTAAAATGATATAATCAAAATATTGACTTTACAACAGACTTGGGACGAAATTCCTATCAGTCATAGAAAGAGTGATAAGTGAATTTGAGAAGTCTAATTTCTTGAAAAACTTTTAAGAAAGATTTTTATAAATTTTAACTGACAGTAACTCTAACTGCTTTGTCAATGAATGCCAAATGTTTCCTGTCCAGAAATGACTCTTTTCATCATTCCCATTAATGTACATGAAAATTTTACAGGATATTTGTTAAAATAATGTCTTATGAAAAATTAATTATTTTATAAGTTTATTTTCTCTTTACTTTTGCAGAATATCAAATGACTGTTAAGTCAAAGAAGACAAAGAAAGAGTTAACAGATGGTGTTAGTAAAACAGAATATATTTCAGATAAAAAGAAAACCTCAATGTCTGGGAATGAAAAGAAAATAATATCAACTGTAGAAAGTATAAAATCACGTCTAGAGGATCAATCAATTTCTCGATCAGCCAGAAAAAAATTAAAAAGGAAATTAAAAGAGTTACAAAGCAACAGGTAAATTTTCTTTACTCTCTCTTTTCATGGTGTGTAGATTACTTAAATGTTGGTATAAATAAAATTAATCATGATGAAAAAGAAAATTTAAAATAACTTGGTTCATGAAGGAATATTATAATTCATAAATATGACATTTTATGGGAAGGAAATTAGTGATTCAAGTTGCTTATTGCAGCATAGATACCTCCACTAATTCACTGTAAAAAAAACAGCATAGCATGATGAAAAAAGGCCCCAAACTTAAAGTTTTATTGTCAAAATGTTTATTATTAAGAAGAAAGGCCAAAGTATTTTTTTTTTTTTTTATTTTATTAAATTTTTCAATTCTTTCCAGCATGTTCGAAATTTTGGTTAAGAATCTTGTTTATTCATTTTTTAATTTTATTTTTTTTTTCATTTTTTTTTCTTTTTTTTTGTTATCGGTCAGCCAAAGATGACTGTAGATATTTTAGTGTCTTTTTTTCTTGTAAAAAAAATTGATTTGGAAATTCTTGTAAAAATCAAATAATTATTGGATTTTAATGAAAGTTTCCGGACTTATTCACAAATGAATGAAATTAATTTTGAATTTTTTTTTTTTTTTTTTTTTTTTTTTTACATATGTTACTCCCCACTTAATTAATTTCATGAAATTTCAAGAAATTAAATTGTAATTGCAAAATTTGTTTTATTAGTTAAAATCTCGACTCCTTGTAGAATGTGAATGGATAATTTTTTTTTTTCACTGCTACTCATTTCCTGAAAAATAAATAATGCAATAAAACTGACATTACTTAATTTGAAAAACTTTTAATTGCTTTTATAAATATTAAGGACACTATTGTCTTAAAAATTTTTTTGATGAATAATGAATTTTTGCCAGAATTGTTTTCATTTTTTTTTTTTTTCCAATCTTAATTAATATATAAATATTTTTAAATTCTGTGTTACTTTGTGTTAGGTGACATTGTTATTAAGTGAAAACTATATTTTCTAATCAAAAATTGAAATGCTTAATACAAATCATAAACACACCAAGACTTTTAAAATAAATTTTTAATTTATTTATTTATTTTTTTTTTGTTTATAAATTGTCCATTTCAAAAGTATGGGCAACCATACACAACATTATCAGAAGATAAGAGCGATGGCTATAGTAAATTTGAAGTCGACATTCCTAAAATATAGTTTATGAAGAATATTTTTCAATATTTTTAAGATTACTGAGTACTTAAAAATTATATAAAATTGTGCTCAATTGTCATTTTCTTAAATTATATTTTACACATAAAGTCTCCATAGAACAATAATAAACCTGTCATTACCTTTTTGTCACTTGTCAATGATGTAAACATGTCTACCGTTTGTTTTAGAAATGAATTTCTGTGTTATTTTAAACTTAAAGTAATATTTGTTTCAAATCTAATTATACTTTAAATCCGCTAATATTCCTCAAATAAAGTTTCAGAAAAGTATATTTTATTTTTGAAAGATTTTTTTTTAATAAAGAGAATTACATTGCAATGAATGACAACTAAAAAAGGATACTAATCAATTATTTTAGAAAAAAAAAATGAAATTATTTCCAATTAGTTTAAATTAGTTTTTGAAATGTAGCAAAATATTAAATTTAATCTATTAGAAAAAAAACGAAAATCAATTCCAATCTATATAATTTCTGTTTGAAATACAGCAGAATATTTTGCTTACTTTCAGTAAATTTAATCCTTTAAGTTTACAATTAAAGCTAAAATGAAAGCTTCAATAAAGATTTTTCATTATTAAAAAATTCATTTTAAACCTTCAGTATTGCAAATTAGTGGAGGTACCTATGTAGCACCAGAAGCAAATGCTATACTTTAACTTTGAGGGGACTAAAATGATTTTGCATTATCCTTTTTCTGAAAGGAATTGATAAATATTTTGCTTTTTTCTTTTAAATGGGCTTAAATTAATCAGAGATATTTTCTATTCTGTCTTTGCAGTTAAAATTTTGAGCTAATTTCATTAATGTTATTGAGTTTTTTTCACATTCACATAGTTTTTATACAATTTCTCATAAATTCATAGGTTTTTCCCAAGATTTCCAGCTGATAATTGATTTAGCAATCTTTTATTAGACTTTCTGAGCCCACATCGTGTTGTATAAATCCTGGAAAAGATGTATCAAACAATCTTCCAGCTCTCATAGGTACAATTTATCTGAAACTTTATTCAACTTAGAATAGATTGTGTCTGAGTGGACTTATTTAAATACAGAATACATATAAGGGGAGATAATCTACACCACATTCTCCTTGCTGGTTATTTGTAGGGGACAGTTATTCCACTGACCCAATCCCCTGTGGATCCTTTGAGGATGTTGTGATAGTTTGCAGTCAACAGCTGCCTCTGACATTGACTCATCTGTGTTTGTTGTCTTAGGTTTGTCTTGCCTACTCAGCTTTGAAGTATAAACTTTTGACTTAAAGTGTTTACGTATTCTTTGATTTGTAAGCCACTTTGTGTCTAAATTTGGAATAGCAGTGTCCATTTCAGAGTGGACGTGTTTTTTTGGTGCTAATTCTTCATCAGAACTAATGTTATGTTAGTTCATTTGTTCTGGTAGCAATTCTGTATCTGATTTCTATGGGGAGGTTTACTCCCACAGGGGCCAAATCCTTCAATGACACAGTATCTTGTCTCCCATCTAAGTGCTGGATGAATGCCTACATTAATTTGACTTTGTTTATTAGTGGGTCGTTCTTACTGTGTTGAATATGGTGTCTTAAAAATACTAGCCATGAGAGGAGGTTCATTATGAAGTTCTGTGTTGAAATGGTAGAAACCTTTTGTGTTGTGTTGCATTCATTGTGATGCACAGCAGGGTTCGAATTGCATTCAGAGATTCTGGGAGGAAGTTTTTTCAGTCGATGATCAGCACTTTTAATTTGTGGCAGCCAACTGAATGGTTTTCTAAATTGTATTTTTCATACTGCCCATTGTTTTGGGAGTTATACAGTGTAGTCCAACTTACAGTCACTTCTTGCCGGTGAAGAAATTACCAAAGTTGTTCTGATATGAGTAACGTTCCTCAGTTTTAATGGATATATGCTGGGGTTCCAAAACAGGCAAACAAGGAGTGCAGACATTTTATTACTGAATTTGTGGATGTATGGGAATGGGAATCGTAAATATTCATTGATTATCTGTTTCTGTTGAAGCCCACATTTAGCCTTTTGAAGGGTTGAGTGGCTTTTATAAGGACTCCTGGTGTTGGCCTATAAAATTATAGCTTGTGTTCAGCACATATTCAGCAAGATGTTATGATCTTCTTCATTTCCTCAACAGAGTAAAGCAAATTTCGACTTCTTACTACGTGTGTCATTCTAGTTATACCTAGGTGGCATAGTTCATTATGTAGCATTTGGAGATCATTACAACTTGATTATAGTGCTACTAACTCTTGATGTGTCTACTGCAGCATTTTCTTGCCAAGACAGTATATACATCGAAAGAAAAATGAGAGCTCAGTCTTCCATCACACTAACTTTTAATTTTTCCTCTTGACTTGGAATTAAACAGAAATACAACTGATTTTTGGTCAGTTACAAGTATGAAGTGATGCCTGATTAAGTAATGCTTTTACAACAATGTAGGCTTCTTTTTTGACAACTGGGTGCTGCTGTGCAAACTGCTACAGGATTCTTGAAAAAAAAAGCAACAGGGCAACCATTTTGCCTCAGTGATGCAGCAATGGCACTATCAGATGCATCTGTTTCCACAACTAGTGGGGTTGCAGAGTCTATAGTGACTATCACAGTGTTGGTTATGTCTTTTTTTTTTTTTTTTTTTTTTAGATACCTTAACAGCAGTGGGAGATAGGGGGAAAACTATTAGCTTGTACCAGTGGATGTATCTTTGAAAAAGAAGAAATCCACTGCAAGTAATGCGTAAACATGCCAATAACTTGCTGAAGTGCTCAAATGTTGTCAGGAACTGGCAGCTTGTGTAGAGGTTTTAATTGCTCAATGTCTGGCTTCATATTTCCTTCAATCACAGTGTATCTTAAATGATTGAATGTTCTCACCACAAAGAAACATTTGTTCTAATTTAATGTTAGTTGATATTTGTTAACAGCTACCATGAACTGTTTAAGGTTGCAATCATGGTCTGACTGGTTTAGTCCACAGACTGTTATATTATCTTGTAGGCAAATGTGTCCTTCAATTTTTCTGTGATTATTATGTTGTAATTCTTTGAAAACTTGACATGTCAAATGTGATCTATTGAAAATGATATAGACTGTATTGTGTTGATCCTCTGGCTTCATTTCTACTTGGTGGTTAGTGTTCCAGAAATCCAAAGTACTATAAACATGATATTTGGCAATTTCACTCACCATCTTCTTGATGCAAGGCAGCAGGAATGCATCCAACTGGATAAACCTATTGTCTGCAAATAGTTTTTAGCATCCAGCTACCACATTTTTTATCAATATCAATTTTCGCACAAAAAGTGGATCACAGAGCTTATTCAGCTTAATAAATATTCTCAGAAAATCTCAACTTCTAATTGATCACTTAATATTTAATAACATCGACCTAGTTCTTGACCTGACCAAAATAATAATTCCGCCAAAATCTGTCAAGCCTCTGTGAGCCTAATACATGACCAAAGTTAGCAATAAATATGAACCGTCTTTCATCTTCAACAGTGAGCTGATTGGAATCCTTTGAACTCGTCACACAGTTCCAGGCTTTATGTTAAAGTTCCTTAACATAATTTCAGCCTGAGTGAACACTCATTCACACAGCAATATTTTATCATGAACAATCAACTCAAGTTTTCCACATTCAACTTAATACACAAATCTTTTTCATACGCTTTCAAGCTCAACGTTAATTATTGCAATTAACATAAACACAGCTTTTTAAGAACCACTTATTTCAACTACAGGATATTTTCTTCGAACCAGTGAAAACAAATCAGAGAGCGACAATTCTGTAAACCTTAAAGTAAGTCATAAAAAATATTTCTCTACTTTAAGTACAAACTTGAACTGTTTATTTTTTCTTAAATTACAATAATACCAAAACACACTTTTTCATTATTGTACAGACCATTCAACAAATTATAATCTATCAAACCAGGACTTTGATAACTTTTCATCTAAACATAAAAGGACGTTTGAACTTTTAAAAACTACCTTTTTACTCCAGTTGTTTGTATCTCTTGTTTGTATCTCTTGTTTATATAAATATTTTATTCATTGTTGTGCAAAAACTGTTGTTTCTCATGTTGTCCTTATTCTATGTTTGTTGAACACTAAAATTTAATGTGAGAGGAAATTGTTAATTTCATCACACAGCCTAATTTACTCAACAATTTTTGATTCATGTAATTTAACCAATTAACACAACCTCCACAAGTTTATTACTAATCTCTTTTTGTGGTTCTCAGAAGAAGTTATGAGTACCTGTGCTCTCCACAGAGACTTGCTTGATTAAATAACTCCCTCCCCAAGTATTCTCATTACTTTGGAATTAATAAATTGTTTATCATTGTGTGAGTACCATTTAGATTTTACTGCTGTGGGTTTGCAGTCTGGTGTTAGTTTGTTAAAAGTACTTAATGATGATTGCTGTTAATCCGCAGATTTTGAAGGTTGGTTCGGGCCTCCAAAAAGATTATGATGCTAGAATGCAATACAAAGAATGCCAACATAGGAAGTCGTGCCCTGGCATCACGCTGTAACAAAGATTCTTCATTACTGATAGTTTTGTGAGAATGTAAGAATTATTTTTTAGCTGAAGTCTGACCAGGCTTTGATTCTTGATCTTGTTTCATCATTTTCTTTTACTTTATAGTAACATTTTTCAAAAGCTCTCTTTTAAGATGGTTTTAAAGTTGACCTGGAATATTATGCCTCTTAAGGAATAGGAGAGTTGAATTTGAATTACAGTGGAGTTTATTGCATTCACTTATGTGCTAATACCTTTGGGAAAGGTATGAATGTATCTCTTTCCCATGTCAGCTGTGGGTAAAATAGCAGGGACCTATTGCCTTGGATGGCTACCGGTCTAGGAAAAGGACATCTCTGAATTCAAAACTGTATGTAGTCTTGTCAAAGCATATACTCTGCAGGTAAGGAAAAGATCATGGATATTACAATGATTCTGTGATCCTGATGGTGGTGGTGGTGGTGTGTGTAAGAGTCAAAAAAAAGATAACTTAAATCTGAGAAAAACTTAAGACCTTCTTTGAACATAGTGTCACACTTTGCAGCATGGTCATTGAATCTCTGAAAATTGTTATATCTTCTAAAGTTATCTCTTCACTAACATTATCTATCATGTAACCAAACATGAGCTGGAGAAGTTTTTCTTTTATATTAAATTTGTTTGTAATATCCACAATATAAATTCCAAAAGCTCTGAAAAGTCCTGGAATTTTCTAACTGCCCACACTTCCTTTTTCTCAATTCATGAAAGTCAAAATGACAAATTCCAGAAATCTAAAATTGTCTAAATGTTTTTTAGTCGTCAGTAATATTACGAATGGTGGTTTGTTTCCTTGATTAGAATGAGTTCATGTAGTTACTTCTGTATTTTCTCATCTAAGTGAAAAAAGGGAGAAAGAACATGAAGGCATGTCTTCTCCTGTTAGCCTCACTCAACAAGAAAAGAGGAAAAGCAAAGATAAAAGGCATCAGAGACAAGTAAACATCTCTGTCAAATATAAATTAATTCACATTCTTTGAATTTGTAGTTGAAAGAAAAATAAATTATTTTATAGTAATAAAATACATTTTAATAGAATCTTAAAATTTATCAGTGTTTTTTAAAATTTAAACAATTTGAGAAATTTTATTCACATGTCATTTTCAAAAATAAAAAGTCCTTTTGATCTCTCGTCAACAGTGGTGTTTTTATAGGTCCCTATGTGTATGTGGTATTGTGGTGTATGGAGGATTGAACGATGACAGAAGAGTTTTTATGGTAGATGTGTAAATTGTAATGAATGAATGCGTTGTGAATCTGATTAGCTAGGTAATTAGATAGTTATGACCAGCCTCAACGCATTCCCATATTTTGGCCTTGTGCCACAATTGCTGTATTTTTGATCGTTAAATCTTGTGTTAATGCTGAAAAACAGATACTTTATGTGTCCCATGCATGTTGATATGTATCTATGCGTAAACTACATTTGTCTATAAATTGTTGCAAAATTTGAAAATCAAATTTGATTTGAAGAAAATGTAGGCTGGAAGGATGATAGAAAATGTGCCTTTGATGTGTCTTAGGCAAGAATAGAAAATGTGTCTTTGAAAAAATAAGAAAAATGTTATTTTTAAAGTTTGTAGGCTAATAATGACCTGTCTAGCTTTTGTTGTGTGAAAAAATGATGAAATTTAATGTAAGTTAATGTTGATGGTTGTAAAGTAAAAATCAAATGCTTTTTGCTTATTCTTTTTTAGAGAAACAGAACAGCAAGATATTGCAGGTCAACATAGAGAAAAATTCAAGCATCTCAAAAATAAAACTGAAACCAGTTCATTTGTACAGAAAAAGAAGCCCAGTTTGAGTAATGGTCATCAACCAGACATTTCAACCACTTCAACCAATGGTAATCAAGAATGTAAAGCTGGTACTATTATTAATGGCTTTAAAATAACAAATACTACTATGCATTTATCTACCAAACACAAAGGACAACCTGTTGAAGGTGATTTACAACTTTCTTCTAAAAAGGTAATTTTGTTGACTTCTTGAACCGGAATTTACTTTTCAGATTTTTAATTATTAATTGTATTCACATGAATATTTTTGCAAAGGTCTAGTCTATGTGTGTTTTGCACAGGTTGGGTTTTCAGTTATTTTTAGGAAAGCAATTTTGACCTGGATTATTCAAGGCTAAATGAAGTCACTTTTAATTCAGGACCTCCATAAAAAAAGATACCTAAGGTTTAAAATGAGGGGAAATATATATATATTCAAGCATGTTTAGTTAAATAATTTAGACATAAAGCAAAGTGTTTTATAAAAAATAAGTTAAAATATCTTTTAAAAACATTTTTTTAAAAATCTTTTAAAAAAATTAAATTACCTCCTTTGCATTGGGGTAAAAATATTTGAATTTATGGTGTTACACACATATATATTTTAATATATTTTCAGTTTATTTGTTATTATTATAGATACAAATATTTAAGTAAATGTTCTATTTATAAGAAACAGTATTAACAACATATCCCGCCCTGAATGTCTGAGAAATTTCATAGTAAATATGTGTCCTGCAATGGGAATCAAACTTGTATCTTACATTGAACCGTCATATAGCCTGATGTGCTATACCATTTAGCTACAGAGGAAGCATTTGGTTAGCAAGGTAGAATTACTGTTTTTAAGCTACAATTGTCCCATGATTTCTCTCAAACACTCATATCAGTTCAAAGCATATCTTAACGTAAACAAATGACATCATATATTATGAAAGTCCAACAATTGTTTTAATATATATTCTGTATAATATATATCTATATATATTCAGTTGTATGGATATTAATTTGTAATCCTGAGTTTCACCCTTTTGTGATCATCAGACAAATTGGTTTATCTTTTTTAAAAGGTGGATCTATTTATGCTTATTTGTGTCTGATGAAGGTGGGAAATTTTCTTCTGTTTGTTTGGGCTGACACTCTTGCATACATAGAGACACGTACATACAGGTGTATGCATTTATTTTGTACAAACACACCCATATAAATAATCTGATGATAGGCACAGATACACCTCCATGTGTTCGAGCATACATATACATGCAATTGCCATTCTTTTTCTGGTGTTGAGACTGTAGCATTACATATGTAGCAATGTTCTCTTAACAAGGAACAGGTGGGAGTGGTCTTCACATTTTTCAGGTTGGCTGTCGGATAAGCTTACATTTCCTAACATATACACACATATATGTAGACGTGTACTCACACTCATTGTTCTAGGTCCACTACCACCACTTTGGTTAAGTTGGGTTCTGTCTGTGGACATAATGAGGTTTGTATTTTGAGCAATGTTAACTGTTGACGATTGTGAGTATGTTAATTGTAATAATAACTGATATTATTATTGATATATTAATAATAATTATTGATGTGTTATTGGTTATGATAAACAGTAAAGTTAGCCTTAATTATAATGGAAATGATAATATAATAATGACAAAGGGAATTATGTTAATAGCTGTGGTAACCATGATGATGATGATAATAATAATAATAAAAACAATGACAATGATAAAAAAGCAGTACTCATGATGTTTTTGTTGAACGCAGTAGAGGTGGTTTTATTACTAGCATTTATCGTAAACCCACCTTTACTGGACTTTATTTGAATTGGCGTTCATTTGCTCCTGCATCAAGGAAAATTAATCTCGTTAAAATCTTGGTGTATAGAGCTTTAAAGTGTGTTCCCCTATTAGATTGGACCGTGAATTTGGGAACATTAGGGAGATTTTCCTTAGTAACGGCTATCCGGAGGCCCTTATTGACTACATTATAATAAGAAAACTAAGGAATTTCATTCCTAAAATCCAGGGCCTTCTAAATGTCCGGTTTATTTGAAGATTCCCTGGATTGGGGATAGTGGTCAGGGCTTAATTAAGCAGGTTAGCAAGTTGGTTTTCGGTTGTTTCCCATCAGTTGCTTTTTAGCATTTTTTTTCAAACTAGGTCTGCGTTTCCGTCTTTTCTTTCGCAAGGATGTATTGCCCTACATCAAATTGAGTAATTTAGTATATGAATTTAATTGCCAGTGTGCTGCTGGTTATGTGGGGCGTACAACCTTGCATTTGGAAACTAGAATTAATCAGCACGTTCCTTCCAAAATACGACTTGGTAAGATAGATAGAATATGCTATCTTCCCCCATGAATATGGAATCGGCTATTGCTCAACATTTAGTTGAGAATATAGCTTGTGCCAAGTTGTATAAAAAAAGTGGTTTAGAATTATTTTATAGATTCCGATAATCATTTGAAGATTTTGGAATCGGTCTGTATAGGATTTAGAAAAACCTTCTCTCTGCCGGCAGAAAAGAATTTATAAGGTCTCTGAATCTGTTGGGGATATTTTATTTTAACTGTCCTCGCTATTTATTTACACGATAACCCTTCCTCGTTACAAGTATATATACTTGTTCGTTATTTTAGTGTGTTTCCCCTCTTTTTTGCTCTTTAATATCGCTATTATTCATTTCGCTAATCCAACGATTGTCTCCTGATGAGATGTTGGCTGAAAGGGCTCTAGAGACTTTTAATATTAAAATCAATGGTTTCCTAGTTTTTAAAACTATTTATATATATATATATATATATATATATATATATATATATATATATAAATTTAGTTACATTTTCAAGTGAATTTTTGAAAATGAAACAGAACTAGTGCTTTTAATTTAATTAAATAATCAAATTTGAAGTTGTTAGTTTGTTTTTGAAACATGGTAATTCCTGTGTAGTGAAGGAAGGATTTTGAAATCAGTTAATTTATAATATATATATGTGTGTGTGTGTGTATATATGTATTATATATAGTGTATGTAATGCATATATTATATATAATTTATGTATATATTATATACAGTGCTGTTCGATAAATGTGACTCACCTGATTTTTTTACTAAATGTTCTCTTCTCTGATGAAACAAAAGTTGAGCTAAATTCAAAGGATAAGCGATCTAAAATCCGAAGAAGCAGCTTTGAAAGCTCTTTGAAGTTAGCAGTAAGTACTGTCAAGCATCTATTCAGTATAATGTTCTGGGGATGCTTTTCTTTTCATGGAACTGGTTTCTTAAAACCTATTGAAAAGACCCTCAGGAGCGAGCAGTACAAGCGAATTTTACAGTCTTGTCTGCTCCCTTCTGCTGAAAGGGTGCAAATCGACCCCACCAAGCTCATTTTTATGCAGGATAATGTTTCCTGTCACAAATAAAAATTGATGAAGGAATACTTTGATGAGAAGCAGGTGAGTGTTATGACATGAACACCCCAAACTCCTGACCTCAACCCCATAGAAAACTTATGGAGCATTATAAAGTACAGGCTCGCGAGAAAGCAGTTGAGCATGCTTCATAAGTTTTCTATGGGGTTGAACAAAGTGCTTTCTGACGGGATTCAAACCTGCATCCTCTGGGCTGAGAAAATTGTTGTTAGATCTGATGCGCTTTAGCACAAGACAGCCAAAAAACTTTTGCTGCTCAAGCAAGGCTGAATAATGCTTTTATGCAAAGTCCTTCTCATCATAGATTCTTTAAATTTCATATCTTCTCAGTATTGTATCCAAACGTAAACAAAGCAAATTCTGGAGTAATGGATTTTTTTAATTAATTAATCCAAAAAATTTTTATCACTTTAAATTAGTTACCTCTATGAGATTGCTAAAAAAGAGCATAGCATGATGAAAAAGATGCCAAACTTGACGAAAACAAAATTTTATCATCTAAATGTTTATGTTAAGAGGAAAGATCAAAGTGTTTTTACATTTTTTAATCGTTCCTAGCACATCTTGTTTTTTTTTTTTTTGAGTCAGCAAAATTAACGGATGACAACCATTTTTGTCCATTTTATAAAAAGAATGAAAATCTCATTTTGAAATTCTTTTAAACATCAATTATCATTTTTTCAAAACTTATTTTAAGAAAATTAGAAATTAAAATGTTTATTTAAAATATTTCGAACCAAGCTTCTGCGCTGAAAAAATTTTATTTGAAAATAAAACAAAGCAGGTCATAAATTTTCGCATCACTTAACAGGTGATGAATGATATATTGACAGATTCCATGAAGATAATTTGTTCTACGGTAGGAGAAAAGTGAAATTATTTACATTTAAGTGAACAAATTATTTACCTCATTATTTTTAAGGAAAACTTTCAGTGCTCTAATTTTTTTTTTCTTTTTTTTGTATTTAGCTTTTACCTTTACGTTTATGATGCTTTATCGAAAATATATTATAAAGAAATTAAAATAAGACTGTTAAGAGTGAGGTTAAATTTCATAAGAAAGGTATCTAATTAATTTATAGGTACCTTATGAAATTTTATCAGATGTGTACATAAAATACTATAATTTTATGTACATTTACTACATTTTACTATGTTATTTGTATTTCCATTCATTTTATTAATTTTGATATTTCAATTATGGAAAAAATACCATAACTGAGATTAATATAAAAATAAGATCATATAAATTTAATAAGATGATCCTGATTCTTTTAGGTACCCTTCTCAGTTAAAACTGAAAAATCAAATAAACTTCACCACACGTGTTTCGCAAAAGTAAAGGCCTTAACAGTGGAGAACAATGCTTAACTGAAATAATGCAACTTAATGATATTCTGGTTGGTCTTCCATACTTTATAATTAGAGCCTGATTATAAATACAAAATTACATTTCTTAATTACTGCAGGTTTTCTGATTAGTCAAAACGATACAATTTACATGCTAAAAAATGATCTATCTCATAAGGACACTTACGAAAGTGGATGTAGCTTTTAACTAATTTTGTAATATTTTAATAACTTAAATGTAAAAATCTATTATAATTAAAGAAATAATAAATAATTGTATTAAAAATTCATTTTTCATCGAAAAAATTTTTTGCTTTCAGAAAATATTGTCCATATTCACAAAAACAAGTAAAAGCAAATAAAAGCATTTGAAATTAAACAATATCTTTGTTTTATTGAATTTTGTATGTTACAATTCAGAGCTGATTTTCAGGTAGTGGGGTCCAATTAAAAACATAAAAAAACATGATTTGCATTCCTCAAAGCCTTGTGTTTTTAACTATTGTAATTACTAAAGTGGATTCTATTGAATTTCTAGAGTTTTCATAAAATTAGTTATGGGGTGGGGGTAATAAATATAAAAAAAATATTTCTTCCATGTCTTTAATAAAAGAAAACATATTTATAATAACTTCAATCATCTGTGAATAGTTTCTGAAAGTTTCATTAACATTCGATAATTATTTTTATTTTTCAAGGTTTTCCAAATTAATGTTTCATACAAAAAAAAACGTGCTAAAAATTGTATATGTTATTTTACTAATTCCGGTGATACAAAGAGAAACAAGGATTTTGAAATGAAAATTCAGATTGTTCTAAAAAGAAGGAACAATTATTATTAAAAAATAATTGAAATAAACTTTGATCTTTCCTCTTAATAATATTGCAAATAATTTCATTCATTTGTGAATAAGTGCTGAAAATTTCATTGTAATCCAACAATTATTTGATTTTTGCAAGAATTTCCAAATTAATGTGTCTGTCACTACAATTCATAATGCTAAAATTTACTCTGCTAAAATATAGTACATTTGCTGATGCAAGAAAAACAAGATTTTTAATCAAAATTTCAAATCTTTTAAAAAGGAGTAAAAATTTTAATCAAATATTCAAAAAATTCTTTGATCTTTCCTCTTAATAATAAATTGGAAATCTTCAAGTGATATTGTTTTTGTTATTTCGTAAAGCCCTTTTTGTGTGATTCTCTTATTAGGTAAAAAAAGAAAAATTTTATGTATTCTGTAGTGCCAGTCTGTAAGCTCTGATGATGGATTGTCTTCTTTAAAACCTATAGGATTAATTTGCTTTAAACCATTTCTAATTATTAATCTGAAATGTTGTTCATAATTTAGACATTTCTGAATGAGTTTGACACCATGCACGGAAACCAGGCTATTTAAGTTTTTAAGTTAATATTTTTGTTTTATCTTGCAGTGCTGGACAAAGCTACTTCAAGCACAACCTATGTTAAATTTACTTATCTCCTATACTAATTTTTTTTAACTTTTCTATACACTAAGTTATTTGCAATTTTTAGTATTTACTAATGCCACATCCTACATTTTTATGATGAATTCAGGGTAGATGCCACCACTGCTTTTATTCCAATTCCACATCATAATTTCTGTTTTGGAAATATTTATCTTGAGTCCTACTTCTTGGAACACTTTGTAAAATATGTTGATTTTTTTTTTTTTTTTTTTTTTTTTGTTCAAGATTCTTATCCAAACTCTGTATACCTATGTCATCAGAATAGTTTCCACTCATCATCAGTACACTAGCCTATTGAGGGCAATGGAAACATTGTTTTCTATTAGTAGATTGATTTGGGATATAGTATGAAAGACTTAAATGATCAGTGCTCCCTCTCTTTACATCTGTGCTTGTATAAATTGCATGGCCTAGTCTAGGTAGAGATTAAATATATTGGGACTCTCATTTCCTCCTTGTCATACTCCTGTTTGAAATGATTTGGTGTTTGGGTCATCACCGGACATATGCGACTTTGTGGATCAATATAGTCATTCTATCAGATCAAGGCATTCTGTGGAATCAAAGCTTGGAATATTGTCTCTGATGGATGAGAAAAGAGTTCTCAATTGATGTCATATGCTGCTGGGAGATCAACATAGCAAGTATACAACTCTCTATTTGATAAATATACAATTTCATGGGGTTGTTTGATGACATATATGACATCATTGCATCTTCTTACTGGAAGGAAACGCAAGTCGAGTCATTAAATGTTGGCTTTCATAGAATGGTGAGTCTAGTTAGTAAAATATTCATTTCTACTTTCACCACAGTGGATCTAATTGAGATAACTCTGTACATGTGAAGATATTCAGGACTACCTTTAAGTTTCCTCAGTGCATTAATGCATGATATACTCCATTGCTTTAGACTGTGCTTTTGATTTTCTGGCTTTCCTCATGAAATTGAGAAACTTTCTTTTGAATTCAGAGTGTGCTACTTTCAAAACATCAGAATCAGTGTCACGTGAAGCTTGATTATTTTTTAATAAAAAAAGTTATACCTTTCTTGACTTTCACATCACACACACACACACACACACACACACACACACAGGCATTACTCTTTCCAAAAAAAATACATCTCTTGTTGCAACTTTTTGGTGTATATATCTACTGACATATTGTTTGGCTGAGTCTTGTCTTGATATAAGTATTTCTATAGCTGAACAGTAAAGGTATACCCAACTAAAAGATTGTTCCCCAGATAAAAAGAATGCAGTTTGGTCCATTCTCAAAGGTACTTTTTCTTTAATAAGATTTTCAGTGATTTCGGCTGGCAGATGTTAATTTCAGAGATGTCTGCTCAAACATGGTTACCCACTAAAGTTTATAGTTATAAGATGATAATGTTGGAGTGAAAATATCCATTAATTGCTTAAATTACTTTGCATATGTTTTGAGTATGAAAATATAAGCAGATATAGACACCAAAAAAGGAGAGGGTGGATGCTGAAATTTAACATTTTTTTTTATGTATTTGGGTATATAGTCTCTAACCAATTTCATTTAGTTTCTTTTTTTATGTTTTTATCACTTTTGTTATTAAGTATCCTACATTATGATAATAGAAGATCTGCCAACAAAGGTAGAAATGTTGTAAGAACTTTGATGCAAATTTACTTTCTATACACTTTTGTCTTAGTAAATTAAAATAATTACATATAATTTTGTCCCATTTATTGTTTCTAAGTGACACATTTGTAATGTCTAAGAATTTATAAATTTTTTATTACAATATAATGAAGTATATTTTCATTTTTGTCCTATGCTGCATCCATTATTTTTTCTGACCACTTATTAATGGTTACAAGAATGCTGAATGTCATAGCTATTTTTTTTGGAGAAAGTGCTTGTTTACTAGAGATTTAGTTTCTAAGTGGGACATTTTTAGTATATATGCAAGTAAATGCTTTCATAATAAAATTGGTATTAACTGACTAATTTTCAGGATATACTTATATTTATATGAGCAATATATCATGTAAGTTTCACCTTTTAATATCTGTTTATTAAAAAGTATCTATTAGACTTTTTTTTTCTAGTGTTAGGTTTTATTATAAAAGCATAAGTGCAACATTAAAATTTTATTTACAAATAAATCCAAAAGAGATAAGCCACTGAAACTAATAATGGATGAGCTATGGAAGAAAGTGAATATTATCTCCAATTTGATTTTTTCTTTTTTTTTTTTTTAATCCTTTCACTCCACGCAAGGCAATAAAGCTGTTAGGTTTCCTCAATGGGGCCACCTGTTGGCCGTGGGTGGCGACCCGTAATGTCTGGGGACGGGATCCTGGTGGTTGAGCAGGTTGTAACCCAGGTGTAAAGCGGTCACAATCTTGTAACACACCACTTTGGCCCTTACCTGGGCTAGACGGGCGGTTGGGGGGCCCGATCCGATCAATCGGCTGGTCATGTCAAGCCCCATCATATATAATCCAACCCAAACCTATAACTGACACTCCTCTTCCCAACCAAAACTAACACTTAACCCTAAATATGTGATGGAAGGCGGTGGCTGAGGGTCAATCAATTTGGGGAAAAAAGTATCTGACACACTTGCTAAACCTTCACAGCCGTAATACTTGGAAAACGGAAACAAAGGAACATGCGTGCTCAAAGACTCCTCCCAAAAAGAGTATATCATTCACGTAGCCCCGACATGGCAAAGGCGAATGGGTTTCCCCCCTTGACCTGTCCCAATCTGGACTCCGTGGTGGGTAGGGAGCGAGAATGATGAACAAAAATAAAAACAATCAATGGAAAAAAGAAATCTTCCAAGAGACCACATGTGGATAACGACTCAGAAACAGAGAATGAAAGTGAAAACTTCCCACGGTTTATTGTACTCGAAGCAATAAGCCAAAAATCATTATCAGAAATTTCTCCGTTTAAAATACAAAAAGCAATATCAAATATCATAATACCAAAAAAAAGGTTAAAAAATTACAAAATGGAACAATACTAATAGAAGTAGAAAAAAAAATATATGCGGACACATTGATCAGACAAAAAAAACTACAAGAGATAGAAATAAAAACCTACCCACACCAAACACTAAATTACTCAAAGGGAGTAGTAAAAAGTAAGGAGCTCTCCTTGTGCACTCTAGAGGAAATAAAAATAGAACTCCAAACTCAAGGAGTTACAAATGTTAAAAGAATAACAATTAAAAAAAATGGAGCTGAGATACAAACTAATACCTACATTATAACGTTCAACTCCCCCCAAATTCCAACTTCAATAAAAATTGGATATGAAAGTATAAAAGTAGAACAATATGTACCAAACCCTCTACAATGCTATAAATGCCACAAATTTGGGCATCACAGAGATTCCTGTAGAAATAAAAAAAATATGTGGGAAATGTAGTGAGAAGGAACCAGAACACAAAGAAGAGAACTGCCCAAATGAGAGCCTATGCTCAAACTGTTTGGGAAACCACTCTGCCCTCTCAAAACAATGCAATATATATAAACAGGAGAAAGAAATAATTAGAATAAAATACAAAAAAATATATCTTACATAGAAAATAAACGAAAAGGAAGTTATAAATAATATAAAAGAAAACACATATGCTTCCATGGCACAAAAAAGCAAATAAAATAAACAATGAAGATAAAATAAAAGGTTCAATTGAAATAACAAATCTATGTAAGGAATTAAAAGCTTTCCTTGAAGAATAAAAAACCTTTTTAACCGAACTTAAATCGGATCAAAATAAAACTCAACAACCCAGATCAAATGGAATAAACCCAGAAGGAAAAAAAAAAACTTTGGAAAGAAAACACAGAACAAAACTCCAGCGAACCCTCTTCTTTCCAAACCCAAACTAAGAAAATGAAAAAAAAAAAAAAAAAAAAAAAAAGTGACAACAGAGCAAGAAAGCACTCGATCAAGATCTAACTCAAAATCGAGAATCAGTATATCAAATGAAAATAAATTTGAACCTATGGAATATATAGAAATAGAAGAGAAAGATAATAAACAAAATTCAAAACAAAATCAAAAATCTGATCGAAGGACACCACAAGCAGTTGAAGACAAAGCTTCTCAAAAAAACTCAAGAGATGGAAAAAAATTGGAGAGGACAAATGATACCAACCTAGTAGGTAACTTTACTCCCAAAAAAATGAAAATATAATCATGGCACATAAGATCCTGCAATGGAACTGTCGTGGAATAAAATCAAATTACAATGACCTACTCATACTTATGTCACTACTGTATCCAGCCGTCATCTGCTTACAGGAAACTTTTTACAAGAAAATACCAACTTAAAAATTAAAAATTATAAACAATACCACTATAATCACAATACAGGACATAGAGCTAATGGAGGAGTGTCAATATTGATCAGAAATGACATACCGCAAAGTAAAGTACACATTAAAACTAAATTACAAGCAATAGCAACACAAGTGACACTAGATAAAACCATCACAATTCTTTCCATTTATATACCCCCACAGGAACCAATAAACACAACAGAAATAAACAACTTGATGGAGCAACTTCCCAAACCCAGAATCTTACTAGGAGACTTTAACAGTCATAATCCTATATGGAATAGCAAAAAGCTAGATACTAAAGGTAAAATATTAGAAGAAATAATTAACACCCATAACTTATGTCTATTAAATCATAAATCCTCAACCTACCTTAATCCCTCCAATGGAACAGAATCATCAATAGACTTAAGTATAAGCGATCCAGAAATTTGTATGGATTATACATGGAAAACACATAGTGACACATGTGGCAGTGATCATTACCCGATCATACTAGAAAATCAAAAAAGCCTGCCAAGGAAGAAAAGATAGGCCCCGTCAGATGGAAACTGAAAAGAGCCAACTGGGAGGGTTTCAAAAACAAATGTAAACAAGTACTGATACAGTCAAAGGACACAGACAACTCGATAGAATACTTTACCAAAACATTAATAACCATTGCCTCAGAAAATATACCAAAAAAGCAAAATAATTATAAAAAACTAAACCCTGGTTTGACAAAAACTGCCAAAAAGCAGTCAGAAACCAGGAAGCAGCATTGCGAAAATTCAAGAAGGAACCCACAACCCAAAATTTGATTGAAATGAAAAAACTCAAAGCAGTAGCACGGAAAACTGTAAAAGAAGCCAAAAGGGAATGTTGGAAAAAAATATGTAAACAGCCTAAATACACATTCTAAAACCAAGACAATATGGGAAATGATGAGGAAAATAGCTGGAAAAAATCAAATACACCCAATAATACATCTTAAAAAGGACAACACTAAAGCAACTAGCAAAAGAGAGATAGCAAACCTACTAGCAGAGACATTTGCAGAAAACTCTAAAATGAGCAAAAATCAAAACCTACAAAAGTGTAAACAAAAAGATATAAATAACCAATTAAATTTTTCATCTAAAAATACAGAAGCCTACAACAACCTATTCACTGAAGCAGAACTAATAGAAGCCATAAAAAAATCCCATAATACAGCAGTAGGCCCAGACCAAATCCACTATGAATTTATTAAACAACTACCACAAGAATCGCTGAAATACCTTTTGAATATTTTTAACAATATTTGGACTACTGGGAAATTTCCCAAAATATGGAGAGAATCTGTAATTATTCCCATACTCAAAGAGGGAAACAACCCACAAAGTAGCATTAACAAGCTGTCTATGTAAGACAATGGAGCGAATGGTCAACGCCAGATTGAGTTGGTTTCTAGAAGAAGGAAAACACATATCAGAATATCAATGTGGATATAATAAAGGAAAAAGTACAATAGATCACATAATAAGACTAGAAATAGCCATAAGAGAGGCCAATTTAAACAAACAACATCTAATAGCCATATTTTTTTGATATAGAAAAAGCATTTGATCAAACCTGGAAACATGGTATAATGAAAGATCTGCATAAACTAGGATTAAGAGGTCGACTACCAAACTTTGTAAAAGGATTTTTAACAGATAGACTCTTCCAAGTACAAATAGATACTACACGTTCTGATTATCAAAAGCAAGAAGAGGGAGTACCACAGGGAAGTGTACTCTCCCTACACTTTTCAAAATAAAAATAAATGACATAATAAAAAACATCAAATCAGGAATACACTGTAGCCTTTATGTTGATGATTTTACAATATATTACAGATCAAGAAACCTCAACACAGCAGAAAGACAACTTCAACAATGTTTACATCAAATAAACAAATGGACACTCGAAAACGGTTTTAAAATATCAAAAACGAAGACAAAATCTGTACACTTCTGCCAAATGAAAAAATTACACAATAACCCAACTCTAAAACTAGGAAATGAAGAAATACCAGTAGTTCAGCAATATAAATTTCTAGGAATGATCTTTGACAGCAAACTGACCTTCAGACCACATATCAATTACCTAAGAACAAAATGTTTTAAAGCTCTCCAACTACTGCGAACAGTAGCCCATACAGAATGGGGAGCTAGCAAAGAAACCCTTCTTAAGCTTTTATAGAACGTTGATCCGCTCCAAACTGGACTATGGCAGCATGGTCTACCAATCAACTAGAAAATCTTATCTAAAAACAATAAACACAATACATCATGAAGGCCTTCGGATAGCTCTAGGAGCCTATCCCACCTCACCTATAGAGAGTCTACATGTAGAGGCAAACGAACCCCATTACAACTAAGAATGGAGAAACTAGCTACTCAATACTATCTAAAACTCTCTTCCTGTCCTTCTAACCCCACACACGATTGTGTAATTACACCAAATCACAAAGAGAAATTTAATCTTAACACAAATAAAATCAAAACATTGGGACTCGGATGGAAGGAATCATCCAAGAAAATAATTTACCGTCTAATCAAATACTTAAAACCAACCAATCAAACATACCACCATGGATAATCAAAAATCCAAACATAATATTAAGTTTAAACAAATTATCAAAATCAAAAACACACCCCACAACATACATTGAAAAATTCTCAAAAATAAAAGAAAAATATCAAAACTATGAAAGTATTTACACAGATGGATCAAAAGACGAAGAAAAAACAGGCAGCGCAGCAATAACAAAAGAAACAATTATCAAAAAACGCTTGCCAAATGAAGCATCAATTTTCAGTGCAGAAGCCTACGCAATAAAACTAGCACTAAATTTCATATCAAAAAACAAAGGAGAAAACTATATTATTTTCTCAGATTCATTATCGGTATTAACCTCCCTAAAAGGGAAAAGACTGGAAAATCCATTAATACAAAGTCTTCTATATAAACTACATTCAATGGAAAAAAGCAAAAATATCATCTTCTGCTGGATTCCTAGCCATGTTGGCATCCAAGGAGGAGATAAGGCAGATAATGCTGCTAAATCATCTTTAAAAATGACAATTGACGAAAATCTTCAAATTCCATATACAGACTTAAAATCTAAAATATATAAATACATAAGAAACAAATGGCAAAATCTATGGAAAAACCAAACCGAAATAAATTATTTCAAATTAAACCTAAAATAGGAAAATGGGGAAATGATCTTGGAAATACTCGGAAAAAACAAGTTGTCATAACCAGAACACATATAGGACACACATATTTAACTCATTCTCACACATATTAAAAAAGACAAATCCACCAAAATGTAAAAATGGAAGCCTAATCACAATAAGACATATTCTATCAGAATGCAAAATCATAACTAGAATAAGACAGAAATATCTCAATGGAAAAGATTTAAAAAAATATTCAAAAATACAGACACAGAAAAAATATACAGTTTTCTCAAGGAAATAAAAATCCTCAATATTAAAATAAAAATATAAATATATATATATATATATATATATATATATAGACATATATATGCATCTATGAATGTAAACAGTAAAATACACAATCAGAAAACGGTCAAAAAAAAAAAGCAATCCTTAAAAAAAAAAATACAGAAAATTATGAAACCCAACAACCTTTCATAAATGAAAACTGCCATAGATTTTTTGAAGGGCTTGTTGCTCAAAAAATCCTGATTTATTTCCACTGGCCATACAAAATTGGGAAAAACTTAGGGCAAAAAATCAATTATTTCCACTATCAATTGCAAAGTCAGTCTTGGCCTTCCCACTAACTTGGAGCATGTGCATGTAAATTTTTTATTTATATATATATATATATATATATATATATATATTGTCTCACACAAAGAAAATATAAAACATATCTACCCAAGAAACAATGTGAAAAGGAAACAAAAAGATAGGATCTTACTTCATAATAATTCCCAATGGGAATTGGGTCTGCCAGAGGTTTTTCTATGTTTCTGTTTTCTATATTTCCTGATTTGAACAAGCAGGTTTAGTCTATATACAGACGAGACAAGGGCCTCACCCATACTTGTTGTTGATATAATAGAAATTGGGAACATACTTTATCAAACTTTAATGTAAAAAAAAAAAAAGAATATGTATGCAATGTATATTAAAAAGAACAAGAATGTTTAAACAATGTCCATTCAATAACACAAAAAGTTCTTTGTCTGTTAGTATCATGCAAGACTTCATATTAAAAGAATGTTCTGACAAAAAGAGAAAACAAATTAAGATAAAAAATGCTTGGGCTATCTAATATGCCCCTAGACCTGGTTGTTGTCTGCCTTGTAAATCTGATGCTTCTGGAGATAGTGTAGTGACTGGTGTGTTCTCATTCAGCCATGTAGCATGCAGAAAGACTAGCGTCAGTCCATTCAAACAAATATTTTTGCATTGTTAACATGTGCATTCAAAAAAAAAAATTCAATGTCTCTTCATGATCTTAAAAGTTCTTCTATATGGTGGCTGCAACAACTTGACTTGCCTAAGTTATGCATCATTTCAAAATCTGTTTTCACGAGATGTATTTTCAGAAAATTCAACATGTTGCATTGAAGCTTGAAGAAGCTTCTGGAGCTGTTGGTCCTTTGACCTTCTACAGATGACTGGTATTCTGTGCATTTGTCTTTAGAAAGAAAGCTTCAATGCTATGCCTCAGGACATGGTGTCTGTGGGGATGTATGTTTTTTCTTTTGTGTGTGAAATAAAAATGTTTTCCCCTGGTTGTCAATTTTCTATGCCAGTAGAAGAGATGTCAAATGCCAAACACAACTCGTTGCTGGAAAATATCTCTGAAAAGAAATAGTATGAGGGAATAATAAAATACTTGGGTAGGTCATGTGAATACACATGAAAAAATATTTGAATTAAATATCACCCTAATCTTTGCCTGCTGCTCTTATGCCTTTGCCCATTGTTATTAAGTAGCTACCCCCAATTGGGTTAAAGAGGTAGGGGCTTACTACCATGTGTTACACGTCATGGTATTAAAAGTAGATGAACGACTGGATGGCAGGCAGCATGATCTCCTTTGAAGTATGCCTAAATGAAACTTGGCTTGGAAGTGAGGAAGACAGTGGCTATATTAAAAATATTTGCATTAGTGCAAAACCCAACACCATAAAAATATAAGAAAACAATTTTTTGTCATAAAATAAGAGTATGACGGCATAAATACTGTTAATATCTGTTATTCATATAACTACAAGAATAAGTATGGCTGAAATTTGTCACTACCACACCAAAGAGCAGCATATATCCAGCATGTATCCAATACACTTAACCTATTTAATAATAGAAAGTGTACACATGGCAAAAAAAATATAACCACATATTCCATAAAATATGGGAAATGTGGCAAAAACATATACTATCAAAAATTATTGAAAAAATTATGTAAAATCAGTTAGTAATTTGGAAAAGTTGTATTTAACTCCGCTATAATCAATCATGTAAAAGTTAACATTGAAACAAAAAGAAGCCAAGAGAGAATAAGAAATTTGTTCTCATATACAACCTCTTAGTGAACATGTGGATGAAGAAAATCCACAAGTAAAAGTCACTAGATAGACTGAGATGTGTTCAATGCAAACATGAAGTCCCTAGTTAAAATGCTAAGAAATGGTAATTATTTAGCATGTTAGGCAAATTAACGCATCGAATAACGAGCAAATTAAATACCAGTTTATGGAGTTTTTATGTCAGAAATAACTGATGAATATTCTAATATGTTATTACTTTGTTATTTTTTTAAAATCCATGCAACTAGTTTCACGTGGAAAATGTTGTGGATTTTATCCTGTTATGGACATTGTGCACTGCCAGAATTGAACATTTCATATTTGTTTGCATATTCATATTGCATAGAGTATATAAAATAATGGGAGTACTAATATACCATGTTGGGGTGACCAAATAATGGATGTTAATAATATCAATAGGTGTTGGGTAAGTCACCAGATAATGGGTGAGCTGTTGAAGAAACGTTTATTCTCACATTTTTATTTTCCTCATTATTTGCATTACTATAGCCATGGTATAATAACACTGTATTTCACAGATGGAACGAGAGGGTTGAAAGGAAAAGAATGACAAACATGATTTGTTCTCAGAGAGTGTTTTGTACCACTAAGTCATATATGTCTGCCAGAGGTTCTTCTGTGTTTCTGGAAAAGCCATATTTAGGATTCCAGATTTGAGCTGGCTAGGTGAGGCAGATTTAGCCTCTATCCTGGTGAGGCATAGGCCTTGCCTATCATAAAAAAGCAACTGCTCAGTTTACTTGCAGCAGTTTTTATTGCTTCCTAGTAATTTTCTTTCAAATATTGTTTTCCATTTTCATATACATCTCTTCTAATGATGGATCACAAGTTTTCTACTGGATTAATATCTGAATAACTTCATGTCTATTTGATATAAGAAAAAAATCATTAAATTAGATTTTTCTCTAATTATTTTTTAATGTTAGAAATTTCTTTAAAAGTTTAAACCTTTCTATATGATTGAATAGATTCTTTGACAGTAAGTGTCAATTTTGTGATGAATCCATTAGCCATTTGAGTGTAAATTATATTGTTCAATTATTGTGTTTACTGAGCAGAAGATTCATGTTTTCTAAGGATATTTTTTAAAAATTTTCTCATCATAACCTGCCCTAACTCACTAGCTATACAAACTGAGTTTTTAATTAGTCTTTTATCTTCTAGAAAAAATACTTACAGTTATTGTCTTTTCAAATCTACTACCTTTTGTATTTTTCAGTAATTAGCTGTGGAAAATGGCAAAAATTTGATTTGGGGCCTAATTTATTTTCCTTGATTTCTGTTCCAATCAAACCATTAGCTGATTTGTTGACAGCAAGATAACTGGTAAAAATCAAATAACAATGTAAAGATATTTGTTTCACTACTATTTCCAAGTAGTAGATAATTGTAAAAGAATATCTAGACTATTTGAGTACATTCTTCTACAAACACAAACCTCTAATTTTTACAATTTAATTTAAACTGTAACATAATGGCTATTTTCTTTCTTTTTTAAAATTATCAATCTGAATTCAAGTTTAAATTGTTCCATATAAGTGAATTGTTATATTAAAAAAGAACTCTATACCATTGAATTATAGTAAATGCTGGATAATGATTGAAAAGTGATAAAAATATACTTTTTTTAAATCTAAGTAAAATTATTTTTTGTCCAATAGCATATGAGATGAAAAATTTCAAAGTTTGTTAAAATTTTGCATGTTCATAACGTTTGCTAATCGAGCTACCAAGATAAATGTTGTTTTTTGTTTTGTTTTTGTTTTTTTTAATGGTTTGTCAAGATCTTTATGCCTGTAATAAAAGTTTTTAGATTTATTGAAAATAAAATTTTAGTTTGGGATAATTAGTCTTACATTGCTATTTAAAGGCAGTTTTGTCTTTGGTTTCTTTTAATTAAAAAAATTTCATCTTTCAGTCAAAGCTGGCAAAAAAAATTGACAAACTTAGTGAATTGCTAAAGAAGAAAAAGAAAAAAAGAAGCAAGCAGAAAAATATTAAAAAGGATAAACGGCCAGACCATATGGTAAGTAGGATTTGATCATTTTGAATTGTTAACATTAAGTGCGTGGTTAAAATCAATTAATCATGAACATTAATCTTTGAATAATTCTTACATTTCATTCTATTAATGCCTCCTCACTTTTATTTTTTGAGATTAAATAGAAATTTTAGACACATAATGGATGAAAATTTATTTGTTTGTATTTGTTGTCTTCATGGCACAACAGAAAACATTTTAGTCTTTTACCAATGAACAATGATTTAAGGTTTCCAGCCATCCCTCAAAATGCAGGATTTTTATGCATTTTGAAGCTAAAGGTTGTGTTCTGCATCAGATAATGCAGGACACATTTTTGTCCCACATTTTGAGAATTGATGATTCTTTTTAAAAATTACATAAATTTTTGCTTTTTTTAAGAATGTACTTTAAGAAGACATGGACAGCTCAAATATGTGCAAAATTTTGTCTTTCACTTTCACAATTCCTATCATTTAAAAATACCAAACTGATTTAATTCAACTTTATTGCTCTGCAGCCCACATTGGGATCCTCCTACCACCATCCCACATTTTCATTTTAGTGAGTTGACAATACTATGTATTATTTGCTCAAAGTAGTACTAATTTTTGTTACTCATTGCACTTATTAATATGATAAATAGAATTGATTTAGTGAGTCTAAAGTTCAACTTAGTTTATGTCCATATTGCCCTAATCTCCTACTTTTCCTTGTTCTCTATCCCAATGATACATATCTTGATGTTTTGTCACAAAAGGATTGAAGGAAGAGAGAGAGGGTATTGAACATTTGGGTAAACCAATCTCCCATAATTACAATATCTTTTAAGACAGGAGCAGCACACAACTATTACTCTCCTGGTTAATTTTGATAATTGAATTTTTTATTTGAATTGAATGAGTTCCCTTTGATTTTTAGTATAAGTAACCACCTACAATTTGAAATATACTTTGGTTTTAAATAATTCACAAATAGTTGATAAGCTGTAAAAATCAAATCATTTAATCAACCTCTCTTTATTTACATAAAACTGGTTAGTAAGATATCTAGTGAGAATTTTCTTTTTTCCTGCCCTCTCACCAATATGACATTAATAGCATATAGGTTCCTTTGAGTGGAAATGCAAGATCTTTCACTAAAAACTTAAACAATCCAACATGAGAACAAAAACATGTTTTAAAATTGTGATTGATATCAGGAAATAACAAGTCTAAACCAAATTTAATGTCATTTGGGAATTTTTGATCTAAGAGGAGTTTATCTGTGCTGACCCTAACACGTACTGTATTCACCTTAAGCAATGTGTGACACTGGCCCATAGAGGGTCGAATCCTGGTCGTCACGGCACCAATATGTGACACTGAGCTGTTGGCCCATGGTCAACTCTCAGTTGCGGTGTGAAACTGTAATATTTCTCCTACTGGCATTTTGGGGTTGACTCTTAGTCGCTGCCACCAGCCTGTGTCCTGGTCAATCAGTGGTTGTCACTACCTGGCGGAATCATTTGGTCAGGGTACCAAGGTGGGATGGTCTGTTAATGCTAACAGCTTCACACCAGCTGTAAATGGTTTGACACCAGCTCTGTCATTCCCAGCTCACTTCCAATGTCTGGTTACCAAAGTAACTGCTTTGATATCAAGTCTAACCTACCCACATTGTAATTTTGATCTTAGGTAGATGAGATCAATCAGGCGTCGAGCCGTAGTGTAAGATGAGTCTAGACTGGATGTGATATCGCACAAGTGTAAAAAAATAAATAAATAAAACCAGAAAAAGATTTGGGTATGTTGAAAGAAAACAAATAAACTTTTTATCAGTCTGTTATATACAGGAGTATATTTTTCTCCCAACCTGTTTTTTCTGAGAGTGACACTTTTATACTTCTTGGCAAGTTCTGGTCTTCTAAGTCAACTGGTTTAGTTTTTTTTAATGCTGGCTTAGCTTTGTTTGTCAGTATAATTTGCTGTTTTATTGGAAGGATAGGTCGAAGGCCAGAATTGTGGAATCTCTCGGTCAGCTTCTTCTTGAGACAACTGTTTCCTGTTGGCTCCTGCAACTCCAAAGGCTCTAACTGGCAAACTGCCTGAGGATGTTCATTTATATGGATTTGACCAAAAACCAGTGTGGAGTTAGATGCAGTCTGGGGTTTTGGTAATTCCCCGATTGTTGACAAGAAACCTCTTTGTTGTCAGGCCAGGAAAATTGATTACTTCCCCATTTTGAAAAAATTACTTTTTCCATTTTTTTGGGGGATCCCTAAATCTGTGAGGAGAGGTTGGGGTGAGCTATCCTCCTAAACTCCTCCCTTTTCACATTGATACCTCATACCAATCTTTTTGGTAGGCATCAATAATTTCCTTGTCTTTCTCATCAAATTACTTCCGTCTATCACCATTGCTACCAATTGATCAATGGTGTCCCGGTTGTGCTGGCGTGGCTAAGCTAGCCTCATTAAAATTATAATCCAGAATTTTTTCTTTACAAAATTCTTTTTCCCATCAGCCAAAATTTTTATGAATCTCACATGGCCATTTAAAATCTCTCAGATCTTTTTGGTCAAATAACACATGGTAACCAGCACTTTTTACAAACTCCATCAATCAATTGTCAAAGTCTGCCATCTGGTCCCTTCATGAAGCTGGCATTTAATGGAACCCTTGGTTCTTGAGAAGAAAAAATAAATTGATTTAAATTTCTTTATCTCCAAATTGGCAATTCTTTTGAGATATTCATCATCAAAATTTTATAATCAACACATGGCCACATTAACTGTCAGTACTGAAAGATGACATCTTGGGAAAGTAAATAATATTAATTTTCTATGAGAAAAGTAAATAATTTTGGAATTTTTCTCAAAAATAAAATTTCTTGGGACCATATTCTTTTCCATTATCTTGTTCTTTTTTTGTTTTCATTTTTACAAATATCATTAATCAGTTGTCAAAGCTAAATGGCCTTTTTTGTAAGTCCAACTGTTTACCAATCCTGGTTTTTGAGAAAAGTAAATCTTATTTTTTAAATAAAAATAAAACTATTTAGGTATCTTTTTTTTCCACTTTCATTATTTTCTTGTGTGTTTTTTATGGTTAATTAGTTAACTCTGTGTATTATCATATCTAAATAGTGTCCAATTCTCCTTACCTATCCTTGTTTTGCATGCAAATAAGACCTAAATTTTTCATGCAATTTAACATGCATCATGCATCTGTTGTGGGTAATTCCAATTTCCTTTTGTTTTCTTGTATTTTCTTAGTCAATGTTTTTTCTCTGTTCTACATGCAATGTAATGTTCTTTTCATTTTTTTCTTCAAGCAATTTAAAGTTCTTTTCATATTCTGTTCTGCATGCAATATAATATTCTCTGCAATTTCTTCCTTGATTCTGTCTGGGTAAAGAACACTGCTCAGCATCTTCCTCTCGAGTTGCTGCATGCTCATATGATTACCACGAATTAATTCTCTCCTACTTCTAAATTTCCATACTGCCATTCCCCGTATGGCGATAATTATTAATGTACCCATTATTGCTGACCAATTTATCGCAATCTGTTCATCATCCTCCCAACTTCCTTTTCCAACACACTTAATTTGTCCCTTAACTGATCCGTATTGATCTTTTCTATCAGCTTCATTAGCCCTGGTATTTTCTTCAAGGTAACATTGGGGAATCCACTCACTATTGGCTCCCACAACGCTACAATTGTCTAATTGTCAATCAATTCTGTAATCAAAACTTTCTCTTCATATTTTTCTTCTACCTGGTAATATGGGGGTAAGAAAATAGATATCCCAAATGATGAACATCCCAGTGGCAATTTTAACAGAGACAATGGTGGTTTCACTTTTAATGTCCTTTTGGACTCTCCCCCACATACCCTAGACAAGATGATGGGTTTCTGTGTGGCCACTGCCCACACTCCCTCTGAAACACTGATAGCTTGTGGCAATGCTGTGTTTGCTAGTACCTCTACTTGACAAGTTCTCTTAATTTCTTCTTTCTTCCCTTCAAACAATTCTAGAACGCACATTTTGTGATTACCTGCTACATAGATGGGGCTCAATGATATACAGATTCCCAAAGCATCATTTCTAAAATTTCATGAACTTTGTTCTACCTGAATTTAAAGCTACGTATTCATTTTCCACCTTGTATCTTGCTACCATTGCCAAACCTTTATTTCCTCTGGAGTAAGGATTAGGTAAATTTATAACTTGGTATACCACGAATATACTCTCTCTATTCAACAATGGAATAGACATCAAAACTAATAGCTTTCTATTTTCCACCAAGGTCACACATCCCAGTGCACTATAGTATTTTCACAATTCTTTGGTAGAATCCACTGGCAACCTTAAATGATGAGGCAATTCTATTTGTATTCAGAGTAGCATTTCCCTCAAGTGACCCGGGGTTACTATGCTTGGGGACAGGTGTCCCAGTGACAACATATCTAATTGTGCTCTCACATGCTCAGCAAGATTATCAATGAGTGACTAGTTTGTCGCACCTTATTTGTAATTGTCATTAGTTGGAATTATTTTTGCATAAAACAACTCATTTCCTGTAATTCCATCATTACAGTTTCTGTATCATTAATTACCTCTCGTCTCAACTCTGCTAGGTTATTATCAGCCAATTAATGGTTCTATTCCAACAGTTCCAACCTTGTCACATTTAATACTGACATACTCTAGTCTGCATGAGCTAGCATTCTCTGGTTTATCTCCATGTCTCCCAGTTTTCATGTTATGATTTTAACATCATCTTCAGTCACTGTTCCAAACAGGACATTTCCTTTTCAACAATTGGATCCACCAATCTCATCTCTCTCGTAATCTATTTTCTTCAGGTAATTTTCATGTCCCTCCATTTAGCCTCTATCAGAATGGCCTCTAAATCTAGGGAATACAGTAATCTGAGATATCTCTTCTCCTTGGGATAATTTCGCCCTTCCTTTGCAGCAGCTCATTTCTTAGTTTATTTAACAGTGACTCATATGTATTTAAATCTATCACGAATGTGATCAACCATTTTTGACCTGGTTATTATTACTTCACTCATCTTTTTAAAAATGATATTTCGGCTGTGCTTCCAAGCTTCTATCATCCTTATCATCATCATCATTGTAGCTATCATCATCAATCCTTTTATTTTGGTCATTCCTGCAAGGAAACATATTCTTTTTAACCATTCAAGTTTTTTTCAATTCTTCATTCAATTATTCTAGGATAATTCCATAATTTCTTTTCTTTAATTTTCAACCTTTCAGCTCTTCCCTCTTCTAACTCTTAGTAGATCGATTGGTTTGGACAGGTGTGGGGCTCTCTCTTCAAATGTCGTACTTTTATGACACTACTGTTGGCCAGTCAGCAATAACTATAATCTTTTTCCATCCTTCGTGAGGTGCAGTGCCCACATTTCTATCCCTTCCAACCAAATCCACCAGTCAGTGAATAGGTTTTAGGATGAGCCAGTGTTGTTATCTGTCAACACCAAATGCTTCTATTCTTCACAGCCTTTTGTTCTGCTAAGATTTGGGCTTCCCAACTCCTCTCAATCTCATCGTCAGCGGTAGTTCCTGTTCAACCGCTTTCAGTGTTCAATCCCTCTTCTGGAGGTGTTTCGTCCATTTCCTTCTCTTGATTCTTCCTTCTGCTCAGGGAGCTTTGAGTCTGTACCTTAGACTTCTTCATTCCTTTTTGATTCAACCTCTAGATCTCCTTTATTTCTTACCCATTTCTCTGAGCTGGGAAAAGGTATCTCATCCTCCTCCTCCCTCCCACTCACTGAAACTTGTTCAGGATGTTTTCCTTTAGAACCCTTGACTGCCTGACTGGTTTTCTTTACTTTTCTCTTCCTTCTCTTTGGACATGAGGGTGAGGCGGTGACATCACAGGGTCCCTTCTGCACCGATTCAGATGATGATTGAACACCACTGGTCCCTGCCGAAGGATCCACCTCTATCATTTGGATTGCTTTGTCTAAATGGCTAAGTTGATCTATCTTCATCTTCCTTGGAATCCTCTTCTGTTTCCATTTCTTCGGGTTCAACTAGAGTTACCTTCCTTGTTCTTGTCTTCTTAGGTCTTGGCTCACTCATTTCCAGATCAGCTATTTCAGCTTTCTTCAGGTCATTGGTATGGGCCCTCTTTGTCCATCCTGACACTTGATCCCATATTACATATGACAATGGACCCATCTATCCTGTAGTATGGTCCCCATCTCTGGTCCAGCTTTCCTTCTCTCAAGTGAATTTTATAGTAGACAGGGTCTCCAACTATCAATTCTACTAATTTTCTTCCAGCATTCACCTTCTCATTTCTTCTCTTCTGCATCCTCTTTATTCTTCTTCTGGCCTGTACAAATATCTTATGCTGTTGTTCCAATAACAGCTGATGATGATCTTCCCCATATACCTTCTTCGGGGATTCAACAAGTTATTCACAGACAGGACCATGTCTCTGCCAAAAACATAAAGTATGGTGAAAATCTGGAGGTTTCGTTAATCATAAACCGCACGGCTGCCAGTGCCTGTGTCAAGTTCAGATCCCAATTTTCTGTATTTTCCCAAGCCAGTTTAGCTAACATATCTCCCAAGGTTTTATGAAACCTTCCACTTTAGCGTTTCCTTGGGGGTGATATGGAGATGTTTTATGTGCTCTATATTCAAAGCTGTCAGCACTTCTCTCATTATACTGTTTATATTCTCTGTGCCATTATCAGTAACAAGTTGCACAGTGGCAACATACCTAGGGAAGATTTCACTGATTATCAAGTTGGCTACAGTTTTAGCCTTCTTGTCTGATACTGCAAATGCCTCAGGCCAATTTGTTAGCCAATCAATTAAACTCACTATATAGTTGTTTTTTTGTGCAGTTTCCCCATATGGTCCTGATACATCCATACTCACTTTTTGAAGGGAAACTTGGCACATCCATCCCTTTAAATGGCACCATTTCATGCCTTCTACTCTGTGACTGGCACACTACACAACTCAGAACATAATTAGTGACCTCTCTGTACAATTTAGGCCAATAGTACTTTCTCCCTATTAGGTCATATGTTCTATCAATTCCCCATGTGCCCCAACCTCTTGTGGCGCTGTTCCAATATCTCTGGTCTCAAACTTTTTTGGCACATACAACTTGGTTTTTAACTTCTTCATCTTTACCTGAGAGATGATACAGCCTTTCATCTATTATTGCACACTTGGTGGTCTCTCCTGTCTCCACCTTTTTGTTTAAGAGCATTTATCTCGCTGTCTGCTTGCTCCTTTTCAATCCCTTCTGTCCAGTAGGGATCAGTCATCATATGTGCATCCACTTCTTCATCTGATTCTAACATAGGGTGATCCTTTAACTTATTGGAGTTAATTACTCCAGTTCTGTAAGCTTTATCATCCACCCCCTGGTCTACCTTTACAGATCTTTCTTCTAGTTGTTTTGGTATTCTTAAGAGTAAATCGGTACAGGTATTTTTTTCTTTTCCTGCCAAATACTCTATCTTACAGTGGTAGCCACTTAACTTTAGTGCTCACTGTTGAATCTTATTATTCATCCATTTTGCCTGCAGTAGATACTGCAGGGGCCTATGGTCTGTTTTTATAGTAAAGACAGCACCATTCAAATAGTAGTCCAGTTTTTGGAGAGCATGCATGATAGCATATGTCTCTTTCTATTATTGGCCACCTCTGTTGTGACTCAGAGAGCTTATGAGAGAGAAAGTATATCAGTATTTCCTCAGGTATGCCTCAGGTATGCCTGGCACTGGTCCTTCTTTATCGGGGCATGGCTGAGTGAGAACTGCTCCTACACACTACTCACTTGCATCAGTTGTATAGCACCATGGGCTTGCTGAGGTCTGGGTTCGTCAGCAGTGGAACAGCTGTCAGTATCAAATGCCCTTTGGCAGTCCTCCATCCACTTGAACCGAACATATTTCTTTGTCAGTGCTACTAGGGGTATGGCAATTCTCAAGAATGCCAGGATAAATTGTCTGTAATGCCCTATAGCCCCTATAAATCCTCTTACTTGTCTCACTGATTTAGGCTCTGGCATTTTTCTCTTATAACTTCCACCTTATCCATGTCGGGCTTAATACCTTTCTCTGTTTATAATAAAGCCCAAATACCTAGTTTCATCCTTCAGAAACTGACATTTTAATAATTTTAATTTTTAAACCATGCTTCCTTAGTCTTCCCAACATTTGTTTTAGATGGAAAAAGTGTTGTTCTGGCCTTTCTGAAAATATCAGAATATTGTCTAAATATGTGATAGTAAAACTCTTGTATCCTCCTAACACTATTGACATAAGCTGCTGGAAGATTCCTGAGGCATTAGCCAAACAAATGGCATCACCCTGAACTGAAACAGTCCTAGGTGACATGCAAATTCAGCCCTTTTTTTGTCAGCCTTATCAAGGGTTACTTGTCTATACCCAGACCTCAAGTCCAACATGGAGAAGTGCTTCACTTTCCCCAATAATGCCAATATGTCATCAATTAGTAGGAATGGCACTGCCAAAGGTTTAGAGATGGAATTCAGTTTCATAAAATCCACACAAAAAATGGTGTCCACCATCTTTCTCGTCTACTATCACAATTGGGAAACTCCAAGGGGAAATTAATCTTTCTATCATCTGAGCTTCCAACATCTCTTTTACTGCTTCTTCCACTAGGGGCCTCTTATGAACAGGTGTTTTATAAGGCTTCAATTTCACTGTGGGGTTGGTGATCACCTGTATCAATCTTCATTTTTACTGTGTGGGTCTGGCCCAATTCCTTATCTGATTTTGCCCCCAAATCCCGATTAGTTCTTAGCAGACCTCCCACTCTGGCTCTAAACTTATCAGGTGCCAATATCTCTTCATCTGCTCTTCCTTCTTTTTGCTCCACACATTTTCTTTTCTTCTCATCAAATTTCACTCAATGAAGAGTTTGCAGGGGTAATCCCTTTCCTACCTCCTCTCCTAACTATAATTGTTTTGTGGGCCTGGTTCACCATCATGATGGGCACTGTTTCAGCTGCCTCTAACACTGCCTCACACAAGACTGCCTCATTCTCTTCTGGGACCTTCTCCTTCACAGGGACCAATTGCAGGGTTCCTTTTCTCATTTTCTTCCGTCACCAGTCTACCCTTACCTGACATTGTTGTTCTAGGGGCTAGCCTTATATCTTCCTTCACCACTACAGTTATGATTTCTTCTGGTGGACCTCCCAGTGGCGTTCTCTTACTATTTACTACCAACACAGTGGGGTTAAAATCTATATGAGCCTTCTGATTCTGAAGCCAATCTTCTCCAAAGATTGCTTCCATTACATAGATTGGGTGTTATATAGAAATTCTGGATACTTCTTAATTTTCCTATTCTTACAGGAAGATTCACCATCCCTTTTTATCTCCAGGGGGGTGTCATCATCCACTTGTGTAATCTCTATATCTGCTTCTCATATCCATTTATTCCTGTTTTAGCCACCTGTATTCTCTTTCCCTCAGCAATGAAACAGATTCTCCTGTGCCTATTAGAACTTTCATTGCTATTCCTCCTATTTTTACCTTACAAGATAATTCTCTTTCTTGTGTTAGTGATGAGAACACCTTGGCCTTTCTTCTCCTGGGTTCCCCATTGTGTTATCCCAGCCATAGGTGCTGGTAACAATAACCCTGTCATCTTCATGACATCGGGGAGTTCTTTCGCCTCTCTGCCAGGGGTGGTCTCGATGGGACCTTTCCCAGTTTTTTTGTTATATCTATAAGGACAATTCCTTTTCAGGTGCCCTGTTCTCCTCAAAACCAGCACCTTATTCTTGTTGAGCAGTTTACTGCAAAGTGGCCCACCTTGACCACATATCCAACATTTCATAACTTTTCTTCTCACATGGGCCACCCGCCCTTTTATTTCTGGGAGGACCTGCCACCTTCTTAAATGGCTCTCCTGGCCACATGTCCAACATCTTATACCTCTTCTTTTTAAATGGGCCACCCTCACTCTTACTTCTGGAGCGTCCTGCTGGCTTTTACCTGGTCCTGTCCTTTCAGAGGCAGCCTTCTTCAATAATATTGGTGGAGTACCCTTCTTTATACCATACCACTTGGCTAGGTGTCCTTTCTTCCGACACCTAGTGCATTTATCTTGATCAAAATCTGGAGGCAATCCCCACTTCATCACAGTCCATGTTCTATGATCCTCATACCTGCATGTCCAGCAGACTAGTCCTTACTATCTGGGCATGGGCTTATAAAACCCATGCTTTGTTGACCAAGCCTTTGTTTTTGGGATCCTCTTCCCATTTCTCAGGCTCTTCCAATTCTTTTCTTAACCCTTCGATTCCACACAGGGTTCTCTTTCCTTCCCCCCTTTCTTCCTACCCCCAACCTTGTCCTTGTGTTTTCCTATTCTTTACCTTTCTCAAACTCCCTGGCTTTCTTTAGCCAGCACCACTGCCGCCAATAACTTTAGTGGTCCCTCTTTAAGGACATTGTGGCAAATATGCTTGTCACTGAGCACTTCCACATACATATCGACTGGGCCTAATTGGGCCTGCATTACATGTTGATTTCAGCCTCTTCCAGAAAAGCTAATTTGTCATAGCCTTGATCGCTGTTTCTTCATCAGCAAACTCCTGAATTAATAGTTCATCCAGCCTTTCCCATGATAATTGGGGTTCACCAACTAAAAGTCCCTTCATAAACTTTGACACCTTCCCTCTCATGGCATCATATGCCAAATACAGGGTTTCTAGGTCCAAGAGACCATAAAATGTATGACTCTTATATAAGGTTGCCAACCATTCCCTCAAATCTTTAGAATTTCCATCAAAGGCCAGAATCTTAGGTCTGTTTAACAATTTCTTAGGTCTACCAGCAACTGTTGTTCAACCCCTCATCCTCTATGTCTAACCTATCAGATTTATGGTCAGACATTTTAAACAATTCAAGCAAAAAAAAAAAACAAAAAGCAGCAACAAAAAAAAAAAATTATTGGGAGAATAACTGAAAAAAGTGTCTCACCTGACAGTTCAATCTTCAGGTCATTCCTCTTTCTTGCTTGTTTTTTTTTGTTGTTGAACCATAAATAAAAAAAATCCTTAGAGTGTTTGGAACCGTTTATGGCTATAAATAACCAAATTCCTTTGGTTCCCAACTATTTTAGGGGTCCATTGGCCACCAATATGTGACACTGGTCTGTCAGGGTTGAATCCTGGTAGTCATGGCAACAATATGTGACACAGAGCTGTCAGCCCATGGTCAACTCCCAGTTGTGGTGCAAAATTGTAATATTTCTCCTTTCAGTGTTTTGGGGTTGACACTTAGTCACTGCCACTAGCCTTTGTCCTGGTCAATTGGTGGTCATCGCTACCTGGCGGAATCATTTGGTCAGGGTACCAAGGTGGGATGGTCTGTTAATGCTAACAGCTTCACACCAGCTGTAAATGGTTTGACACCAGCTCTGTCATTCCCAGCTCACTTCCAACGTCTGGTTCAACTGCTTCAATATCTAACCTATCCACATTTTGATCTTAGGTAGATGAAATCAATCAGGTGTCGGGACATAGTGAAAGATGAGTCTAGACTGGAGGTGATATCGCACAAGCGTAAAGAAAAAAGCAATTAAAACCTAAATGGTTCAAGTATGTTAAAAGTAACAAATTAACTTTTATCTGTCTGTTATATACAGGAGTGTGTTTTTCTCCCAGCCCGTTTCACGGAGTGTGACATTTTACACTTCTTAGGCAAGTTCTTGTCCTCTAAGTTAACTGATTTAGTTTTTAAGTGCTGGCTTAGCTTTGTTTGTCAATATAATTTGCTATTGGTAGGATAGGCAAAGTTGGAGGTCGTGGAATCTCTCGGTTAGCTTCTGCAACTCTCAACTCTCGAAACAGCCCCAAGGCGTTCGTTTATATGGATACCGACCAAAAACCGATGTGGGTTTAGACACAGTCTGGGGTTTTTCAGTAAATCCTGATTTCTGAAAAGAAACCTCTTTGTTATCAGGCCAGGATAATTGATTACTTCCCATTTTGGAAAATTAATCACTTTCCATTGTGGGGGATCCTTCGTCCATTAGGAGAGGTTAGGGAGAGCTATCCTCCTAAACTCCCCCCTTCTCACATTGATACCTTGTACCAATCCTTTTCAGTGGGTGTTAATAACTTCCCTGTCTTTCTCATCAAATTACCTCCGCCTATCACCATTGCTACCACTTGACCAATTGCATCCCGGCCATGCAGGCGTGGATAAGCTGGCCTCATTAAAAATTATAACCCAGAATTTTTGTTTATAAAATTTTTTTTTTCCCCCATCGGCCAAAATTTTTATGATTCACACATTGCCATTTAAAATCTCTCAGATCTTTTGGTTACTCTGTGTCTTCTTAACCAGCACCCTTTACAAATTTTATCAATCACTCTCAATTTCTGCCATCTAGTCCTTTCATGGAGTTAGCGTTTACTGGAACCCTTGACTTCTTGAGAAAATAAATTTATCTCCCAAATTGGCAATTCTTCTGAGATATATTTTTTCTCATGCCAAAATTTTATAATCATCATATGGCTACTTAACATGTCAGTAGTGAAGACAACATTTTGGAAAAGTAAATAATAACAATTCTCTCCATAATTTTCGGAATATTTTCTCATGCCAAAATTTTTCACAATGAACATATGGCTTTTTTCAACTTGCTGGTACTTAAAAATGATATCTTGGAAAGATAATTAATATTAATTCTCTCTATCCCGTATCAGCAAATCATTTCAGAACACTTTCTCATGCCAAAATTTTTATAATCCCCATATGGCCTGCGCTTGATATCTCAACGCTTTTTCTGAATCTTGTTTTTTTTTCGGCAAAGCACTTTTACAAACATCATTAATCAACTGTCAAAATTTTCTTGCATATGGCCTTTGGTTAATTAGTTCACTGTCTATGCCAATTTGCGGATCTTTGAGAAAGTAAATCGATTTTATTCTTAAGTAAAGAAAATTAAAATTTTGGGGTATCTTCTTTTTCTGTTTTCAGTATTTTCTTGTTTTAATTTCTATGGTTAATTAGTTAACCAATTATAATAGCTAAATTTTTGTCTGGATTTATTTTTAATTTTTTTAAATCATGGACAACATTTTTTAGTTCTGCTAGTATTGGAAAGAGGCTTTGTGTTTTCACTCTTTGCCGTGGCATAGGTTTCACATTTTGTTCCCTTTCCTTGTGAACATACACTGGGCATTTTTCAGTTTTTGTTCACTGACAGATGCAGGAAGTGAAACACAACAGGGTGTGACTTGTCAGTCAGTCAGAGTGTGTCAAGGCCCCAGTACATGTTTTTGCACATGCGTGCACATGCTATAAGCCAAAAGTTTGGTTCTACCCTCTGGATTTAATAATTAGTAAATTTCATGCCTTCTTTGGTCAAATTAACTTCTACTAATGTAGGATAATGAAACTATTTAACCAATTAGTGCATGGCATCCTGTTATTTAGAGATTTTTTACTAAGATTGTGACGCTAAGGTTGGGAGACTCGCATTGAGGGGGAAGCGGAGATTCTATTCAGATCTCACATGTTTCTGTTTTATAACTAATGGATATATTTTTTTAAATCTGATCTTTTAAGTGGCATCCATTTTGACTGAAGGGGAACAGAGGAGTAAAGGTGGGGATGAGTACTTGTAACAGAAAAAGTCTCCTTACACCATCATACCTCTTGCTACTTGATTAGCTTTGTCAAAAAGACCCATTATTTCATTTCTTGCCTGTAAGAAATATGAACCCACTCCACCATCTAATCAAGCCCAGCAAATCTCCATGAAAATGAAATTGTTAAAATGAACAAGATAGAATTTTGAGAAGTTTTTTTGTACATTTTAATAAAATACATTCTTTTTTTTTTTAGCACAAATTTCCATTTTCAAGATATTCGGAAAATAATTTATATCTCTCTCATGAATATAAATTAAATTAAATATGAGTTTTCATGTGTCTCACTAAATGATCTTTTCTTTGAAAAGATTTGATACACATTTCACAATGAAATGGAGCCTCACCTGTATGAGTTTTTTTATATGTTTATTCAAGTGAGTCTTTTGTGAAAAAGTCTCTACCAAAATTTGCATGAAAATGGAGCCTCTCCATTATGAACTGACATGTGTTGTTCAAAGACACTTTTTCCAGAATATGATTTGCACACAGTTCACAGAAAAATGACATATCTCCAGTATGAGTTGCTACATTTCGATTCAAGTGACCTTTTCTGAGAAAAGGCTTTGCCACAGATTTCACAAGAATATGGAGTTTCTCCAGTGTGTGTTATCATATGTCTTTTTAACTTAGTACTTAAAAAAAAAAGATTTACCACAAATTACACAAGGAAAAGGACATATACCAGTATGAGTTGATATATGTCTATTCAGAATGCCCCTTTCAGAAAAGGATTTGTCACACATTTCACAATGAAATGGTGTTTCCCCAGTGTGTTTTCTCATATGAGTTTTCAAGTTACAATAAACTGAAAAGGTTTTACCACAATTGTCACAGGAATATGGAGTCCCCTGTATGAGTTCTGACATGTGTTTTAACTTACCACTTTCAGAAAATCATTTTTTGCCACACACATTGCATGAATATGGAGTTTCTCCAGTATGTGTTCTCATGTGAGTCTTAAGATCACTCTTTTCAGCAGATTTTTTACCACACACTTCACAAGAATATGGAGTTTCCCTGTATGATTTTCTCATATGCCTACTCAAAAAGTATACTTAACAGAAAAGGCTTTGCCACATACTTCACAAGCGAATGGAGTCTCTCCAGTATGAGTTCTAATATGTTTCTTCAATGTACTCTTTTCAAAATAAGATTTACCACAAATTTCACAATGAAATAATGCCTCTCTACAGCGAGGAGCCATATATTGTTTTAAGATTTACTTTTCAAAAACCACTTTACTAAATACTTCAGAGAATGTGCTCTCTCCAGTCTGAGTTGAAGGTGGGATTTACCATCCACTTTGTAACAAAATAGATTCTCTTCACAATGGATTCTTATGAGATTTTTCATGTTTAAAAGTTTTTTTTTCTGAAGATGACAACATTTTTTTTTCCATGAATAGACACATGGTCACATTCAGATAGTGTTTTTAAAACACTCCGACAAAGGCCTATTTATATAGTTAATAGATACCACAAAGGTAGTTGCTCCCAAGAAAATTATTTTAATAACCAGCCATTTTTTCCAAATAGACCATCTTTTCCAAATATGTTGTCTCTGCTAACAGATTACAATCTGAAAGAAAATAAAATTATCATTACTATTATTAATTTTTGACTCATAAAGGACATTAGAATAATCAAAAACCTATACTGGAGGCAAACTGATTGCATAAAGAGAAAAAATGATTTCAGCAAATAACCAAAAATAGAAAGGGCTTAAGGCAAGGTTGTGTCTTCTCACGGACTTATTCAACCTGTACAGTGAGGCAATTCTTAGAGAACTAGGAGTCCTACCAGGATTCATCACTGGTGGACACGATCTTAACGATGTAAGATATGTAGATGACACAGTGTAGACAAGGAAAAAGGAAACTACAAAACCTCCTACAGAAGGTAGCGAAGGAAAGAAATAAGAAGGGACTAAGCATAAACTACAAGAAGACAGAATGCATAGTCATCAGATGACTTTGAAATGCAATTTACAGGTTGGGGACACTAAAATCAAGCAGGTGTGGAAATTTAAATACCTAGGAAATGTTCTGAGAGAGACAGTATTTGCAATGCTGCATTGGGATGGCCAAAGACGCATTCCAAAAGCTAAGCAGAGTATGAAGAGACAGGAAAATTTCATTGGTAACAAAGAAAAATGTACTGAACAGCTACATGATATCTGTCCTCTTTTATGGCAGCAAATGTTGGACAGTCGCCTCAAAGATGAAGAGACTTGAGGCAGCAGATGTATAGTTCTATAGAAGGATGCTAAGGATACCATGGACTGAACATGTGAGCCACGATGAGGTTTTGGAGAGGATGCAAACAAAGAGGATACTTATACTTAACATCAGAAAGAGGCAGCTGAAATTTTCTGAAAAATCTGATATTCACAGGACAGATAGAGGGAAAGAAGGATGACGGAAACATGGCAGGCTTCAGCAAATGGATGACAGAACAGGGTTTGGGAGAAATAACAAAAAGACAAAACTAAAGTGCTTCCCAAGAGGAAGGAAGATGTGGAGGGTCATGATCACCTACGTCCTGAAGGGACATGGCACATAAAAGAAGATTTTTACATCATTTACATTTTCTTTCAAGATGAAACATTGTCAACTATTATTACACTGGTCATCAAAAAATTTTTTTTGAAATGGTGTCAAAACACCAAACATCATTTCATGGTTTTTTTAATTTGAGGCGCTGAATCTGAAAATGACTTTACTTTTTTCTTGGTTAGCTACCATTCTTTCTGTACAGAAATGCCTCACATTTTTTAAAAAAAAAGATCATTTTTTTTTTTTATTTGTTTTCTGTATATATGATATTGACCAATGGCAATATTTCTCAAAAATAAAATTGTAGAAACCTCTCATTTCATATTTAGACAAACAAATATTGGTGTGTTTATTGAGAAATACTATTTTTACAATAACAATCAGACCCTAAGGCTTTAAAAATAACACGATTGAATATACCAAGACCAACAAGTCTTAGTTTTTTCATCAAATCATTTAATGGATTAACAGCAGAAATAGAACCTTCATTTGAACATAAGAATTATGGTAAAAAATGTTCTCTTTCTTGATTGTCTGTCATGTTCAATGTTATTTAAGTTTTTTGATATCCAGCAGTATCATTTCCAATGGAATAGGTGCATTCAATTGGAAATTCTTTAGTTGGACTTTTTCTTTCCAACTGTGAAAACAAAATGCTCTAATGTGCTTGGTTTCCTTCCATAGTGAAGGAGAAAGTTTTTTTTGATACTCCATAGTATCATATCCAATGGAATATTTGCATTCAATTGGAATGTCTTTGAGAAGTTTCTTTCCAACAATGAAAACAAAATGCTCATAATGTGCTTGGTTTCCTTCCATAGTGAAGGGAGAATGTTTTAAGTCCCTTTTGATACTCCAGATTATGTACATTGGAATAGGTGCAAATTGGAAAAAAAAATTTGATCTCATTTAAAAAAAAAAAAAACAGTAAACGTTTTTCTTTTTCCTAAGCATTTTTCCAGCAATGAGTGCATCTTTCATTTGTAGTAGGTCACAAAACCTTGGTAGATATGATACTATAGTAGTATCCTTAGAGAACATCCACTCAAGGTATGAGGCTTCCTTGAAAAAAAAATCGCTATGGTTAAGAATTAGGGTTAGGGTAACATTTAAAAGGCAGTGAACTGGTTATGTATTAAAAATCAGTAACAATTTTTTTTTTAAAAATCCTCAGTGATTTTAATGTTTGTTAACTCATTTGATGGCATTAAAAAAAAAAAGGTTATTTTTTTCCTGAGCATTTTCCAGCAATAAAGAGTGCATCGTCATTTACGGTAGATTACAAATGCCATGGTAGATATCATGGAGCACTGGAAAATGTATTATGCCCCCAAAATCAGGTCTATTGTTTTTCTTGTTCTATAGTTCATAGCTATTTTTTATAAAATCTTACTTATTATAAAATGCAGATTGTGTGTGTGTGTCTGTAACGTTTATATATTGGATCGGATTTCCTACATTTTTCAACTGATTTCAACAAAACTTCACAGGACTACATAAAATTACCTTGTGGTGGTTCTAACAGTGCCAAAATGGGAAAAATATAATTGTTTTTGCACAAAATCAATTTGAAAACACGATTAAGAGACATCGTGAAAATGGAAGGGGACAACTCACATCGGGTTGTTTTTGTGTGTGGGTTTTTTAAAAATGGGAGCGGATTTCCTATATTTTTCAGCCGATAAAATAAAAAAAAACTTTTTTTTTTTTTTTTTTGGCAGGTAGTGTTTCTTATTCTCTTGCACTTTTTTTTTCTTTTATTTTTAACATTCAGAATGCTTTAAAAATTCCATTTACAAGACAATTATTTATAATAAAATTCTATTCAATTGGGAGACTCATAACGATTGAAAACAATGTTTTATTTGAGTTTGGGTTTGACCAATTCGTAAAAAAAAAAAAAAAAAACTAATTAAGACATGCGTGTCCGTCAACCTTAAAAATAATCTAACGATCTCTACTGATTGTACGAATACAAACATCGGATAAATTCTTTATCTTTAGGGAAAGATAATGAAATCTAAACATACACAAGTCCTAACTAAAAATAATAACCGGAACGGAAACTACTTTAAATACACATGGTGTCCAATTTTTTACTGTATTCAATAAGTAAAAATCATAAATTATAAAAGATTATTATTACAGAAAGGCTACTAAATGAATAAGATTTGTTAGATCATAATTAATAAACCCAAATAAAGTTAATATTTTTTGTATTAGAAACAATGAATGGAAAATATATTCAAATCAGAATTCTAATTATGAATCACCACAAGCAAAATATGCAATTTTTTTTACTGTATTCAATAAGTAAAAAATCATAAATTGTAAAACTAAAAGATTACAGAAAGGCTACCTACATTTTTCAACCGATTTCAACAAAACTTCACTTTTTTTTTTTTTTTTTGGCATGTAGTGTTTCTTATTGTCTTGCACATTTTTTTTTTATTTTTACATTCAGAATGCTTTAAAAATTCCATTTACAAGACAATTGTTTATAAAAAATTCTATTCAATCGGTAGAGACTCATAACGATTGAAAACAATGTTTTTGTTTGAGTTTGGGTTTGACCAATTTAAAAAAAAAAAAAAAAAAAACTAATTAAGACATGCGTGTCCGTCAACCTTAAACAATAATCTTTGTCAATTTTATTTTTTCAGTCTTTATGATGGTGGATACTTGATCTATCTCTTACTGTTATATCCCGGGCAACGCCGGGCTCTACTGCTAGTATAAATATATAATAATATATGTTGCTAATAAAATTTTTAAATTTCAAATGAATTTGACAATTTGTAAATAAAATTTATCATTGTGAAATTCAATAGTTAATCAATATTCTTTATTTTAAAATATTACATCAAATGGGAACATGAGAACTTTATTAAAAAAAAATTTTTTGTTTGATGGCATAACTTAAATAATCAAATTTTTTTATATCAATAGATTTTATTTCATCAACAGGAAGAAAATAACTGGACTATAATGGATAGTGTGTTGTGACTGTGTAAATCATTTATTTTATTATTTGAGCTTTAGAAGATATAAAAATATGTCATTGTGCCAGACAAAGTTTAAAATAATTATATATATTTGGATCTATCCATCTCAAGCCTAGTTTATCTTGACTAAATTTTAAAAAATTTACTGAATATTTACTGGATTATTAATATTCACTATTGGATGAATTTTTTTTTACAAGGAAGGTTTTATATGAAAATCAGTATTTATTGTCTCAGATAATCATTACCATTTCATAAAGCTATGGATTTAATTATTGACCACTGTAGATAGACTGGTTATTCAAATCTAAGTTTTTAATTAAAATTTTTTGCAAAGCCATCAAGATATTAAACAAAATATAGACAAAAATCATCTTCAGATTTAATTTTACATTTTTCTATATGTTAAACCAATTTTTTTAAATCTTCTAAAACTTTCTAATTCATTATTTATCCCCAGAATCACAAATCAATGATGAATTCCATTCTGTTTCAAGAATTACAAACCTTAATTTCCAAAGATGTATTTTAGAAATTTAACTATAGAAAAATGGATATTAAAATTGATATATGATAATGTTATTTATATATATATATATATATATATATAAAATATATCAAGACGACTGACAGTACTGTTGTTGTATCACATTTTAGTGTCCTAGATGTCCAAAAGCCTCAACCCAGGATTGAAACTAAATTGAATGGTGTCAAAACATCTAACAGCCATCAGCCCTCAGCACTTAAAAACATTCTAACAATATGTTTTATGAATGTAAACAAAACGCCAGTCAGAGTGTGTGTATTCACTATTCATCTTACCAAAAGATATTTGTGTTTTTTAACTGGAAAATGCACAAATTCCAAAAATTAATTTAAATCTCTATAATTTATAACAGAAGCCATTTGTGCATTTAAACAGCTTCTCATATTTATCTTCTTAATTTTTTTGTCTCAAAACAGGACATGTCTGAGAAGGATTTCTTTCCTTATTCTAATTTTCACTCAAGTTTTCTTGAATTTTTAAGTTTGGTTGTTACTTGATTTTTTTCTGCAACCTTGACTAAATTTGTTTTTCATCTGTGTGTTGTTTGATTTATTGAAATTGTCATCTTTGATATTGGCTTGTGTAGTCATTCAGAATGGATTTAAATGTACAATATGGTGTTTTCCTTTTTAATCTATTTAAAACGAAAATGTGATTTTTTGTTTTATCAGACAATATGGGGAAAAAAACTTACTTAAAATAAAAAGACAAATCTTTTCTATATTATTTAATGAAACATGCATTAAAAAATTATTTTGTATTTTTATATATATATATATTTTATATATATATATATATATTTATAACCATTAATATGTACCTAAAAAATTTAACATAAATTGATTTCTATAACGGAAGGTAATCTTTCGAATCTATTTGGGCTTATTTTCTTTTGAATCTGAGAATGGAAACAAATCATTAAATAGTATAAAAAAGAATTAAAAATCATTTTTTTAATTGAATAGAAATCTCTTAACATTTATTAAGAGTTTTTCCAGATTGAAATTCTGTTAAACTCATATTTCTGTAAAAAGTATGATGCTCTTTGATTCTAGTGCCATCAACTGTGGTTTTATGGTTTCTTTGCCACATTCGAACTGAATCACTAACAGTCCCAAAAGATCAAAACATAGACCTATCAAATTTATGAAATTACTTTTTTTAAAGATAACTCACATTTTTAACTTTAAGCCAATAAACAATCAGAATAAATTATTTTCATTGCAGAAAACCTTCCTTAATCCTCAACAGAACTTACTCTCTATGTGTATATATATATATATAAATATATATATATATATATAAAAATATATATTTATATTTATAATATTTCAAGCTCAGAGCATTATTCCAACATCTGAGAATGATGTGAATAAACACTGAAGTGTAAACAAAAAGATAAAAAATAAAAGATATTTTCATATGAACCTTTCATAATCTATGAATGGAAATGATTTTTTAAAAGAAAGGTTTCATATCAATTTGTTCCAAATCATTTATAATTCATTTCTGACAACCAGAAAACAAACATATCAGCAAAACAAGTCTATCAGAAAAAAAAAAAGAGACTGAAGTGTTTTGAAGGCAAATATATTTTATAATCCTCTAAATTTATCAATAAGAATTTATAGCAAACTTTTACAATTAAAATTAAGATTGATTTGGTTTCTTCCATGCATTAAAAACTTGAAAATTTACAATTGTTTTTGGATTTCGATCTGGAGCCAGCAGGTGGCAGTTTACACAAGAATGAAGAACTCAATGCAAAGAAATTTTACATTTAATGGATACAGAAAAAGCTGTGTTCATGGACGCATATGGTTTTTTAAGATGGGAGCCAACAAGTTAAGCATGTGGAGAATTGAACAAATATTCCTAGCTCCAGATATGTTTCTTTTTTTTCCATATTCACATCAAAAGTTAAAATTAGTTAATGTTTGAGGAATATCTCTCTCTGTGTACATTATATATAGACTTAGTGATTACATGTGAATGAGGGTCTGTCTACATAAACTCTGTAAGTCAGGATGCTGAAGGTAACAAACATTTAATCTCCATCATCAGGCTGTAATTTATCATTTAAAAAAATTACAGCCTGATAAATGAGACAGGGATCTTGGAAAAGAATTGCTGAAACTTAAAAAGTTTTACACTAGAAACATCTGACAACAGTTTTATAAATGAGGATCACATCATTCAATGGATTAAAAGTATATTTAATGTATACATTATATTCTACCTTTCAAAGTGATTTCACTATTAATTGCATTAATATTGCTGATTGATTCTATGTATGATTATTTTTATATATAATATATATATGCCTAATATTATATATATATGACAAATAAAATAT
>CAHIKZ030003710.1:0-66659 GCA_903632075.3 Acanthosepion pharaonis
ATCATCTCAAATATCGTTTCGTAAATAGAAAAAAATCGAAAGCTAAACAAATTGCTACGAAAAATTACTACCACTTTACACGAGAACTGGATGCAGCCTTCCCTCAAGTAATTTCATAATACAAGTCTGAGACTACGAAATTTTATGTCAGGAAAGGGGGCTAACTATCAACATATTAAAATGTAATCTTATTTATAGCAACTACGGTGTTCCATTGCGACAAATGATTTATTTTAAAACGATAGTTGAAATTGTGTGCGCAATCTGAAGAGCCAGCAAAACCACTACCGGGTCATTCAATCTCGTTTCGCAGCTGGAAAAAAAACAACAAAAAAGAGCATTACGACCTTTCATTCTTTCTCCTCATCCGCATAATAATGGCACTGCGCAACGGCCTCTGTAGTTTAGTTGGCAAAGTGGCCCTCATTACAGGTGAGTAGTTAAAAAATATACAAAAACAATATTCTTTGGTTGGTACGTCCCAATGTAAATGTTATTTTCTTTGTACTCATTCATTAATTTGACTGTTAGCTTAAATTTAGATAATTATTTTGGTTTTTGAAGGTCGAGATTAAACTTGCAAATATTTTTTTTGAAAAATACATTTAAATACAATATTTGAAAAGAAATATTACTTTATTTATTTTATTATCGAAGATTAGACATGTTTGCTTTATTTCAACACTGAAATTAAAAACTTGAAAAACATTTAAGTTCATTAACATTTTTTAGTGGTCGGTTAACATCGATGTAATAATTTGTATTGGTAAATTTTTATTGATAAATTCTAACAGTTCTGTTCATTAAACCAATTTTCGTGTTGCAGACGGTGTAACACGTGGTGGCAGACTTCTTTCTCTATAGTAAAAAAAAAAAAAAAAGTAAATGACCTTTAATTTAAAAACTGCCTTCCCTTACATGAATTGTTAAAAAAAAAAAACTATTTTTATTAGCGCATCGGAAAATACAGTTGTGATGCTTAGTCGGCATAGGGATGAGATGAGTGTCTTAAATTAAATTCAGCATACAATACATTTCATTTATTTCAATTTCATTTTTAAATTATAATGCATTTGGTTTCAAAATTTCTAGTAAAACAAACAAAATATTTTTATTTTTTAAACTAGTTATTTGTCTTGTCTGAGAGGAGGAGTCATATTTTTAATTTTGGGTATTTAAAACATTTTTAGTGGTCGAATATTGTTGAAACTTAAAAATTTTATTCCTCAACAAAACTCAAACAAAAAGATGGTAAAACAAAGTAAATATTAAAAACTTAATATTTAAAATTTTCGTTTTTGTAAATGGCAAGTTCTCGTATTTACCATATGTCCAGGCTTTCTTGTGCGTAAGGAAGAAACTGAAACATAAGGTGCGTGAATTTAATAAAAATTAAAAAATGTTTCGGTTTCACTTTCAGGCTTGGAAAATAAGGCGAGCCTTAGTTTGCGATATTTTTAGTTACTCATCTGTAGAACTGTAACTGTTTTATAGTTAATAAATTTATTTTAAAAACATTTGTTTTCAAATTCTCTTAGTCTTATTTTTATTACTCAGTGCTGTTGTTATTTGTCCAGCAAGATAAAATCTGCCTAGCAACTTTTTTTATGATGAATTTCCCCATACAGAAAAAAATAATTTTAAAAAATTTTAAAATAGTAGGCTCATTAGGTGCACAAAAGACTTAGTGTGCAATTGAAAGATATTTTTATTTACAATAAATTTATGTGAAAAGAAAAGTACGGTGTAGTTGTAGTTAAAGTTTTGCTGGATAGAGAGAGAAAGTGTTTGTAAAAGTGGGACTTATACAGATGATGAAATTCGCTAAAAAAATGTTCTTGTTAAATGGATACAAAGTTGTTAATTGTCTGACCTTTCGTAGTAGCGAAGCGTCTATTGAAGAATGAGGAGTAACAAATGAAGAATTATGGTAGCAGCGATTGAGGACGGTTTGATCTGCGTTTGCTTGAGGATAGTTTCAGAAGAAATTGTCATTTTTTTTTTTTTAGATTTGGCATATTTATTATCCGTAGTTTGAGTTGATCACGTGTCATGTCGGAGCTTAGTTCTCTTCTCCTTCACACCTAAAATGTTAATTGATGTGCTTAACCCCTATGCGTGACTATTATTCAATTCACAGATGAGGCGTGGATGAATTTTAACCGGCTGACGACCTTATATTTCAGTCGGCAGGCTCACGAAGGTATCTTTTCAAATTATCGCGGGTTTCAAATTCAGTTCTTCTGATTGGTGAGAAATAATCCAAAGGAGATTTTTTTTTTCCTGAACATTCAATTTTTTATTACTCTGAGCCAGATGGTTCGTCGCCATAAACACGCTAAACATCAAGGCTTTTCAAGAAAGATCTCATCCATACAAATCATTGATTAATAAACTCTTTGCTCTTATTGGTAAAGGGCATAAGGTTGTTCCCCGCCCCTTATATATTTTAAGAATGATTCTCTTCTCCATAAAATAAAAATATTATCAGCCATAGATGATTTTAGCATTGAAAAGAAATAATAAATGAAACATACAACAGTGGCAAAATAGGACCAAGAAATTCTAACCTATCTGTGGCTAAGAGGCCATAATGTCTTGTAGGTAGTTAGGTGCTGTTAAGGACCCACTCTCTGACCAGTTCAATTTGTTGGTGACCAAGTTGTGCTCTTTCTGGACTTGGGTGCCAGCAGTGGATTATCTCAGCAACTCTGAGTTTTCGCTTACCTGGCAATTGGTTTAGAATCAACAACCTCTCAATGATGTAGCTTTCAAATGGAGCTTGACAGATTTGCCAGACTGTCAACAGTGTTACCTTGGCTTAGAGGAAACAGCTTCACATGCCTTCTACTATTGTCCTCACGTCTGCCCCTTTTGGGACTATGTTGTCAAGTTGATGGCTCATATCGCTCCTAAAAAGTGTGACAATATGTCGCCCCCGTATTCTGGGGTGAAATGGATGGTGTTTCTGATGCTGCTGGTCATGGCTCAAATGGTGATTTAGATGACATGGATGGAGGAAACTTTCTGATGTGATAGCTATACTCATCAGGATCTGATCAGATTCTGGCAGCTCAACTCAAGTTGAAAAGTAGAACTGATAGAAAGCAGCTAGTATTGACAGATTTCAATGAAAAGTTGGGTATCTGTGGCATGAACAAGGCTAACCTTGATTTTCTTTTTTTAAGTCTATCCAAAGTCACAATGGGGCAGTTTACTGAGGAGCCCTCCCCTGGTTAAGATAGGTTCTTCTAAGTGTACCTACTTAATATGATCAAGTGTCGTTCCTGGCCTGTTCCAGGTTTTCTCTTTGGTTATGATCCTAGTCAAGATTCCCTACCTCCCAAGTTTGTTTTGGTCTGCTTTTTTAACTCAAATGGGTGAGTATTTTTTTTTTTAATGCCTATGTTTTTAATCTTTTTCATCTGTTAGTGAGAGAGCCTATTGATTTTGTCAGAATAACGTTAATCATCATTTTATTTTATATATAAATTTTTGTTGTACATATCAAAATTTTTAACTCATGGGGAAGGTTTTTACCCAGTACCCAGTAGATGCTCTGTGTGGGTGAGGAATTTTGGTGTATGAAGGGGCAAATGTTGATGGATAAATTCTTATGATGAATGAGTATATTGTAATGAATGAATGGGTTGTGAATCCAATTAGCTAGGTATAAGATAGCTAGTGATGACCAACCACTTTTTTTTGGCCTTGTGCCACAATTGCTGTATCAAATCAGTAATAAATCATGGATTGACAGAAGTTGCCCTTTGCTGGACCAGGCTTGGTGGGATGATCAACTACAGGGAGCTTGAGCTAATATTAATTTCAAACTACACCTTCTGGGAGAAGTATAAACTGATTTTTCAGTGTTCCCACATGGCTACAGAATGTGACAAGGTGATATTTATTTATTTATTTATTTATTTTTTTTTTTTTTAACAAAAACCTTAAATTATAAGTTTTAATCACTTCTTAATCCTTATTGACTGTGAACCATCCCGATTAAAGATATGGCAGCCCATTCAATGCTAGGACTCAGGCAGTGTGATATATCAGTTAGAAGCTGTTTTTTGATTTTTTTTTTTTTTTTGTGAGCAAGGTCCACAGAATGAAATTCCAACTGACTTCACTTGTGAGAGCTTCAGAAACTTCTGAAAGATTGGGGTGTGCAGCTCACCCTCTGATGTGCCTATGCCATGACCAGAAATGGAATTGTGGGGAGATGCCACAGGCACATAAAGATCATCTTGACCAGAAAGCTGTGCATTGGCACAATGTGACCCCCAAAGACAGTTTTTCATCTTCCATTATGATATATAAATACCATGTCAGAATCAGAGGAGTCAATGCTATTCTCCCACCTGAACTGCAGGATGAACAAGAGATGTACAAGGTGGGTGATCTTGTCTGGGTCAAGGTCCCAAAAGGTGGATACACAAAATTCAAAGTAGGCCACATGACTGGAATCAGCAGTCAGTAAAAGTTGGAGTTCCACATCGTGTAAAAGATGTGCGTCCCTTTCCAGAGTCATACTCATCAGAAAATGAGAGCAACTCTGAGAAAAGTGTGAGCCTGATCCAGATAGGTACAAGCTCACCAATATCCAATAAAGAATCATCTACTAGCAAATCACCTGCGAATGAACCAGCTTTACCAAGTAGTCTCCCTGTTACCACCCATCAGGGGATTGATACAAAAACTCACAAACTCCTAGACAACCAAGCCAGAGCTATCCCTCTCAGAAGGAATATGTGTCAAAAGCAACCTGTGCCTGGCTGCACTTTGTGATCACGAGATCAGTGGGGCTTGTGGTGAAATAGGACCAAGAAATTCTAACCTACCTTTGGCTAAGAGGTCACAATGTTTTGCTTGCCCAGTCAGTGCTGCCATTTGCAATTTAGGTAAAATGCATTAAAACTATTGCTAATTTGCATGAATGGTCAAAAACCTGAATGAAAGGTGAACTGCACAGACAAGCAGATAAAAGGATTGACAGAACTTGACCTGTGCTGGACCAAACTTGTTGTGACTATCAACTACAACATACTGGAAGAACTTAGTAGATCTATGTTTGTAGCACTGCCTAGGAAGTTGAGTGCAAATGAATGTGAGTTCCATCAGATTCATGGCTTAATGAGATAAATAACTAAGCTTATCATCTGAATTCTGAAGAATAAAGTGTGTAGTAGAATTAGACAAGAAATAAGACAAGAACAGTGTGGTTTCTTTAAAGACATTGGAACAAGGAATGTGATATTTATGATCAGAATTATGCTGGAGAGAACAATACAAATGCAGAAGGATATTTACTTATGTTTTATAGACTATGCAAAAGCATTTGATAAGGTACAGTACAAACAAAGGTGTAACCTACTTAACAAACTTGTGTAAATGGATGGTAGAACAGGAACTGGGAGAGATAGTAAAAAGACAAATGTTGCTAAAAGTTACAAAGGATAGGAAATTGTGGAGAGTCATCATCTTAGGAATACAACATTTAGAAGTATAGTTTCCATATCTTATAGTTGAATAGTTTGTAGCCATTATTTGTCCAGAAGTCCTTGGAAAATTACTTCTCAGTTGAAAAAAAAGTACTTATTTTTTGTAATTTTTGATAAATCTTTCAAAATATAAGCATGAATAGCAGAACTTCAGTGGTATTTATTATAAGAAATAATATGTATTTTCATAACTGAAATTTATAATGTCTGTCAAATTTGATGATTCTTTAATATCTGGACATTGTTTAAATATTTTGCTGAAGAACAGTTCCAAAAATATGTAGAATAATGTTAATATCAATGAAATGCTCCAGCATTCTTGCACATTAGGCTTGTTTTCATTAGACACTTCTCTTTTTATAGATATGTTTAAAGGAATAATTCAGTTGATAATATGCAGATGCAAAAAAATCTTGATACTTGCACATTCATTTTCAGTCATAAATGGATTCCTTTAAATAGTAAATCAAATTAAAAAAAATGGAAACATACTTTGTGCAACTATATAAAATATTTATTGGTATTAATCAATGACTCTTACCTATAATCAATTTTTCTCCCTAGGTGCTAGTTCTGGTATTGGGGCTGTTACAGCTGAATTGTTCACTAAATTGGGAGCATCTATAGCCATCACTGGTAGAAAAGAAAATAATTTGGCTAATGTTGGCTTCAACTGTCAAAAACATGGAGAGAAGGTAGAATATGTTGTTTCTTGTTTTAATTGATTTTTCTTTTTTTTTTTTTTATCTGTAATCTATCTTTGCATGTGTCTTTTATATCATTTTTTCTCAAGCATTATAGAAGTTTAATTGAATTGATTTATTCATTCATTTGTATTTATTCAAGCAGTGACTTAATCTGAATAAAAACTTTCAACTTCAGAAATGATAACATTAAACAGTCATAAAATAGTGCAGCAATTATAGATTGTTTCAGTGACTTTTGTTTTAAGAAAAATTGAACTACATAATGAAATTAAAACTGTCAATAAAACAATTTAATGTTTCAGAAATGATGACATGAATGATGACTTTTAAATTTCATTATTTTTTTATTTGACTTTTGAAATAAGATGAATTGACTTTCTTGCTTGAATTTAAATAAAATTTAAATAAAAACTGGACACACAATGTACAGGAAATCTATTGTCATTATCTACTGAAGAGAGAAAACAATGTTTCAGACAAACAATTTTGCTTTTAAGGTTTGAATTCCATTTCTAATTATGGCACTAATTTTAATGACTAGAAAATAAAATGTTAGTTGAAATATAATGAAAATAGCAAAACCAAATGTGTTAATTTAAATTTGTGAGAAATATTTGCTTGAATCATAAAAAATAATTCCATGCTTATAAAAGTATGCTTTCCACTGATAACATTCAGATTACAATGCAAATAAAAACTTTAAATTCAAATTATGAGTTATGCATTTTTAAAAAGTTCTATTTTAGATTTTATACACAAAACACTTTAACCAACAATTATTACAACTTAAAAAGCTTTAATAAACTAATTTTACAGGTTACTGTTAGTGACTTCAAAAGTTTGCCTTTGTTTCCTTGTGGTGAGCAGAGAGTGTGTCATAGTTCAGGAGAGTTTCTTAAGGGCCGATGACCTTCATTCACCAGGGAGTTCTTCAAAGGCTATCAGTTGTTGTTATTACATTCTCCCCTTCTATTTTTATTTGGTTACAAGTCCAGACACTGGGGAGGTTTTACCAATCTGGAAGATCTACGAAGTACTGGATAGTTGGCTTTAGTTAGTGAAAGGGTGGGTATATCAAATTCAGATGACTTGGATGACAACTGTTTCATTACTATTGGTATCTTCCTTTTCAACACAATTAGTTCTTTCTATCAGTGCTAAAGGGACCTCAAAGGTTTCTTTTATTACACCAGTGTTTTCTGCCTCTGATACTCGACATGGTGCTAGATCCCTTAATGATACCGTTGATTCTTGTCCATCTTGGTGCTTAACAGTAGTGTAAGATGGATTTGCATCTATCAGCTCAACCTCATCCCCCAGAGAATCATTCTTGTTTCTGAAGAATTTACAAAAGAGTACTGGTTCAGGGCTTGTTAGCCAAATTGGCAGAGAAGTACTAAAAGAGTGTCTTTTGAAACTAAAGAACTCTTCATGTGGAGTTTGTTGTAGTTGACAGGAGAGATCTAATGGGGTGTAGGACGTTGGGGAGTACTGATTCCCAATGAGGATCATCCAGTTTGTTTTACTTAAAGGCAAGTTTAATTGCTTTCCAGATGATACCATTGTATCTCTCTGCCTGTCCATTACCACTGGGGTGGTAGGGTGTTGTCGTGCTTGCGGCAATGCCCTTATTTAATAGATAGGCCTTTTTTCTTTTGATAGAAAAGAGGTACCTCTATCAGAGTGGGTATAACCTGGAATGCCATTTCGTGAAAATAACTGATCCAGACATTTTATTACCATCGATGAATGCATATTTCGGCAGGGAAAAGCAAGTAGAAGTTAAGAATATTCATCCACAATGGTGAGGATATAAACATTACCTTGAATTGAGGGTAGAAGACCTATAAAATGCATGTTTAGGTGTTCCATTGATTGGGTAGCTTTAATTAGTTGCATTTTCCATGCGAAAAAATCTTGGCTTGAGTTCTGTACATAGTTGACATGAAGAACACACTTCCTTTACTTCTTCTGTTGCGAAGGATAGGTTTTTAGTTCATACAAAATGAAGCATTTGTGTAATTCCAGTATGGCATAGACCTTGATGCAGATCACAATGGGGTTGATGAAGATACTGGAGCACAAAATGCTCTATTAAGTGTGTCAGGGGCAACACTGTCTTTTACAGGCTGATATCTTATTGAGTAGCTAAAGCAGACAGCTCAATTTGCCATTCTAAAATTTTATTGTTTTTAATTTTTGTCCTCTTGTGGTTATTGAGCATGAATGCCACCAAACATTGGTCTGTAATCAAGGGAAAATGTTGACTTACAAGGCAGTGATTTCACTTCCTAACAGCCTTGATTATTGCTGTTGCTTTTTCTATGGAAGTATAATGCAATTTGCTCCCCTTTGCGTGGGGTGACAAAAGTCTCTGATCTAACTCTCTGTAACTCTCTCTAACTGTGTATTTGGCTTGTTTGTTTACAGTCACTTCAATACATGGGAGAGGATATGCATCAAGTTCTGTAAATTGGTTGAGTCTGTGGGTAATCAATGCTTAACCTCTTATGTCTATTAGTGGAGTCCTTAAAAGTCACCACCTTGGCCAACCAGGGAGATAAATTGGTTCAATTATGCCTTGTAGTAGCTTCTCAACTTTGTTTCTGATTAAATTCCTGTCATCCTTCCCAAACTGCCATAATTTTGTTGTGATTGGTTTACAATTAGGAGACAGGTTTGGAAAAAACAAGCATTCACTAACAGAAACAGCAGAAAGAGTATAAACTGATTTAGGGCCCTGTATCTGATTTTAAAGAGACTTATGTTGTTTCTGAAAATCTTGTCCCACTATCAAGTTGCTACACAAGTTCTTTAAAATTTTGAGAATGACACATTTATAGTGTGTCTTGTTTATTTGTAGGTTGACAACACAGAAGCCACAAGTCTGTGTATTCGTTGTGGTCAGAGCCATGGAGATTTCTTTGAGTGGACTGGTTTCAATTTGAAATTTCAAAGTAACCTTCTCGTTAATGAAAATCTAGTAGTGCATTTAGCCTGTAACCCTTAACGGACACTCTTGTGGTTGCAAGCCATAGACTTTCTGGAACTGACACTGCTATGGTGCATAAGTTTGTTGCACCCATAGCAGCGGTTATGCTACTACTTTTAGTTTTACACAATTTTGAATAAAGTCCTATTTTTTTACAAGTTTAACACGTGGACTCTCAAGCCAGACATACCTTTCCCTGGTGTAGTAGTCCACCATAAATATAACAGTTCTTTTTATGAAAAGTATGAAGCAACCTTCCTTTACTAACTGATGCAGCAATGTGTCTACTTATTTTTTCTTCCCTTTGAATTTCTTTGGGCTCTGTAGAAGCAGTGGTAGTAGTAGCAGCAGCATTATAGTCCATCATCATGTAGTTTTTCTGTGCTAAGTCTAGGGAGGAAGACTGTCTATAGGCAGCCTGCATATCCAGGGTACAATTCTCGAGTAGTCTCTGGTGTATATAGGTGAAGCTAGACCGTTAATAAATACCTCCCTTACAAATTCTTCTTGGTGCTGTTCAACAGTTACCATTTTGAAAGCACAGTTTTTGCTTGGTTTATGGAGTTCTCACAGAAATTCATCCAGAAACTTGCTCGATTTCTGTCAACAGGTAGCTAGAATGTGCCTGGCAAAAATTTTGTTTGGTGTTTTAACATATAGTTTTTCTAGGACATTAATAGTCGTCTCATACATGGTACAGTCCTCTATATCTTCATAAACTCTGAACAAAACACAGCTAACAAGCAACCTTAATTTGTTAAGAGTAGTGTCACTGCATTCTTCAAAGAAATTATTTAACATTTTAATCCAGTACTTCCATTCCTTTGTAGGGGAATTCAGGTTGAGTTCCAGTTTTGATGGTTTAAACATTTGCTCCATGTTGTCAGGTATGAGACAATATCATACAGAATAAATACAATAAAATTAGTTTATTGTAATGAAAAAACAAACAATTATTACAACTTAAGAAGCTTTAATAAACTAATTTTACAGGCTATTGTTAGTGACTTAAAAAGCCCACCTTTGTTTCCTCGTGGCATACAGGGAGTGTGTCGTAGTCCAGGAGGGTTCCTTAAGGGCTGATAACCTTCATTCACCAGGGAATTCCTCAAGGGCTGTCAATTGTTATTATTGCACACTCATAAAAATGTTTTTTTTTCTCTTTTCAGCCACTTTTGATTCCTGCTGATCTTTCAAAAGAAGATGATATCAATAATATAATGGAGAAGACCATTTCCCATTTTGGCAAATTAAATATCCTCGTAAGTGTACAATGTGATCATCTATTATACATACAACTGTGCCTCTCTCTCAGGTTTGATCTGAGAGAGTACCTTATTAAAAAAGAAAACATATCACTAATTGTTGTTGTGAATAAGCAGTGAAAGTATGAATGACAATTATTTGTTTATGAGCATCTTGTATAATCATCCTGTAACTGCTCTAAGATTCTAAAATTGGTTTTCAACAGTGTAAAAGAGCATCAACTTGAACAGATTATCTCGATGATAAAAAAATAGTAAATGGTCTAATGAAACTAGCTTACCTCTACATCATTCTCTACTATCCAAACATACTAACATATGTCTATCCATCTTAAAAAAATGGGAATTACTTCTTCTATGAGAAGTAACAATAAACTTTTGTAGATTTTAAATTAAATCTTATAAGTCAATTTATTTATTTATTTTTTTTTTTGTTTTATAATATTAAAAATGTGTTAAGCTGTAATTGTTTTGTAAAAGTTAAAGTGCTGATATGTTTTAGGCCTGACCAAGAAGGGAATGATTTAGAGCTATGAAACATACATGTTATTCTGCATGTTCAGCTTGCAGTTCCCCGCATGTGGCACATCACTTCACAAATTTCTTTAATTCAATTTAAAAATTGAAATTCTGATCTGCTGCTGCTGCCCCCACCCTTTCAAGCTCCTTATAAAGTTTACAAGGAAATAGATGGCACAAGATTTGGTGAGTATATTTATTGGAAAGTGCATGCATTCAAACACCAAATTCTTCAAAACATCTACTGTCTTGCCAGCACTGTGCATTGTTCAGCAAAAAAGAGAACACAATCTGCAGCTTACTTTGCTGTTTTTCTTTCAACATCTCCTTTACCTGACACAACTAGTTAAGAGCTATATTTTGCATGAACTTTTTGGTCTCTTCTTAACACAGACATCAAAATAGCGACCTTATAAAAAAAATAGTCATGCTGATTATGTCTTGAATTCTTTTGGACATGAACTGTCATTTGATCCTTGGATCATAGTGGTATTGTCATGTTTCAGCAACAGTGACAAGTCATTCAAAGAATGATCAATAGATGCTGCAATATCAACTTGGAAGATGTATCCACTCAATATCATATTCTGATCTACATTTAAAACTTTTGACACTTGCTTGACTGACAGCATTTACATACCCATCTGCTCATGAATTATAAACCCAACTGATTCACTGGCTATCTCTTTTGTCTTGGCAATTATTTTGGCTAAAATTAAATAGTGAACATGATCACCATTGAAGTCTCTCAGCTTGAGCTGCATCTTGAGCCTGAAAATCTTCATAGAATTTCTTCACAATTGTGTATGACAAGCACTTGTCACCCAATGTTTGCATCATACATTCATGGATCTCATTTGGAGTCCTTCTGCAAGAAATGGAACTTCATGATGACCTTCAATAATTGAAAGTTTCACACTTTGTACTGACATGGTTCAATCAATGATCTGAAACAAATTCAAAAGTAATACAAGGATCGTACAAATTGATGCTTTATAATATAAAACACACTCTTTCCAGCTACAGTGACAAAATAATTCTGTGTGTTGGGCCAAAAGAATTTTAGTACCCTCTTATACTGCAAGAAATAAAGCAATGTAAATTAAAATGAACCTATTCTTTTTGTCAATTTAATCCAAAGAAAATATATTGCATTTGATATTCAAGGTCAAATTTTGTACCAAATTGTTAAGGTAACAGATTCAAGTGAATTTTTTCAATTTTATTAAGTATCTTTTTGGCTTAGCAGATAACTGTTGATGAGTTATTCTCTAATGAATACTAAAAGCATTAATTTCTTTTGTCAACTGAATAAAATACATGATCTAAAATTTCTAAATTTCATAAACAATTTTTGCTGTAGATAAGTAATATTCTCTAAGTAAATGTCAGCATCATTTCACACTTCCATACGTTTTTTTCCTATATTCAAATCAAATTTGACAAAATTATCTAACAAAATTAATGAAGCTAAGCTGTGGTGTTTGTATATTGATTTTTTTTTTTTTTTTTTTTTTTTTAATTTCACGCTGATGATCTTATTTAGCGAGGGAGCATGTTGTTTTGTTATTTGTTACACACTCTTCCATATAGTAATGGCACTTACAGTTATTAAATACAGGATTACTAGTATCATGGCTGACAAGACAATATATATTCACTTATGAAGTTGGTAGACATTATTTCTCATTAAAAAGCCTATATAGATTGCTGTCCTATGTATTGTCTTTTTTTTTTTTTTTTTTTTTTTAATAAAACCTAAGAAATAAATTTAGATTTTATTACAACTATTTTATTTTGATTGGATATTTCAGATTAATTGTGCAGGAATTATAGATTTTGGAACAATAGAGAACACATCTCTTGAGCAGTATGACAGAGTGTTCAGGACCAATGTGCGGTGAGTTTTATTTGCAATCTATGGCATTTTCGAGAAATTTATAAGCGACTGAACTTTTTAAACATCAAAACTAACTCCAAAAATTTAAATCCTACTTGAAAATATTTAACAATCTATTTTAATTAAGTTTTTAAACTTATTTTTACAATATTAAATCATCATACATTATGTATATATTTTTGTATTCATTGAAGAACCCAATGAAATTTCAAATTCTCTTCCTTTGAGAAAAAATTAAATTCTTTCTTTTAGTGACATTTATTAGCACCAAATTCTCTGGAGGTATTTTCAATATATTTTTATAAAATTTTGAAATTAGTGTAAATGAAAAAGTGAATTTATTATCCAATTAAAAAAAAAAACAACCTAAAATGCAATTTTCCCTCTCAACTCTGGTTTCTAGTTGATGATTAATACTAGGTACCATCACAGAAAATACGATAACTAAGGTTTAAAATGAAACATCTTTCTTGAAGCTTTTATTTTAGTTTTAATTTCAAGCTAATACATTAAATGTAATATTTCCAATAAGCATAATATTTTGCTTTATTTCAAAAACTAATTTAAATTGATTATTTTTTTGCTAAAAGAGCTGATTAGCTTTTTTGTTGTATTTCATCACAATGTAATTCACTTTATTAAAGCTTCTAAAAATAAAATAGTTGTTTCATTTTCAAGCAAATTTTTGAAAATGAAACAAAACTAGGGATTTTAATTCTATAATTGAATTTGAAGTTTTAGCTTCTGCTTTTGAAACATGGTAATTACTGTGTAATGATGGAACCATATTTTTAAATAATTAAATTTATAATATTCATGCTCTGTAGATTTGCATTGAGCATGGTAAAAAATGATTTTAATAAGAACACTGAATTATATATCTTACTGTTTTTTCTCTTATATATATATATATAATGTTTTATTGAATTTTAGATACTTACTTTATCACTCTTATTTTGTGATAATGTAGTGTATGATCAACAATATCTAGAAAAATTTGCGCATTTATACACATCCCAAAAATTTCAAAATTCTTTTTGAAAATGTTGGTGTTTGATGATTTGTACTAAGCTTTTCCATTTATGATTAGTAAATATAGTTTTTACTTAATAATATCATCTAAAAGAGTGAAATTAATACAGAATTTTAAAAGATTTAAAACTTACTAAATTATTCTAATTAAAATTTAAAAAAAAAAAATAATTCTTCTAAGAATTCATTATTCATCAAAAAAAAATTATTTCTTATGGCAATAGTGTCCTTAATATATTGCATTCATAAAAGCAATTAAAAGCTTTTCTAATTAAATTATATCATACTTTTATTGCATTTTTTTTATTTTACAATTCAGTGCAGATTTTTGGTAAATGGTGTTTCTATTTGACAAAAACAAATTGATGATTTAAATTCTCAAAGGAGTACTGCTTTTAACTAATATAAATATGAAGTGGGAGGAATTTTAATTTCTGAAAATTTCATAAAATTAAGTAAATGGGTGTAACATGTAAAAAAAAAAAAAAAAAAAAAAAAACTACCAAGATTTTCTAATAAAAAAATAATAATTTAATTCATTTGTGAATAAATCCTGATTTCATTAAAATCTAACAATTTGATTTTTGCAAGAATTTCCAAAACAGTGTTTTTTACTGCAAAATGATACTAAATTTCCTATACTAATCTTTGGCCCAACCACTGATGCAAGGAAAAAAAAAAGATTTTTAACAAAAATTTTGAACATGCTAGAAAGGATTTAATAAAACAAAAAATACTTTGTTCTTTTCTCTTAATAATAACATAAACATTTTGGTGATAAAACTTTGTTTTTAGCAAATTTTTGGAGGTACCTAATTAATACTATTTTTTAACAACAATTTTTGCAGTTTGTTTTTACTTTATTGAAGAATCAATATTATAACAGTGTTGTAAATAGTAATCTTTCATACATATTTTCACTTAGTATATTTATTGCATATATGTTTTCCATCATATGTAATGCTTTAATAGTACTGATTTTAATATTTTCATTTCTTAATAAAATCACAAATTAAAACTGATAAGGTTACTTTTAATGAAATAAAATATGAGTAGTATTAGAAATAAATTCTCTTTACTTTTCATTTGCATTTGTGTATTGGCAAATTTTTCTTTAATTAATTAAATTAAATCTTTTTCTTTTTGTATAAGAAAAAACTGATTCCATACTTCATTTTTTTTCCTGATTTTGATTTAAAGAATTTTATAACTTATGAAAAGTCTTTTTAAAATATTTTCATTCATTTTAATGAAAATAATTAAGTTTCCTGTCAAAGATGTTCATTTCATGACATTTTTCAACAAATTTGACTACAAATATAACAAAAGGTTGAAATATTTTATTAACCCAATTTTTCTATACAAGGTAGCTCTGAAAAATTATTTGTTTAACCCATTTATAAAATTTTTGAATAACCTTCTTGATTAGGCTGAGATATTTCCAGCACCCACACATAGATGTTAAATATGCAAAAATATTTTAAGAAATGATAGTATTTATAAAATACAAATGTTAGTTTAATTACAGAATCTAATTATGATCTTTATATTCCAGTTCAGTTTATCAACTGACAATGTTGGCTGTGCCTCACCTTATATCAACAAAAGGAAGCATTGTCAATGTGTCTAGTGTCAATGGAATGAGATCGGTGAGTTTTACTTAATTTTTATTTTCAATTTATACTGACTAATACAATTGCAAAATAAATTTCAGATAATGTTTTTTAAAAATTTTTTATCTCTTGCGCTTATTCATTTTTTTTATAAAAAATATCATAAATGTCAATGAGTTTTACTCAACAAAACTTAAAGTATTTAGTATATCATTTCAATATGTTTCCTGCTTGTTTGCTGTTAAAAATGTCCAATCATGATTGCTCTGATTTCATTACAGTTTCCTGGTGTCCTTGCATATAACATGTCCAAAAGTGCTCTAGACCAATTCACAAAATGTGTAGCATTGGGTATGTATATATGCATGTATATATTAATTTATATATATATAGCATGTCCTGGGTAAGACAATAAACTACATCCAATCAGGAGGTTTTGAGGAGTGTTTTTTTTTTTTTTTAAGCATTCAACCCCAAGCAAGGCGGGAAGCCACTATCACGCAAAGGGTTTCAGAGTAGGAGTGAGAACAAAGAGGAGTGATAGAGGAAAGGATGAAGAGATGGTTAGAGGATAGATTAGGGTGTCTGGAGATGTCAATTGATGTTACATTTGAATAGTTGGAGATTATAGTTATCAGGAAAACAAGAAATAGGGAGGGAGTTCAACAGGGGTGAAGTGCGAGACATGAAGCTATTGGAGTAGAAGAGACAGGTACATTTAACAGTTTCAACAGTGAAAGTGCTTAAATTCACAAAGTCTAGTTGAACGGAACCATGAAGTGGGAAACCAGCTCAGCTCAGAGCAGTTACCATGAAAGTATTTGTAAAAAAGACAGAGGGAGGCAACAGCATGTCTGTGAGAGAGCGGCTGCAGATGAGATGCCAGATCAGTGCCAATTACATTGCATATCTGTCTTTGGATTTTATCAAGGACCTTGAGACAATTAGAAGTGGCTCCAGACCATATAATGCAGCAATACTCCATGCAAGGGCGAATGGTTGATTTGTAGATTTGAAGGATCGACTCCGGTGAGAAAATTTTCCTGGCACGGCATAGGGAGCCAATTTTTCTAGCTGTGGATGAAGCTATTGACTCAATGTATTCGTTCTATCTCAGGTCAGTGGACAATGTGAGAAAGAGTGCTCTCATGGAGTTGAGCATCAGACATTCTAAAGGGGAGCAGGGATGGTTCTCTCTGGTGAGTAATAGAGCAGTTTTGTTTTTGAGGCATTAACCAGCCAATACCTGCCCCAGTCCACAACCAATTGAAGGTCCTTTTCAAGACAAACGGCCATGTTAGTTTTGTCGGCGACACTAGATTTGTTTTTGAGGCAGGAGTAAATAGTAGTGCCGTCCGCATAGATGCCTATTTGGAAACCTATGACATCAGGAAGATCGTTAATGAAGATAAGGAACAGAGTAGGGCCTAGGATAGAGCCTTGGGGAACATCTGTGTTTGTGGGATAGGAGCTGGAGGAGAATCTGTTGAGAACGACCTTCAATGTATGGTTCGACAGGAATGATTATATTAAGTCAAAAAATCAACTTGTAATTCCATAACCCTGAAGCTTGCGAAGAAAACCGGCATGCCAAACCCTATCAAACACTTTGGAGATATCAAGAGCCACGGCACAAGCTTCTCTGTTATTATGAAGTGCTTGGTAAACAATTTCAGTTATGGCTGTAAGCACGTCAGCTGTAGAACGGGCAAAGCAGAAACCATATTGCTTGTCGGAGAGCAAGTTATGGGATGTAAGGTGCATAACCACTTTGGCGTTGATTAAAGCTTCAACGACTTTACCAAAGAGTGGTAGGAAACTGATAGGATGGTAATTAGAAGGGTCAGAATGGTCTCCAGAGTTCTTAAAGACAGGAACAACGGATCAGGACTTCCAACATGGTGGAAAACAAGATTCATTGAGGCAGTAATTATATAATTTGGAGAGGGCAGGGGCCAGTTCAGGCGCACGTTTCTTCAGGACAATGGCTGGTATCCCACCTCCACCACTAGCCTTGTGGGGGTCTAATTTAAAGATGATGCCCAGAACCAATGACGGGAGTATGTGCAAGTCGCTCAAGTGAGCGTCAGTTCGAAGGGGGAAATTGGGTATGGGTACACCGGAAGAGTCGGGAACCACCTCTTAATTGCTGCTGTTCCCAGGTCCACCCTGAACCGGGGTGGTAGCACCTGTTAGGGTCCCAGCTGTGGGTAAATAGTTACCCACCTCCCCCAAACTGGAGTCAGGTGGGACACGGTGCTGGGACATAGAAATGCTCAGGGTGGAGTTTGAGGGTGTGTTTCACCAAAAGAAGAAATATCAGACAACATGGATGCATCCTGGATCAAAACGGTAACATCTGATTAACTATGTTCTTGTGAGGTGCTGTGATGTACAGGATCTATGTATTGTGCGTGTGATGCATGGGGCTGACTGTTCAACTGACCATTGTCTGGTAAGAGCAAGAGTTAAGTGTGTTATCTGTAAAAAGGAAAGGCAGGGAGGAGTATCACTTCCAAAAAGACCAAATGTTCACCATCTGCAAGTTTCTGAGGTTAGACAGAATCTAGTTGATAAGATGGATGATTTTAGTAAGTGAAAATAACTGGACTTCTTTCAAAGAGACAGTTTATGAGGCATGTGCTGATGTTGTTGGATTTACTGATAAGAAGCATCAGGATTGGTTTGATCAGACTGACAAGCACATAGAAAAACTCTTGGAAGAGAAAAATAAACTTCACTCTGCATTACTTCATAGTGATTTACCTTATGATCAGAAGAAGGAAATTGAGGCCAAGTTTAAGGCAATAAAAGCTGACATGCAGTGAAATCTGTGCACAATGAAGAAGAAATGGTGGAGTGACAAAGCTGATGAAATACAGCTTGCATTGGATGTGAAGGACAGTAAGGCTATGTACAATCTACTTCATGAAGTTTATGGGCCTTCTACTTCACCTGTTGCTCCTCTAAGAACTAAAGATGGCAAAAAACTTCTTTGATCCCAATGATATTGAGATAGCGTGAACATTTTGATGAGCTTCTCAATAGATATTCAGAGGTTGACAGTGTTTATCAGATCTGTACCTGAAAAGCCTGTTAAAAAATTTCTCGCAGAGCCTCCAACATTTGAGGAGGTTGAAAGTGCTGTCAGAAAGCTTAATGGTGGAAAGTCACCTGGAATGGATGGGCTGCATGCAGAGATTTTTAAGCAAGTCTTTTGTGTCGGCTTCATTTGTTGTTGCTGGATGCCTGGAGTACTAACAGTGTTCCGGATGACTGGAAAAATGCTGTCATGGTTGTTTTGTACAAGGGCAAGAGGGACGGGGATGACCTTGGAAATTATCATGACATATCGCTGTTGTTGTATGTTGTCGGCAAGGTTCTTTGTGGAGTTCTGCTGGATCACTTGTACCACATTGCTAATGAAGCTCTTCCAGAGTCACAGTCAGGCTTTAGGGCTGGACGTAGTATGGTAGATATGATCTTAACAGCCACACAATTGCAAGAAAAGTATGTCAAGCAGAATATGGATCTCTACCAGGTATTTGTTGACTTGACAAAGGCATTTGACACTGTAAACAGAAAGGCTTTGTGAAATATTTTAGGGAAGCTGGGAAGTCCCAAAACGTTTGTTTCCATTCTTCACTTGTTTCTTGATGATGTGAAGGCATGGGCTAATGTTGGTGGAAAGTTCTCTGAGCCGGTGACAGTTGATAATGGAGTTAAGCAAGGCAACATTCCGGCTCCAACCCTATTTGCCCTGTACTTCTCTATCGTTTATGAACAGGCCTCTAAAAACTGCAACCTTGGTATTTACATTGCTATCATTCAACAGGAAGGCTGTTTAACATCAGGAAGTTTGATGCAAAGTTGAAGGTTCACTTGTCGTTGATCAGGGATTTGCTATATGCTGATGACTGCAATCTTGTGGCTCACTCGGAAGGAGATACTCAGAATCTCATGGATGTTTTTTCTAATGCATGCACTGCACTGGGATTGACTATCAGTTTGAAAAAGACAGTAGTCATGTACCAACCAGCTCCAGGGAAAGCATATCATGAACCAAGCACTTTTGTCTATGGTGAAAGGTTAAAGGCTGTTAACATGTTTGTATAACTTGGGAGCACATTGAGCATGTTCTGTGACCTTGATACAGAAATTTCAAACCACATACAAAAAGCTAATGATGCATTTGGAAAACTGAATAAACATATGTGGTCTTAGCATGGAATTTTAGCTAAAGGTCTATCGTGCATGTGTGCTTACAGCACTTCTTTATGCTTGCAAGACATGGGTGGTTTACCGCAAACAAATGAAAAGGCTTAAGAGATTCCACCAGTACTGCTTATGTTGTATTTTTGGCATTACCTGACAAATGTTTGTTAGTGGTGTAGATGTGCTAGAGTGGAGTGGCTGTGATAGTATTGAGTCCTTGATACTAAAACATCAACTTCAGTGGGCTTGCCACATCATCAGAATGGATGACAGCCATATTTCAAAGTAACTGGGAGGAGAAATGCCATCAAACCTAAGATGCGTTTTAAGGACTGCATCAAGGATGCACTGAAGAAATTCAACATCCCTTGTGAGCTCTAGGAAGAATGTGCTTCTGATCATAATAATTGGAATGAGGCTGCTCTGTGTGGAAGGTGCCACTTTGAGGAGGAGAAGAGGAGGCACACAAGGCTTAAGAGATGTGTGTAAAGGTGTCCCCATTGAACTTCCTGAAGACACCCACCGACAGCTCAATCTGATGTGTACAGATTATGGTAGAGTGCGTTTGTCGATGGCTAGTCTAAGGATTCACTTGAGAGCACACCAACAGAGGGTGGTAATTGACTATATAGCCGTAGACATCCAGCAACTGAAATGTGATATTTGCAGTAAGACATGCAGGTTCATAAGCAGTTTCATGTGACATTTTAAATTGCATTATAATGTAACACCCGTTGTTGCACCTCGTAAGTGCCCTGTTTGTGCCAGAGTATGTAGATCCCTTGCTGGGCTAAAGAGCCACATTCATTCGTTCAGTAGATATTCTCCAAAAAGATATGTAATAATGGCCGTACTTGGATACAAGTTGGCAACCACTATATATATCTAGTTGTCTTTCATTTTTTTTATCAGCTTCCTTAAATATATTTTGAATTTTGTTTACATAAATTTGATTTTATTTAAGAATTTCAAATTAAATTTTATCATCCCAATATTTCAAAATCCTGTTCTATTGAATTACATTTATGGATTGATTTACTTGTAAACTTTTACATTTTCAAATTGTCAAATAATGTTGTTTCTCTCAAATTTCAAAATGATAAATCTCTATATTTTGTGATGTTTGAAAATTTTTTTCCTCTTATTTATTTTGTAATGAGTTTTTTCTGATTCTTCATCCAGTAACAGTGCCTAAATTAATGTCTACAGTATGTTATTCTTAATAAATAGACTTAAAATAAGTCTAATCATTTATCTGTATGTCCATTTCCTTCAGATGTCATGCATTAGCACTCACACACATACAACATTTCTACTAATGTGCTTCACACACACACACACACACACACACACACATTCAGTCGGCATCCTCACATATACGCTATTAAAATGTCCTTCAGACACATGCACATATATACACACTTTATATTGACCAAGGCATATGACTTTATGAACTACTCTTTAACATGGAAAATTTTGTTGACCTTTTGAACTTTGATTACAACCAGAACAAACACTAGGTAAAAACAAATGAAATGTTAATATGTACATAAATATATGATTATTTCAATCTGGTTTCCTTTTGCTTATGTAAATAAATCATTTCTTTGTGCTATGTTGTATTTGTGAGCATGACTTGGATTTTAATTTTTCACTTTTAATCCAGGTAGACTGACCCTTGATGGTTAATAAATTTCAAGGTAAAAACAGCCTTCAATGCTTGGCTGTCTAGAAAATACCTAATTAAATTTGGATTTTCGATTCTGCTGCTTTAGATTGTTTTGTTTTTTTTTTGGGGGGGGGATTGTAAAATACAAAATCTTAAACAATTATTCATAAAAATGTAATTCTTTTTTCAGTACTGTCTAATCTCTTTATTACTTATAATAAAGTCAGTTCCTAATAAAAACCCTGACCAAAGTTGTTTCAAACCAGTGAATCTGCATTTCTTTGCTTAAGTAAATTGAAAGGTGACAGTTTTGGCAGAAACAGTATTCAAATTTAAAAAATGAATTATATTTATACTCTTTCATTTCAGAATTGGCTTCCAAACAAGTGAGGGTAAATAGTGTCAAGTAAGTTCAGCAAATTTCATAATTCATGCTCTTTGCTGCTCTAGCAAAATGTATAAGAAATAAATTAATCAAAATTATATAAACTTAATTCTTAGGATGCTATTATTCTAATTGTGAGTAATTGAGAATAAAACAGCATGTGATCATATGGAATTGATGTTAGTCACACTTTATCTGAATATATGCATTTCATGAATTCTTGAAAGATTAGGTTTTACCTGAAAGATAAAACTTATAATAATTGAATTATTAAAGATACAAATAAAAAAAAAATGAACATGATTCCAATGTGATAATAAAATTCCTAACAAAAATATATTGTAAAATGATGTCTTACAAGCATTATATTAAAAAGACTTGAATATTTAAAAAAATGTTTAGATAATACACAAAGTTTGCTTGAAATCCATCCCAACATTACACACACACACACACACACACACACACAAAAAAAAAAGAGTTTTTCTCTCTGATTCTTACAGAAATATCTTCTGATCTATAATGTTTTTACATACAGCCCTGGAGTGATAATTACTGAATTGCAAAAACGAGGAGGCTTGACTGATGAAGCATATGCTAAAGTAAGCGGCATTTTCATTTTTAATTTATTTTTAACTCTTAATAGTTTTAACTACTGTTGCTACTGCCACTCCACAAAATACTAATCTTTTCTCATTAATACAAACAGAATAATAATTATAAAATCAACAATTTATTTGAAACTAGCCTAGAAGCTGCCCTTTGGGTAAATGTTATGCTAGCTCCTGTGGAGGACTTTGGGGTCTTCAGCCTTTTACCTTCAATGTCCTATGTAGATGAAAGTTATAAGAATTTAGAAATAATAAAATTATTTTATCTTTATTTGACACCTTAACTCTGCATAATCTTTTCTCATATGCACAATTGATCTCTGTAGTTTGTTTACATTATTTTGCATGCAATTATTATTATTTTTTTTTTTTTTTTTTTTTTTTTAAATAACCATTCTTTATGATCTTTCATATAAAGTCACTCTTAAATGATATTAGGGAATCCAAACCATGTATTATTTTGAATACATCACAGTACGTGTGCTAGAAAAAGAAAAAAAAACATATGAGCAACATACCATGATCTGCTTCAATTTTAATTATGGTTTAATTAGACAATATCTATTGCAATTGCGACAAAAAGCAAAATTAAAGTTAAACCTTTAAGAAAGAATTGTTTTTTTTAAACCTTTCACTATATTCGATATTTAAATTTAACTTTAAATGAGTTATTTATTTAATTTTTAATTGCATGTAACTACACCTGTTACTTCAGGTTGTTCATGATTTGCTGAGATTGAAAAATCAACAGACACATGTACACTGCACTTTATTTATTATAATATAGAATAGAAGATTAATTTGAAGAGATCTTTGGGTGGAATTTAGGCTGTAAAAAAAAAATAATTGATGAATCATTGTCAGTCTTTTCAGGTTTTTTTTCTTTTGTCTCCCACCATTTCTGTTTTTTTTTTTCTACTCTCTTCCTTTTGTCTCACTCTTTCAAAAAGAATAAAGATTCATAAAGAATAAAACATCCCCACATAATTTTTAGTAACTTTTAATCTTTGAGTTTTGATTTACATCTGTATTATTGATATAGCTAAATTTATTTCTTACTTTAGTTAGGCTTGAACAATCTAATCCTTTGATGCACTTAAGGTCAACTGCCTTTTAAAAATCACTGAATTCAGCAAACATTTTATTCATTAAGCATACAAAAAATTCCTTTATACAAAGATTTTCCAATAAAATCTCATGCTATGAATATATCTTAATTTTTGTCAATGATTTGTATTCAAATCTCTACATTATAGTAGAAACTATAAAAGAAAACATTCATATAAAAGTATGAATTCAACATATGTAGAACTTAAATTTACTTTATGCTACAGTTCAATAAGTTCAGTTTTAATGTTTTAAACATTTTTAATTTGAGAAATATTTTATATTGGAGACAAATTTAACTCATTCTGCTAAAAAAAATAATTTATGTTTTTTTAATTGACCCTTTGTGAATTATATTACATTGATAAAATAAATTCACTATAATTACTAAATTTTATTTTCATTATTTATTAAAACAACTTCATGATAGCAAATAACTTCTCCTTTTTCTTTTTAGTTTTTAGAGAGAAGTAAGGAAACACATGCACTTGGTCGTCCTGGAGAATGTGATGAAGTGGCTAAAACAATTGCTTTCTTAGCGTCAGATGAAAGCTCTTTCATAACAGGAGCTTTGATTCCAGTGGATGGTGGGAGACATGTGATGTGTCCAAGATAAATAATTTAAAAAATGTTAGAAAAAAAAGATTTTATTTTACCAAAATCTTCACTTTGGATTTGAAATTTAACAAATATTATATGCCTAAATAAATCCTAGAGAACAAAATATTTGTTTCTTTTTTCAGAAATTGTCATTAATGAGAAAACATTTATTATTTTGTATTTGTAGTTCTATATTATTGAAACTCACAAAATAAATGATTGTCTTCTCAATTTTTTTTCTCTTTCATTTTACCTCAATTATTAATTTTTCTTTTCCTTGAGGTAATTTTTTATTGAAAGACACCATAATAACATTCATGGTACAGTTTTCTTATAACTTTTTGTCATAAAACTGAATTGATTAATGGAAATATGTTTCTATGGTAACATGCAGACCAATACATTCTCTTGTTTAGATTATAGATTTTAAATAGATAAGTGACAAAAAACTTTTTTTTTTTTTTTTACAAAATACATATACACAAATAAAGCAACTGATTACTTAATCAATATTTTGATTGTTGATATTTGGTATTCCAAGTATAGAAGGTGATACCTACAATTTCAGGGAATTTAACTATGAAAATGTTATCCATATACATATATATATACATATATTCCAACCACCTGAAGAAGACCAGAGCATACAATGGCCGAAACATTGTGATAAATATGGCAAGAGAGGACAATAGTCCGAATAATGTAAATAGTGTACATAATAACTCATCTCAGAAATATAGACAGATATTGGAAGTTTTCTCTTAACTCTACTCTCGACTCGTCTGATGTACCTCTGCCAGATTTTCCCCCTAGAGCAGAGGCTCTACTGAGTGATATGTGCATAACCCCATCACTGCTATCAGACATCATTTCTAAATTAGATCCACGCAAGGCAAGCAGATGTGACAGTATCCCTGTTGTTGTCTTAAAAAATGTTCTTCTGTTTTCTCCAAACTTCATAAAAATGCCTCACTGCTTTCCAGCTTGTTGGAAGTCCTCTTCTGTAGTTCCTGTTGAGAACTCTGGGAAACCCTCTGACCTCTCAAATTATCACATTATTAGCTTCTTACCTATTTTTGGCAAAATACTTGAGGCTCTAATAAATGCTAAATTGGTTAAGCATCTTACTTCACACAACCTCCTTTTTGACAAACAATATGGCTTCTATTTCACCAGGTCTACCACTAATGCATTAACATCCATCACTGAATTTATCTTTCAAGCTTGAGATAAGGATCGCAGTGCTTGGGCTGTAGCTCTAGATATTTCAAAGGCATTCAACAGGATTTGGTATGCTGGCCAACTACACAAGTTCATAGGCTATGGTATCACAGGACGAATATTTGGCTTAATCCAATCATTCCTAACAAATCATGTAATGAATTTTGTGTTGACCAGGCTCACTTCCAGATTTTTTCATACTAACACAGAAGTCTTCCAGGACTCTATCTTGAGATCGAAACTGTTTTTGATCTTCATCAGCGATCTTCCTGTTGTAATCAGTTCTCAACTAAGTATTTATGCAGATAACATAACCATCTACTCCTGTCTTAGTAGCAAATCTGACAAAGTAAATCTGATAACTACTCTTGAAAAGGATCTCCAATCAGTGGTTACCTGGGGCTTGTAAATTTGAAACAAAACTGCTTTCATTTAATTACTACAGAGAACCTGTTCTGCTTGCCATCAGCATGGCTGATGCTAAACTCCAGGAGAGTAACACATTACAACTTCTTGGCCTCACATTTTGCACTGACATGAAGTGAAGAGACTATATCAAATCAATTGCTTCATCTACTGCAAGGAAAGTTGGTTCACTGTGTTGTGCCAGAAAATTATTATCAGAATCCATTTTGTACATTTATAAATCTACCATTTATCCATGCCTTGAATACTGTTGCTATATCTGGTCTGGTGCTCCTGCTGTACATCCAGAGATTTTTGACAAAATCCAAAGAACAGTCTGAAATGTAATCAATCCTGATGAGTCATCTCGACTTCAGTGACTATCTCACTGGCATGACATGGCTTCCCTCTGTCTTTTCTACGAATATTTTCCTGGAAGCTGTTCTGACAAGTTTTTTTTCCCTAGTGCCCCAACTACAGAAATTTAAGCATATTACTAGATTAGTAACTAGGTATCACCATTTTACTGTTGAACTAGCTAGGTGCAACCACCAGTTCTACTCTGTTTCTTTTCTCTTACTTCTGACCCGTGGAACTCACTTCTGATTTATTGCTTTCCCAATAACTGAAAAATTTAAATGCAACATCAATCGTCATCTTCTGTCTTCTTGAATCCTGTTCCTTTTTTGTTCTTTCCTCAATCTTCACCATTCCCATTCTCTTTCATTTTCACTCTCTATAATCCCCTGCGTTCTAGTAGCATTGTCACCTTGCTTGGGATGAAATTATTAAAAAAGAAATGAGAAAATTATTTAACTGCAGCTAACTCCTTGAGATAGCTACTATACAAAATTTCTCACAACCTGAATCAACTCAACAACTTCGAAAGCTTATTGCATGATACATTACTATCAAAGAATTTTGCCACATTGTTTATCATTATTAGCCCCATTAAAAGACATACTAAAAATGTTTTATTTCAAGGTCGTGCTTTAGATGTTTTTACAAGGCAATGAAAGCCTTGGTAAACTTTGTAAAACCAAAATATCTCAAGCTATGATTAGAACACAAGTGTCTTCATTGAGTGCTGTTGGTGCCGTCTTACAACATAATGTTAACGGAGAAATCAAATCCATATCCTTTTTCTCTCTCAAGCTGAATTCTTCACAGAAGGAATACAGCACATTTTCGAGATAAATTCTCACTATATACTTATCAATCCGACACTTCCGTTATATTTTAGAAGCACGTGGGAAGCCACTCACCTATACCTTGACAAATATTCACCATGTGAAACAAAACACCTGGACTACATTTCACAATTCGCTACAGACACACTTTCCCGTATATATATATCCTCAATAAATACGAAAATCTTAAGCTACAAGAATATCACTAATGAACAAAAAGATTCTCTACTTTTTGCAAGTCAAGGAAAATACTTTACTGTAACTTGAAAACATAAACATCCCTTTCGGCCATTTGCCTTTCTTATGTGACATGAAAAAAGGTTATTTGACCTGATATACCTCCATCGTTACGTAAGGAAATCTTCAACCACCTTCACGCATTAACGCATCCTGACAGATGGGCATCCATAAAAGTGATAACAGATCATTTTCTTTATGTCCGAGCATGAGCAGTGAAATAAAAACTTTGACACAGCAATGCATTCAGCGTCAAAAACACAAAATCGCCTATTGGTAAATTCTAAAGACATAATTGTAGATTGAATCATGTGCATATCAACACCATTGGATCCCTCCTCAAAGCGCATGGTTTCATCTATATGTTCACCATAGTGGATCGTTTTAGTCGATGGCCTGCTGCTTTTGCTATTTTAAATAATTCCGCAGAGACTACCACAAAAGATGTACAAGTGGACAAATGGATCAGTACATATGGAGTGGCATCTGTGATTACTACTGGCAGAAGATCACAGTTTCAATTTACACTCTTTCAGGAATCAGAGGTAAACATATCTGAAATACTGCTTGTCATCCTTGTGCTAACGGGATTGGGGAAAGATTCCTAGTACAACTAAAAACTCCATTAGCCACTAAGGTTGACCCTTATAACTAGGTAAATAAACTATGACCCTTCTATCAATTTGCAATACTCTGAAAGAAGACCTTCACTGCAGACATCGTTTTGGAACCTCACTAACATTAACTGGTCAATACTTTGAGGTAAACAAAATATCGACCCCCTTCTACGGACTTTGTCACAAAAAGACAAAATGAACATTATATTTTATACCCATTAAATGTGTGACTAAACAATATTTTATACATAACTGCGAGTATATTTTTCTCAGGAGAGACATGATTAAGAAAGTTTTTATTTCCAAATTATTCAGACCCAGATAAAGTGTTGGAATGATACAAAAAATATTACACAATTCAAAAAATGAAAAGAAAGACACAGTGTATCAATTGATCACTTAAAAGAGAGAGGGATTGGTGGAATATCGACGCCAGCGTGACAGTAGTTGCAGGGGCTGGGCAATTTGGGGATTTGCCAATGGCAACCCCACATTAAAAACGACCTTTTGTTGAATCCTGTCATGCTTGGGGTGGTGAGTAAATAAGGCTTTGGGGGATGGTGGCCTTGAGGAACAAAATAAACTAATTCATGGTGGTTCCGTCTCCCCAGGCAATGTCCCTTTTTTGGGAGGGGGGCTAGGATTAATTCCTGACGCTTGACATGTTCCGTGTGGGGAGATGCTGGACTATTTTGGTTTATAAGTCCTATGTACGCTTCGGACTCTCACTTTAAACATGGCTTTGTGCCACATTCAGATCAAATGAACGTTTCCATCTAGCAGCGTGCATTTTATATGTTACCGACTTAATGCAAGCAGGACACCACAAAATAAAGGAGAGGAGTAAATCAGATGTTACAATTCGTGGAGCGGGGATGTCAGATATTAAATTCTAAAGATTCCTTATTCATGAACATTTTTTAAATATATTATCCTACTGTAAGCATTTTTTTATTTTAAATACATATTATTTGCCTTTCGCTTGTACTTATTTTCTGGAATGGGAATCATAAAATTTTCTCCATATAAAACATATATGAAAGTTTTCATTTAAGTTTTAAAAGCTAAAATTTCTTTGGAAAACGGAAAATGAAGTTTTCAAATTTTGAAAATTAATTGCAGTAATGATTTTGTTATAAATGTGTATCAGCTCAATAACATTGTTATTAATTGAGACCAAGAGAACAAATTTAGTGTTCTGTTTAATTCTCAGTTTCAGCAAAAATTGGGGACTGGAGTATTCCATTCCTACTATAGTGCTGTGGAGATAATGGTTCTTGTTTAATGGTAATAACTACATATTTTGTTTTTAAAAGAATTGATGGAACCATAACCAACTTTAGAGAGAGACAGAGACAAAGACAGAGACAGAGGGAAGAGTTTTGTGTCATAACCTTTTTTACCAGGTGTTAATGAATCCCTATATGATGATTGTGTCATATATGTTACCTTTTTGTTGGTCTTTTGTCACAGGAAATGGGTTTTCCTTTAGCAAATGCAAAGGCAGATATCGGATATAAGGGGGAGTAAATTATTGTATTTCTATGTAAGCATGGCGTCAACAGCAGTTGAACTGTGTGATCTAAGTGATTTTTTTACAGTGGTGTTCATCTTGTACAAATCCCGAAGGCCTTGAGGTAGAGGGTTACACGGATATGTGTGGAAGATAACGGTTATCCCTAGACTTGAACAGGTTAAGATTGTAGTGATCAAGGAAGCAACCTCTAGGGAGTCGGATCCACGAGGCAGTGGTTCGTAGAAAGAGGCTGCTTGAGTGGAACTTACATCTCAGTAGGGAATACGAAAGGAATGAGGGTCGTTCGCTACAATGTGCGTGACATAGCGGGTCTTAGTCATGAAGGTTAGGACTGGAGGAGCTGAATGTAGTTCATCTGAGCACTCTCCTTAAAAATAGCATTAGTCCAGAGAGAGGCATGTGATATTTCATCTAGGAGAAAGTGGTTGCAGAGAGACGCTTTTGGACTATCGAGAGTGGAAACTGAACACTGGGCAAGCAGTACTCCATTTTCGGATTGATCTGACTCTTGGAAAGGGACAGGATAGCAGGAGGAGTGAGGTACTTGCTGGAGTGGTACAGGCAACCGACCTTTTTTTCCAGCATCTTTAGAGATGGTTCGCATGTACAAGTTGCACTTGAAGTCTGGGTTGAGTTTAAGTCCAAACAGGCACTCAAGGCAGAGAACATCCTTTCATCACAATTGGTGAAAGTTCTGAACCTGATTGGCGATGGTAGAAGGTCACTATTTTGATTTTTGAGGCATTGAATATGACCAACTAGCTGAAGCTGTTAGAGCTAGATCAGAGTAGAGATCAGCTACCAAGCTTTGATCATACAGGGTTTTGGCGGTGCACCCATATACCGTTGTATCGCCAGCATAGATATTCACAAATGATTGGAGTATACTTTTAGGCAAATCATTTATGTACGGCAGGTTAGACCGAGAAGCGAACCACAAGGTACGTTTGCGTCAATCATCTGAGCCTCGGAGGACTGGCCATTAACAACTACCTCCAGGGACCTACTCATTAGATGCAATTACTTTTATAACTACATTTTCGTAAGCAAGTGAAATCCAAAAGAGAGTAGGGAAGAACGAACTTATGTCTGGTATTTATAATCAACGTAATCACGTGATTGGCTCCAGGAAGCATTTCTAATTTTTGGCGGGAAAATCTGACTTGGTCACACGCTGGAAAAAGACTTGTACGTAGGTGGAATACAACGGCCACTTGTGCGTTTAGTGACCAATTAGAAGTTGAGGTTTTCTGAAAATATGTATGAGGCTGGATAAGCTCTGTGATCCGCTTTTTGCACAGATTTGCACAATAATCGACACTGATAAAAAAAAGTGGTAGCGGGATGCTAAAATAGAATAAAGATTTATTAAAGTTTGGGCCACTTTTTCATCCTGTATGCACATTTTTAACGAATCTTTGGAGGTGCCTAAATCTAATTTAATAAATTAGAATTAAATTTCCCAACCATTGTTTATTGTTGATTTACCTGTACCTTGCTTAATCTACTTTACTGATAATATGGATAATATATAACTTTTTGAAATAAAAATTGCCTTTTTTGACGCAACTTACATTTTTTAAAACATTTCTTATAAATTAAAAATAAACCTGACGACAGGCATCGACTTTTTAAAAAATATAAGCGTTCAAATGCATAAGCATATGTGTAAGGATTTCTTAAATAATAATGGATGTGTGGGTTAGTAGTCAATAGTGTGGTGTATTTGTTAATGAACAAGACAAGACAAATACATGTCAGTATAGAAAAACCTTTATTATGTGACTGTGGGGAATTGTCAGGGAACACTGAGACTTATAAAAAGTAGCGTAATACGATGTGTGTAAGAAGTGATATGTAACGTCTTGCTTTTTTTCTTGAATTGCGTATGACGGGGTGAATATATCCTTATTATTCCCTGTTTCATAGTGAGAGGTTTATTCTACGTCCATGTCGATGTTTGGTGCAATATTTTTGTAATCAATGTCAATGTCTGTTTTTGTTTAATAATTAATTTGTTTTGCGGTGTCGTCTGTTTTTTGGGTTTTTTTTGCTATTCTATTATTACCTTTTGAATTTCAGGGTGAGGATTTATCATTATTTTCATACAGACTCTTGCCCTTTTTTGTTGTTATTAGTTAACGCGTAAAATTTAAATTGTTCCCCTCCTCATTGATGCTCCGTTTTTATAGCGAAGGCAGATACCATTTTTTGACAAGGGAGGTAACCGTGGATTACTCCACATCACCCTCCGATTTTTTTAAGTCCTTTTAATATGAAAGTCTTTCAAGAGTTCGAACCTTGCAACCATATCTGGTGTAAACTGACGAGCTGGTGCCATTGGCAATCGGCTTTTCAATTTCACTTAATTGAGTTTCGTGTTGATTCCCTGCCAATTCAGCCTGACTAAGTTTCTCTGAGTAACTGACATCCAAAACAGGTCTTGATTGACGATGCAGTGTATTGAAAGTGTGGATTGGTAACTTTTGTTGATAATGGCTGTTCAGTCCTTCGCCTTACGTGAAAGATATTTTGTCGTTGAATTCTACTGTCTTAATTAAAACAAATCTTGATGAAACAGGTTTTACAATGACTTCTGGTGAAGTTTTTGGTGTTTTTACGGAACGTATATTTTCTTTTTTCTAAATGCTGTAACTCTTCCTGGGCTTTTTTCTTCATAGGAAGTGGCAAGCGTCGGGGAGTTACTATAGAATTGGTTGCGCAGACTTTTTAAAAAATATTTTATATATATATGTAATCTTGTGAAACATTTGTCACAGTGTGATAAGTTGTTGGGCTATGAATAGAATCCCTACCAAGACTTATTGTGCGTTTCCCATCATTTCAATGACCCCGAGGCTTCTACCACGAGAAGTATAACTTTGACCACCTATCTTTGTGCCTTCCTGCAACATTAGATACCGTAACCTCGTTAGTAAACTTTACAAGTTGAATTTAGATTGGGAGGACCCTATTCCTCATGAACAGCTACTAACGCGGAATATATTGTCCGATGATTTGTCCATTTTGAGTACTCTTCAATTTCCCAGATGGGCACTAAATGAGGGAGAGTATCCCTCATTAATTTTGTTTTGTGATGCCTTAAAACAGGCATATTCTCTGCAAGAAGTAATGTTCGCCTTAAATTTCGCCAAGATCCCCCCCAGGAAAAACGTTGCCTATCTTGGAGGATTTAAATGTCTTACTACACTATTGTGTACCTTTTCCCATGTAATTTTTTGGAGAAATAATTGTTGCCGTGGATTTTCAGATTGTTTTATTGTGGTTTACTCTCAGATACAATTAAAACCAAAAATATTTTTGTTAAGAACAGTTAAGGACAGAGAAATCAAAAGAAAAATTAAAACCAGTTTCTCCATCAGAATCCTCTTCAAATATGTACCTACGGATGCTAATCCCGCTGATATGATTACTCGAGGCATCTCGATTAGCAAATTCAAAACCAATTTTTAACTTTGGGTAAAGAGGCCAAAGTTGTTATCCATCCAACCTATAGACTGGCCAGCCAGTGACTTAAATTGTTTAAGACCGGAAAACAAGAACGTTATTCAATTGAATGTTTTTGGTTCACTTACCGAAAATATAAAACCTGTATTGAAATTTGAAAGATATTCTTCTCTTCATAAATTGTTGAGAGTGACATCGTGTATAATATAATTCATTAATAAATTGAGACATTTTGTTCTCGACTACAAGCAGTGTGCCTGGCTTTATTTATTTGATAAAAGCAATGCAGCAGCAAGTTTTTGTGGAAGAAAAAGTATATCTCTTGAACCCAACAAAGGATAATATTCCTGGATTAGTAAAAAGTTTGAATTTATTTGCGATGTTCAGGGTGTTGTCCGTTCAAGAGGAAGGATAAATAAATGTGATATGAATGATTATGAAGTGACACATATCCCCTTTTTCATGAAAAAAAAACATTTTCTGACTAGATTCTTAATCCCTTATTGTCACGCTAAATACAACCGTGTTGCTTCCACTCTGAGTAAAGTGCGTCTGTCAGGATTCTGGATCCCCCAGGCTAAACAGGCCGTTAAAACTGTTATTTCGGAGTGTATATTGTGCAAAAAATTTAATTCTGTATCTTAAGCTTATCACAAAATGACCTGGCTCCCCAAAACCAGAGTAAATTTGGTAAAATCGTTTCTACATACGGTCACATTTGAGTGAACGCAATTGGAGGGAGAAGTAAAATGTACCTATTAATATTCACCTGCTTAAATATTTGTGCGTTACACATAGAGTTGATAGAAGATATGATGATATATTCATTCGTGTTGGCTTTTATACGATTTGACAATTTGTACATTCCAAGCCACATTTATAGTGAAAATACCCAGGCGTTTCTAGCCGCCGGAAAGAAGTTTTTATTTCGAATGAGTACACTACCTCATTTGGGTCTTATCAAATAAAACTCCTGATTATTCTTTTGTACTCCGCTTGGTTTGGCAGTGTTTGGTAGCGCCTTATTCGTACAGTGAAATCTTGCCTGTATAAGTCTCTTGGACGTTCAAGCGTGGATTATTTTTATTTACTGACTATTTTGTCTGATATTCAGAACGCCATAAATAATCGACCATTGACATATAGATGTTCTTCAGATTCGGGGTTGGATATTATATCACCCAACATTATGCGACCTGGCAAAAATGTAGGGATCATGATAAGGAAACTGAATATTGACATATGTAGTACTGAGCCTCCTGGCCGGACGTCGATTGTCGAAATTGTTCGAAACAGCTGCTAGAAAAATTCGATAAGTTGTGGTACGAGGAATATCTCCTCAGTTTGCGGGAATTTTCAAAGGACCTATTCAAGTCTTCGTTTGAGAATAAAATCAACACTGAAGATATCGTATCAACAAACCCAGACCCTTTTGGATGTTGGCACGAATCTTGAATCTTATTCACGGCGAAGATGGGTTAGTTAGATCCGCGAGTCTTAAAAAGGAGATGGCAGTGTTCAAACACATTCTATTAAGCACCTTTTTACCTTGAAGTTGACCGTAACGCATGAAAACGATGAGGAGGCCACTTATTCTCAAGAAATTAGTCACCCAACTAATTTAGAAAATGGACTGGTGATTTGCTCAGGATGTAGCCAACAAGAGGATTTGCTGTTTTGATGGCTGCGATGTGTAGTATCACTGGGCCTGTGTTAATATTTCCACAATCCCCTCCCCCCGATGAGGAATAATGGTTTCGTTCGACCTATGTGAACACTGAACAAGTAGTAACCTGTTGATATCTCCTCATCATCAATCCAGGGTATGACTTTAAACTACAACCGACAGTGTAGTTTATGAATAGGACTTAATGAGGGTACCTCTAAACTCTGTTACCTCTAGGTCATCTAAGAAAGGTGTAGACTCCTATAGCTCCTGAGATTAATTAGCAGGTTATTAAAAATGATTTGATAATCGCACCCCCTTTTAAAAATGTGTTTCATTTTGATCTGATTTATCGCCTAAACTGCTGTTTAAAAACTGCTGTCTTACTTGCCCTTTACTAGAATTTCTAAAATTCACTTGCATTTAATGCGTAACCTTTTTTAATGTTACCTTATTCTGATTTTGTGACTAATATTTTAACGCCCACACTACTCCCGTTAATATTCATGGCGGACGAGTTATTACTTCGGGACCTTTGCCTTTTCTTCGTTGCATCACCCCACTTTCTTCTATACAACATGGCAGGCTTATTTAAATTTTATAATTAACCACATTTCTCCTAGTTATTTTATTATTATTATTAGCACAATCTAAATAGTCCCCTTGAACATGTCATAACATTTTAAATACATTATAGAGACTTGGTATTTAATTTTTAGATACTAAGTATATATCAAGCTCGGCGACTGACATGGTCACAGGTTTATGTAATACATAAACCTGTGACCTTTCGCCGATCTTGGAGGAGAGAGCAGGGGGAACGCGAGCTCAGGCCCCTGATCCCTGTAACGCTTGAAAGGGTTTTGTATTGAGTTACAGCCCACATATTTTTGTCTACCAGCTGGACGCTAGTTGGAATCTTTTCCTAACTACTCTTATTTCTGGAATGGCCTCTATTACTTTCGGGTAACACAGCCCTTTAACTTCCCGCATTCTTTACTTCTGGCATTTTTTACCTGCGCAACGCCGGCCACATCAGCTTTCTAATTCCAGCTTTCGTTCCTACACTTTCAACGGCCAAAAGGCCCCCCCCCTACTTCTGGCATTTCTGGACCTCATACAATGGCTGCAACAGCTCCTTACCGCAGGTTTTTTTGTTTGTTTTTTTTCATTTTTTGAACTTGCGCATTTAATGGCCGCCACAGCTCTTTACTTCCGGCTACACCTGGAGAGACTATGTTTGGTGTTCCTATTTCAACCTAATTCACCTGCACCGGACAGTACAGCTATTTTCGGCCTATATTCAACTGATCATTGCGAACGCATTAGCGGTCCTTTACTTATCAATTTCCGGCGGTTTCTTTTCAACCTCACCTAGTTCACTCAACACATCACTGGACATTATCTACCACCGGCGTTTCCTGCCAGCCTGCTTTAGGAAGTTGCTGCATGCATATCGTCCAGACTTCAAACAACCTATTTCGTACACTTGAGTTAAATACTACGGAAGGTCCATTGTTTGACTTAACCAGCAACTACTCATATTCAACGTTTTCACCGGACATTAACACAACATAGGCTATTATTTCTGCCAAACCTAACTTACCGGGACTCTACTCTTAACGTTTAGTCAGAGTTATATTATCTTTGATCTTCTATCCGGTCACTATTCCTCCATTTACTCCAGGGGGTCCGCAACACTAATTAAGAAATGTTGACGGTGCGTTTTGATCACCGTATTACTGCAGTGCAAACTAATGTTTAATTGCATATTTATAGAAAGGAAAATACTGTTGTTATCTATACACACATGCGCACCGTAGGTCGGAAGTAATAATGTGTAGGGATTCGCCTGATAAGAGAATGAGTAGCAGTCGATAGAATCGCAGAAGGATTGTTGCAGGGAAAAGATCTAAGACAGATGAGAGATGCGATCACGTGACCTGCAAATAAAGTTCGAGATAGTTTATATAGCCGAGAAAGTCTTGTTATTTGTTTGCATATTTTGCATAAGAGAAAATTGTCTGATGGGCTGCAAAACGGATATTTTCGCTTCTGAGAGATATTTAGTTCAGAGTAAAAAAAATATAATTTAAATATATTTTTCTGCTATATAAATATTTAACTTTTTTCAACCAATGGGTCGCATTTCCGCCAACAATAATAAAAAAAAACACGCTTCGTGATCCCTTTGAAGGGTATTTAAGCAAAGTTTATAGACGAACAAGCCAGTAAGGAGAGACATACAGCAACAGTTCACGATGCTCTGCTTCCTCACCAAGCTACGTGATACTTACATTTTCCTCCTCGCTTTCTCCTATGCCAATTTCTTTCTCAAACATACATGCGACAAATCCCATGTATTTCCACCTTAACAAACAAAGACTGTAAGAACCTTAACACTCATACACGCTAAGAAAAAATTACCTGTAAAACACACGAAAATAAAAAATATCTTATATTTTTATATGTAAACACCTTTTCACCTTTTTCTTTGTTGTGGGTTGATTCAGATCCGCAGCAAGTTTCACATTGTGAAATTGAACAGAAGGAATTTGTTTATTTACAATAAATTTATGCGAAAAGAAACGAAGTGTGTAAAGGCTCGCTTAAAATATTCTTTTGAGCGCTTAATAAAAATTTAGTTAAGTTATAATTCTTTTATTAATTAGTGATTTAAATTAATTAATAATAATAATTAAATAAAAGGTGTAAATAAATAAAAATTAAATAATCTAGGTTTGTTTTATACACTTACTTTTGAGAGAAGTGTATTAAAAGAAAGCCACACGGTTTATGTAAATTTGTTACATTTGTCTGTGAACTTTTTTGTTTAGAATTAGCTCTAAAAAGGACCGCCAGAATTAACTAGCAGACTGTTGGTGATTCATTTTTTTTTTCAAATTTAAAAAATATTTATCTTCCTTGTATTTTTGTCCAATCAAAAAAGGTGACATCCACCCAAGTAAATTTAATGTTGATGCCCATTTGAGCCACTCCTGAGAGTAGGTAAGAACATGGGTCAGCGGAGAACGGCAGAATGGACTTAGACATCAGATGCGAAGCAAGCCGGAAGGGATTCTGGCGTTTACATGTGATAGTCGCTAGTCGCCACTTGGAGAGCAATGGACTCTACGATCATGAAAAAAATCAAAGAGAACCATTAAGCCGATCACACTGCCACCGACCACGAAATGAAAGCTGAAAGAAAGGATAAAGTAATTTAAAATATATCGTTAAAGGACCCAGTGAGGCACGTGGATAGCCAAGCAGGAACAAAACCGAAATACATTTCAAAATATTGTTAAAGTTATTTTTCTAAAGAATAATTTCTTCTTTTTTTCAACAGTTTTTTATCACCTTCTTAAGGTTTTTTTTTCATGATCTGAAAAATTGTATTGTAATTTTTTAGTGCCAATAATTTCTGTAATTTTGTTACGTTATCTTGCCTTGTTCATAATAAGGAGCACAAAGGGAAATTTTTGTGCAAGCTTTTTGTGAAAATTGTACTTTGTTTCATGTCTAATAAATTTTTGTAGCTTTCAAATTGTACGTAGTTTTTTCGAGTCTTGTTTGTTATTTTATGCGCTTTTAATATTTTGAGGTAGAGAAAAACTTTCATGTAAAAGTGGGACTTACATTAGTTTTAAAATATCCTTGGTAAAAGGGATATATTGAAAGTTGACAGGTTCTTAATTTTTTCACCAGTTAGGGGTCTATGGGTCAATCGCTGTAGCAAAATGAGAAGTGCCGAATGATGAATTATGTTAGCATCTTAGAGGAGGGCTTGGTCTGCTTGAGGGTAGTTTTAAAAGAACAAATTGTGAGATTTTAGTTTTGGAATGTTGCCCAGAGTTTAGGTTGACCACGTGGTGTTTCGGAGTCTAAAGTCTTTTTTCACTCTCAGCTGAAAATGTTGATTGACGTGCTTGAACCCATTTGACCTGATTATTCACTTTTGACGTGGCGTGAATGAATAGCGATTTTAATCGACCGACAACATTCTTTATATTTTAGTTTGCACGTTCACGAAAGTATCTTTTCACATTATTGAGGGGTCTCAAATTCGGTTTTTCTGATTGCTGGGAAACAATCCAATTACACTGAGCCAGACACAGCATCTATATAAACAGGCTCAAAAACAAAGCTTATTAAGAAAGTCCCATCCGAACACATTAGTTAATAAATTCTTCGCTTTTAAATAAGGAGCATATAGTTGTATTTATTTATTTATTTATTTATTTCACATGGTCTTTTATTACATATCTTCAACTTTTGATGGATCTACCTTTAGTCATTCGTTTATGATCAAGTGTCCAAGATACATGATCTTTGATATGGTGAAAATCATAAAATGCATTTTTATTTAATATTAAACCGTGTTTACACATTTGACTAAAGATGAGTTTTTTAGTCTGTCAATGTGTTCTTCTAGTATTCTACTTGGGAATCTTTGGTTCCTTCAATGCCTCTGAGGAATCTGGCGATTACTTTTTTAAATACTTCACTGTCTTGCGGTACTCACAAATACCGTAAGATAGTGAATCGATATCTACGATAGAACGTGTTGTAAGCTAGAAGACGCGAACTTTCTTCGTCGACTGGAATTTACCAGTATCTGTTAGAAGCATCAAGTTTTGAGAAATATTTTCGCTTATGCATTTCCGCGACGATTTCTTCTGCTCTGGTAAGTTTTTTTAAACGTTCCCCTTTTATTGCTTTATTTATTTTAGATAGGAGCGTAATTTGGCGTTAGCGTTTTCGGCGATAACAAGGGACCTAATCCAGCTTGTTGATTTTTTCATTTTTTTATTTCCATATCCAACATTCTCTGTAGATAGGCTTTTAATTTTCATTTTAATCTAATGGTTTTAATTCTATGTATATAGTTATGCGGTGAGTGGATGTCACTGTGCCAATTTTCCCGAAACAGTCGTCAAATCATTATAAGCTTTGTATGACAGGGATATTTATTTCGAATATTCTTTGAATTGAACTGATTTTTTTTTTCGACAAGAACAGTTTGGGAATCTATGTCTGTTGCAATAAATTATACTGAAATTTCAACTTTAATGTTAATGAACAAGACAAGACAACCACATTTATCATTTTAGAAAAGCATTTATTCTCTCAATGCATGGATGTGTGTCTAGGAGTGGTATAGGGTAATGTGTGTGTGTGTGTGTGTGTGTGTGTGTGTGTGTGTGTGTGTGTGTGTGTGTGTGCTTGTGTTAATTTTGTATTAATCTTAAATATCTTCGTTCTGTTGTCCATTTTGTTTCACCTGTCAGATTTCATGTCTTTAATTTCAAAATATTACTGGGCCTCTTGTGACCTCACACTGATTTGCGGTGCTCGGACCATTTCACATCCCCCCACTCCAGGGGTCCACTACAAGCTCACACTTTTTTCTTTCTTTTTTCATATTAAACTTCTGAAGTTGTTTTCTCCTTTTTACATTCTTTTTAATTATGTTCGGCATTTTTGCAATAATAGGTTGCTTTTTTCTTTATAACCCTTCACAATTTAGTCATTAACTCACTCGGATTCAGTTTTTATTCCTTCAACATTGTATTTCTCACCTTATAACTAACAAGACAAAGTATTTTTAAAACATTTATTCTCTAAATTTTTCACAAATAAACAAGTACAATTTTTTGTACACACCAAACACACAATACACCCACATCATTTTTTAAAATATACAAACAAATTTTTCACTTTTTTTCTTTTGGTTGTGTACCATCTACTTTACAATTAATTTTATCATTGGAATATGTTGTCAGACATTACAACAAAATTGTTTTGTGCAGCCAACTGCATCAACATCTTTACTTATATAATCTGAGCTGTCAAAGAGAATGTTTCTTGATTTTGGCAATATATCTTGCTTTTAAATTGTGTTTTAATTTTATTGCTGGTGTTGCAGTGAATATGAGAACTTCACTCATTCTTTAGCATTCAAACAAAACAACTCGGATGGAGACAGATGAAAATAATTACACATGCATCTTACTTTGTTTATTTTCTGGAACTGACAATAATACAAAATTCAATAAATTATTACAGCTAAAACCTACTAGTGACGTGATATGCCATAAACTGTGCATAGTATAGGATACAAATCCTATATTCCAACAAATGACTAAAAAAACACAAAGTAGATTTGCACACCCGCAAAATCGGATCAAAACGACCAAAAACAGATTTCACAATAAGGTGTGAAATTAATTTTCTGACCAATGAAAGGAGGCGATTTGCTAAACCAAAAAAAAAAAAAAGATAACGAGCCAGTGTGAAAAAAAAAAGTCAACAATAAATACAAAGTTTTCAAGTCAGTCGCCAGTCAGAAGGTCAGCAGAAGATGCAAAGAGGACAGAAGATTGACAGTAAATTTAATCACTGACTCAACCCGACATAAAGAGCCGAAAGTGGAGTAGGAAAGAAGAAGAACAACAACAACAACAAATTTACAACTGACTCCAAAACAATTCATAAATACATTTTCCTTTTATCTTTTATTTCTCATTCATACTCTCTTTTCAACTTAAATTGACATTTTTTTTCATTTCCACCTACTACGGATACAAAATAAACAGACATTATTCTATTACTCTGTTAAAAGACAGTGAACACAGACATTTTATCAAAATCACATTTTGCTTAAACGAACTAAAACATTAATCTTTTTTTTACCCTATTCACAAGATATAAAAATATACAAAAATATAAAATGACATTAAATATACAATGTTCTATTTTCTATAAACGTTTCTTATCGTGTTGTTTTTTCTTGAAATTTGCATTGTATTTTGTGGGCAGGGTATCCTGTATTAAATTCTCTTTTAATCCGGGTACGCTGAACCCCACAACTTATAACCAATAAATGTAAACAGAACGAAACAGATTTCCAACTCCAAAGAAAATTTTTTCGACAAAATAAGCAACACATTTTGTTAACATATAACCATAATCATCAAGACAAAATGAAAATGGATAAATGAATGAATTAAGAAAATATTATTTTTATAACATTTAACTTACCAAATTACAACCCAACTAACGTAAAATTTGGTTTGTTAAATGAAATTTTCAATGTAAAGAAAATTAAATAAAAGTTCAAAATATGCATTAGCTTATCTCACCTGTTCCTGGCAGATGTAGCATCTGAGGGGGATCTTTTTAATGACAGGGTTCAGAAGAAAAACCTTATGAGTAACGTTGAAATGCTGCATTTATTAATATTTCGGTAAACGGTTTCTTCAGGTTTCTCTCTTATCCATTCCATGTTTTGAACCAGGTTTATTTGAAACCTTGAAAATCTCCTTAATATATAAATACCATGTCCGAAGTTTCATAAAAAAACTGTGGATGGAAAGAAAAAACAAATACAACACAGATTCTACTGTATCCTTCCCCGATGATTTGTTCTATCTCTCTAAAAAGAAGACAAAATACATGACTTTCCAAGAGAAAAAATGTATTTCAACATTTCATGCACCAACAGATACAGCGAACATTACTAGACATGTCATTTCTTTCATCATTCCATTTTCCTCAAATCCTTTCTATGTATACATACTTATTCTTTCTTTCTTGGTCTCTTACTTTTTACAACTTTCAACCGTTTAGATCCCCCTCTCGAACAGATGTCTCTCTAGGGCGAACTCTTTCCCAGTTCAAATTACGTTTTTTTAATTATCATTATAAGTTTGGAAGAAATGCAACGCCGATTGAACCATAAAATTTTAATTCGAAAATTCTCACATTCTGATTAAAAAAAGTATAAAAATATGCCAGCAGCAAGTAAAGACGACATTAAAAATTAAAAAAAATAATGTTAAGATTTTACATGCAACAATTTTAAACAAATATTTATTTTACTGCTGGAATAATGGCTCAGATCAATAAAATACCCCCAAAAAAAAACAAAAAAGATAATTCTCCACAATATCAATTGCAAGCAAATGGATCAAAGATAGAAAAATAAAGGTTTAAGAGAATCGACAGATAACTAAGGAAGGTTTGAGGTCTAACAAGATCTTTTGACAATTAAACAACAAAATGATGAAAACATTGCAATTAATGTAAATAATGATAATTTCCTATCCCAAAAAAAATTTAGAGTGATTATTTTAACATTTCTCTCTTTTAAGTAACACAAACCTAAGAACAAAAAATCAATTCAATCTATGTTAAACAGGAATTTGTTGAAATACCAATGAGATAATGGCCTACATGAATTGATCAAAAAATTGTTATTTATTTCTTCCTTTAACACATACAGATGAAATGAGAAGATCTCACTGCTAAACATTATATAAACCTCTACTTGACCATCAATAAAAAAGGCAAAATAAAAGAGATTACATCCCAACAAATATAAAATAGAAATAAATATATTGCTGTGTATAGATTCAAATGCAGAGTTTTATTGTAACGTAATGCCTCGTTTCATTACTTAATATAAACCAATGAGAGAGTTGAGAGTTTCAACATATAATGATCACAAGGTACATCAAAGCCAAGAGAATGTATAAAAAAGCAACGTGAAAGTAATTTTAACAAATACACGGTAGGAAAAATACAGAAATGGAAAGAATTATTCTTCACGTACAAACAATCTGATTGATTGGCATCGACCAAACAGGCAAACAAGTGATGTTAGGTTTCAGGTTTAATGTTTCCTCAACTGAATTAATAATTTTCCTACACATGGCCTAGAAAACCTAATTAAGAACGGAATCACTTAAGTAGATTGAATTAAACCTAGTTTTAACTAAAGCAACCATCAGTCTAATCAATTAACTGGAATATTTTAACTGATTCAAAAAACAAAAAAAAAAAAAAGTGGCAATCCCTTTCCATAATATCAAAGGTAAATGACCTATATTTACCAATTAGAACACTTTCATGTTTTTACAATGAATTTATCTGAAAATTAAGACTAGTTTTGTCAAATAATTTAAAATATGTAGGGTTGCAGTAGTTAATTACGGAATACTATTTTCAAATTTTAAATCGGAAAAAATTGACGAAATCATTTTTGATTTAAAAAAAAAGTTCATTCAAAATATTTTTACTGAAATAATAATTGCATAACAATTTTACCAGTTTAGTTTCTAATCACTCCATTTCTTTTGAGGACAAATCACATAATTTTGAAATCAAGACTATCATTCCAAGAAAATATATTCCACTATATTTAAATAAATGTTCATTTGTTCCACGAAAATCCATTTCTTGAATAAATTTAATCTAACAAAGAATAAAACTTTTGTAAAGTTAAAAATTTTATTTCACCAAAATAATTCTATTTTTTGATAATATGATCCTTTGCTTGTCAAACCCAAAGTTTTAAAAACCAGAGAAAGCAGCTTTTTTAAATTAATTCCAGTAGTTATTCATTAATAAATGAATTTTATAATGACTCAGCATCATTAAAATAGAAAATCTTTGGAAAAATTGATCACTTTTTATCAGTTTACCAACCATTTCCATGTTTATATATTTGACATTATCCAATAGTCAAGGCAATACCTATATATACTTATATACAGTTGGAAGGAGGTTCATTCATCTATACTGAATATTTGCATACGTTTTCTAAAAGAATGTGAATTTTGTAAAAGGCTTATTAAATTTATCAAATAAATAGTTGATTAAGACATACTGTTTTTATTAATTCATTAAATTTTTAGATGTTTTAGACATTTATTCTTAGTTATAGTTTTTTATAAAAAATGTGCAGTCCACCTTTATTTGATTTTCCCACCTTATAGAAATTTTAAAAAAATATAAAATCTATGGTAATCCAATTTTTTTTTTGTTAATTTGACATTTGTCATAAAAACCCTTTCGAAAATTGACTTTTTATATCGTAACATCTAAAAGGTAATGATGAATGGAAAATTTGCCAAAGTGTTGGACTTTCTTCAATAGGTCTAAAATTTTTTGCCACAACCATAGTAAAGATGGTTGAACTCAAAAATCCATCTGAATGAAGGGTTGATTATTGCAAAAAAGGCAATGGATAAAGAAACTTTCCAAATGTTTAAATATTCAAAAGATCAACAATTTTATTTATCAAGAAGTTTTTTGAGACTCATTTTTGAGAATAAATTAATTGGCAGAAAATTTTAATTTTTTTTGCAAAATGGAATTTTAAAATTATTAAGATATCTCAAAAATTCAAAATAAAACAAAGGTTTGATCATTTGATGTAAAGTTTTATCTTTTAATAATTATATGAAGAGAATATCTATTGATTTTATAAATTGAACTTTAGCTAAGAGGGAGACATGATGTTTTATTTGTTAACAGCTTAAATAATCAAAACTGAGCAGAGTTTTCTTGCTTGCTGGAACAGTTGATTTTAAATATTAATTTTATTTTGAAGAAAGTTTGAAGTCTGTCAACTAAAATTGTCTACTTGAATTTATATCTTGGTTATATCTGGAGGAAAGTGACCATGTATATCACACACACACACACACAAAAACACACACACACACACACACACACACACACACACACATTCTGCTCTGGGATGTTTTAAACCCTGGAACCAGGATTGGGATATGGGTGCGGTTGGGGTTTTCAATTTGGCTATTCTTCGGAAAATAATTTAAAATTAAAAAAATTAAATGTTTTATTCACTTTTTGTACCTAATTTTTCAACATTACAAATGAAAAAACACACAGAACAAATCATTATAAAATATGTAGATTTCCCAATTTTGACATCATTTTGGGGTTTTTTCCGTCCAAATCCGTGATTTTTTTTTCACAACGGACTAATTTGAAGACAAAATTAAAAGAAATTGTTGAAACCTCTCTTGTTCTTTGATCTGAAACAAATTTGACACTGTATGTGGCAAGAGATCAAAGAACTTTGTCAAAAAAATGATTAAAACCAGAAACCTTGAAAATAAAACTCAACCAATTGATTTTGTGATAACAGGGCCAATAATGTTTGTCGGAATTGTTAAATGTTTTTTGCATGTTTTTTTTTTTTGGGGTTTGATTTTTGGTTTAATTTTTTTACAAAACAACACTTGTCATCAATAAAATTTAAAACCAAAATAAAATCTTTAAAAAATAATAAAAATTATATTTTATTATTTAATTTTTTATAATTATGTAAAACTTTTAAAATAATTTTAAAAATAATTATCTAAATAAATTTTTATTATTTAATGGATATAATATATCAAATTAATTTGATGATTATCAATGAATAAATGTTGCATTTTTTAAATAAATGTTAGCTCGTAAATACTTTTACTTATTGAATAAAGGATTTCTTTAAATACATTATTTATTTTGAGTACTAAATACATTAAAGAAACGTTTTTATTTCCTGGCCAATTAGAAGATAAAACTGCAGAAAAACTGGCTGTTCAAAAAGTAAAAGCAACAAATGAATGCTGCCCAAAACATATTCGAGAATGGATGAAAGTAAATTATATTTACAATATCAAAAGATATATGTTTTACAACCTTTACATTAAATGTGTGTAGATATTTATAAAATGTACTTTGAATACGAGGTAAGGTGAATGTGTAGAAATTTACTCATATATATATTTTTTAATATACATGCTTGTTTCTCCCTCACATTTAATTCAAAATACATTGCAGCAGCCAATCAGCATGCATCTTCTTAGAGAAAACCATGGTTAAATAAGACATGTTTAATCTTCATAAGTTGTTTAAAAAATCCATTTTCAAATTTATATTTTATGATATGTTATAGACAAGCGTATGGTTGCAAGAAAGAAATACGACAACAGCAGAAATAGATTTACGTGATTTATTTCAACAGGAACATGTGGGTTTGGATCAGCTACCTTGTGGTATAGTTCATAAGCCAGCTGCTGATCTGGGTTGATCTCTCATAATTGTTCTCACAGGTTGGTGTGGCACTCCTCCTGCTGACTGCTGCCAACCGCTCAGCCTGACCGTGACAGGTCTCTTCCCTGGCCTCCTGTTGACTGCTGCTGTACTTCCCCGTGTGACCCCTTTTATGGCATTTTTAATGGCTTAACAGGCTCGTAAAATGATGCAAGTATAATTAGGAGGGAAGCATTTTTATTGGTCGAAAAATAGAAACACTTTAAAATATTATTTTATTTTTCGACCGGAACTCATGCGTCGGGCTTATGCGTAAACGACGATAATGGTCATTTTGTGATGGGGCCTTGTCCCGTTCACATCCGGCTCTCACTCTTGAGTATGTTAGTTTATTTGCCTGCAAATCAGCCGAGATATGTCTTATTTTATTTTATTTGAGAAACAATCATATGAACTTTCAAATGTTGTTTAGTTTGCATAGATGTTAATTAATTTGGTTATCTGTATTCATTGTAAACAAAGATTTCTAGAATTTGAAAATGGAGAAAGTATCAGTTGTTTTTTATACACATAAAACTGGAAACAATTGTGTAAATTTTGAAACACTTTTAGGTTCACTGGTCAAAGTTATAAAGACAAGAGCAGTATTTAAGAGACTATTGAATTGTTAAATAGAATAAAAATTAATAGTAAAAAAATAAACAAATAAAATTCTGGAAATTTATAAGAGAAATGTTTGCAGCATACAAAGTTCATAAACTAGAGTCCAGTTGGATGGTTTGTCAACAGTAAAAGAAATATTTCTTGGTTTTATATATTTCATTCTTACAGATTTAATAAATTGTAAAATATGAGATTTTAAAACATTTCAAATGATTTGACAGCTTTTCACATTTCTTAATTGAGCATTCTTCAAACGTATTCTATGAATTTGAAACTAAAATTAATAGAATAAATCTTTTACAGTATTGGTTAATTGAATTGCAAATGGCCATCTACACAATAATGCTCATTTAGCCTCAGGTAATTCATCATAGTATCTTTTATGGAAATGTAGTTTGGGTTTTAAAAAAATGTTGTTGTGTTTATTAATTTACATATGTTCACTGAAATAAAACTTGTATTTCCAATAAAATATTATCCTTGATTATTTCAGTTTTCTGGTGTTCTTGCTTATGTCAAAAAGTGCTCTTGATCAACTGAAAAAAATGTACTGCACTAGGTAAGCAGGTTTTGCTTTATACAAATTTTTTAGTTTTGTATTACAAGCATTAGGAAGCATAAATTAGAACTAAATCACTTTTTTTCCCTCTCTATTCAAAATGGAACATAAAGCAATTGTAACTACTCCTAATATAGCATTTGGTTAGGAAGCTGTCAGTAAATGATTGGTTCCCAAAATTTTGTGACAGATATGCCATGAAAATAATGACTGCACATACTTCTGCAAAACACATTTTTAAATGTAGGACCTGATCCTCCTTTTAAACAGCCACTGCTAAGTTCAGATGTAATAGAAAACAAGTCAGCTGACATATTTAATTTATTAACCAATGAAAAAATACTCTATATTCCATAAGTCCTGGAGTGTCTTTAAATAGCCACAGAAGCTATGAGTTGACTTCAACACAGATGTTGGGGGCACCTCGGCATGGTGTAATGGTTAGCAAGCTTGGCTTGCTAGATCAGTTACTACTGAAAAGTGAGTTCAATCCTCACTGGATGCCCCATACTTTCGGCCTTGTGCCACATCTAAGCTACGCTTGGAAAATCTCAACACAGATGTTGGGGGACCTAAACTAGTAAGTCATTCTTACTGCTACTCCTTATAGAGAGAAAAACAACTTTTCTCACTTGAACTTATCCTATGAACTTCAGAAGAGAAACCCTTCTTTTCTATAACACTGAACAATTCTACTAATTTTGTGACTAAAGACATTTATTAGCAATATATCTCTGTTACTTTTTTGTCATTTTTATGAAATGCATTTGTTATTATTCTTGATTTATTCTTTTTTTCTTCCGATTGTTAATTCCTTTCATGGATAGGGCCAAGATTGATGCAAGAAAAATCTAAGTTGCATAGTAACTAAATGTTGCAATTGTTTTATATTTTCAGAAAATTGAAAAATCAAAACTCAATAAATGTGTGTCACATTAGTTAAATGAAAACAAATAAAAAAGATAATTGCCATTATGAAGTTTGTCCTGTGCTTCTTTTATGAAGTATATGTCAAAGTTACTCTATAATATTATGGAAGATATTTATTTAGTTTGGCTGAAAATTCTGAGGGATTAGCAAAATCAAAATTGGGTATTATGGTAAAATGTTTAAATGGTGGACCAAAATTTTTCTTAAAATGATCCTTGTTGCAAAATTAGAGGTAACTTTTTCATACAAAAGTTTTATATATTGTTGATACAATTAAATGATCAAGTAATTGTAATTGTATGTGACAAAAAATTTGACACTGTTTTTAATAAGCCTTGGATAACTAAAAATGGCTTGTACTTACTAATTATGTCCGCCTTTTTAAAAATATTCAGAATAATTGGATTGCTGAACCTACTTCTGAGTTTGGATTTTATTCTGGTGGCAAAAAGATGACAGCAAAATGGGAAATTGTAAAAGGTCTTTTTGAGTATGAAAAAACTCAATTTGCTAAGCGGCCAAAACTAACTGATGTAGCAGTTTAACCAAAACCTGTTAGGCAACAAAATGTTTCTTATTGTTTAAAAGTTTTTGTGATCAAACTGTAGCTGTCATTAAAACACAACCATTATTAAATGGGGAGGATACTGCAGAAACAGTTAATTTCATTGAAAAAATCATAAAATTTTGGAAAATTATCTCTTTCAAAGATATATATGCTGACACTAAGAAAAATGATCCTCTGAAAATGTGATATCAGATTTAAATGATAAACATCTGTTATTTCTTTCTAATTTTGGGAAAATGACAAAAACAATGGAAGGAAAGCAAGGAAAAATAATTAAATCATTAACAAGATATACTAGTTTAGCCAATGAACATACATACAATGGCTTAAATGATGTTTGGAAATATTTGCTAAGCAGTGGTTTTAATTTTGTTATGTTTGGTGAATTTACCACAGACTATTTAAAAAATGAATTTGGAAAATTAAGACAAAATTCTGGAGGTGCATATTTTGTAACAGTTCAAAATGTCATTGAAAAATTTCATATTGTAAAAACTAAACTTCTTTTTAAATTAAATGTTGATGTCAAAGAATACAACTTTGATCCAGGCCATAATTGCTCAAAATGTGAACATTTCCTGGATGAGATGGGACGACAAACATTTGATAACTTACCAGACCTTGAAAGATATTAAAATATTACTGCTGTATATAGCAGGCTATGTTACAAGAAAAGATTGTCCCCCAGAAAAGGAAATATTTAATAAAACTAATTTTTATTTCCAAGAATATGGATATTTTTAAAGAAATAGATTGTGGTAATTTAAAACTTCCACTGGATACTATGGGTCAGTGGTTGTTTTCCTGCTTTATAATTTTTGGTATTGCTAAATTGAAAACTTGCAAAAATTCTTTGACAAAAATCTTTGTTAATTTCTGATATGTATCATTTCAATATGAAAAGAGAGCATAGGATTATATTGTCAAATATATTTTTCAAAAATTATTATTTCTTTGATTCACCTAAGACAATTCTTAAACAGGACTAAAAGTTTTGAAATTAGCTTAAAATGTTATTTATAAGATAAAATGTTTATACAATTCTCTTTAAGACTACATAATCAATATTAAAAATTCATATTTTTTCAAGTAGTAAAAATATGTTCATGAAACTGCATTAAAAAGACATACTTATCCATTCAGATAAATATTTACTAGATATTTTTCCCTTTTTAGATATATTTAATTGGTTAACTCCCCAACTTATCCTGTTAATAAATTTTGTGCTCTTGTTAATGTAAATTGATTTTAATTATTAAAACTATTTATACTGGTAATATCTATTATTGTATCATAGCGAAATAAGTATTTTTATCTTCTGTGAAACAAATTGTACATGTAACAAAAATCACAAATTTTGTAAAGATTATCAAAATTACTGTTTCTCTGAAATTCACATTTTTTGTAAAGTATGTTCAGACTTTATTTACATAATTTTGTGAAATGTTGAAATTGCGTTCTGATTGTCTCATATGATTATATTTTCTGTAATCAAATTAAACAAATTAACTTATTATTTTTCAATATCATCTAAAAATTTATGATGAATAAAGTTATTTTTGTGCATTTAGTTATTTAATAGAGGAGGTTATTTTTGTTTTGTTTTTTTTTCTTTCTACATTTGCATTTATGAAAATAATTGTAAGCTGCTTCCTAATATTATCTATAGTTGCTAATTAACTAATTACTGAATAGTTCCTTGTTATAAATGTTCACAGTAATTGTTATTTACTAGTAATTTAGGTCTCCACATGTCCGCTCTCAGTCGTGGACTACAGCCACATGGTTGCCAGGCCTGAGTTAAGGATTATTGATTCTGGTTGAATAGGTGATCAATGAAACAGGGTTTTGATGGTCATGACAAGAGAGTCTGTCATGATGGCACCAATGAGAGAGTGAGCTGGTATCAACAGCTGGCCCCTCAGTCTGGTAATGTGTCAGTCATTTACTAGCGGCTTTCTTTTAAGCAAATCTGATGTTTCCCAGGGTATATAATTTATTTTTTTTGCAGCAACATTTGTGATTGGCTATTGTATTTTTGATTTTTGCTAGAATTTTTTTTTGTGAACTGGATGTGATGCTTGGAGCCCTTGCACAGAAGACAACTTTTTATTTTGTGTTTTGCTTTCTTAGCATTCACATCCTTTTCACTTGAATCATGAGTCAGAAAGGGTAATTGCAGTGGAGTATAACATGCTTTAATAAAATAAATTGTTTGTAAAGGAAAATAAAAACATTTTTAGAACTAGCTTAAAAGTCGCGCATTTAAGCTAGCTCTTGATTGGCCCTTCATCACAATAGGTAGGGAGGAATAGATGCAATAGGCAAAATAAACTACAGAAGAACTCAAACTGATCACTACATTTAAGTATTGCATTAACATTTACACTTAACCTTTAAAAGTTTAATGATAATTCTTTTACCACCACTTAATTTAATGACAATTTGATATATGTAGGTCCTTATTTCAGTACAAACAATTATTTTTATTTGATGGGTGACTTTTACTGGATTTCACAATTAATTTTGATTATTCCCAGATTTACTTCCAAGTTATAAAAATTGTTATCATACAAAAAAATTTATCCCAAAAAAGCATGTAAAAAATCACCAAAAACTATCACAGTAATGAAAACTTGGGAATCCCAATTTTCAGGATTGCAGGTCTGGATCTGGCCCAGAATGTTTTTCTGTCTGATTCCAAAACTTTATATGTTGGGCTTGAAAACACTGTAATTTGAGAACATTAATTTTTTCATTTGAACATGAGCTATTGAAAGTTAAAGAGTTGTGTCCCTTTAATTGTTTTTATCAGTAGAAGCCAAGATGGCAGAATCAAAAAACAATTGCAGTAATGAAAACTTAGGAATCCAAAATTTCATGGTCGGGATCTGTCCCGGAATGTTTTTAATTTGCTCACAGACTTGGCCTGATTCCAAAATGGACTCTAGGAGTAAAGTTGAGAAAGTATGACACAGTGATGCACTAACATTCAGATTTATTATATAAATAAAAAACATTTCTTTAAGAAAGTATATCAGCTTTAATAAAAATAAAATATTGGTTTCATTGTTATTTTTCTTATTTAAGATTCAAGTTTGTTTAATGATTTTTTACTGTATGTTTATGAATAAACATTACTTCGTAGATACCGTATTTATTTAGTATATACAAGATTAATCCTAACCAAGAAAATTAATACAGTGAGTATTTAAAACCGATATTTCTTTTCTTGTAGTCAAAAAACAAAATAATGCAATATAAAACTGTTATTTTCTCTTTAAAAATATCAGTTTTATGTTATTTATTTTATGATTAACTGACGTTTCTTTGAGAAAGTATATCGGCTTTAATAAAAAGAAAATACCAGTTTTATTGTATTATTTTCGTATTTGGGATTCAAAAACGTTTCTTAAATGAATCCTAATTCAAAATAAATAACGTCTCTAAAAAATCCTAAAGCTGCACACAGGAGACTAATATCGCGTTTTTTATCCCGTGTAAAAAAAAATTCACAGAGATTTTTAGACGAAAAAAAAAACGGAATGATGTCAAAAAAATCAGCGAAAATTTTTCATCTTTTAAAATATAGTTATGTTTAATTTGTAACGTAAAATGTAGGTAGGAAAAAAAAACGCAAATGTTGATAAGATTGAGAGTAACGAAACACTACCGGTCGAAGGGTTCGGAGGAGAGAATGAATGGAGAGAATGATTCTTGTTAGCAGTTTAACATGAACTGCTACATATTGTTAAGGAATTGATAGTACCATAACCAACTTTAAATGGAGGGGAGAGTTTTGTGTTATAACCTTTCTTTTCAGGTGTTACTGTTAAGTAAGATCAATGAATCCCTATTGTACCGTAGTTAATGAATGCTGTCTTTTGTCGCAAATAACAGATTTTCATTTAGCGAAAGCAAAGGCTAATATCGGATATAAAGGGGAGTAACTTATTTTATTTCTATGTAAGCATGGCGTCAACAGCAGTCGGCTTGTGTGATCTGAGTGATAAAATTGCTTTAATAACAGGTGAGCTCGTGATGTAATTTTGTTTCATGTCAATAAATAACAGCTTTTCTATTTACAATTTCTTAATCCACAGTCGTTACCTTTTTATTGTGGTTCCATCTATTTTATAGATTTTTAACTAACTTTTTGTAAGCGTGAAATTGTGTACATAATTTGTTTCAAACATGTATTTTTTGTCGTAATTGAATATCGTTACCGTTTGGCCATTTCTTATAAATTTATATTTGTGGATATTGCGATTGCATATTTTATTTGCCGCACAATTTTAAATATTCACGCAGTCTTCCTAAATCCACTACACAAGGATTTTTCTCTGAAAAGGAGGACAGTTAGGATTTAATTTTTTTTCTGTGGTAACTGGAAAGTTTCCTAAAGTTATTTCCCAACCATTGTTGATTTCTGTACTTTGAAATATAGCATAGAAATTAATTACCATATGTGACCCTTTGCGAAGAAAACAAAATTGTCACCACTGCTACTAACTAATATTTATTATTTGTACGCCCATTTCGTACAAAATGTGACACAGAAATATTTAGCAGCTAAATTTTAGCTCAATCTCCACTCTCCAGGGTGTCATCACCTCCCACCAACGCTGTACCTCTCTCGAGAGAGGCGCCTGAGGTGTCCCGAATCAGGGAAGTACTGAGATGGGTTTGAGCAATTTTTGAACGAATTGCAAAATCAAAGTAATAAAACAGGAAATATATTTTTAAAATCCGTTAACTTAACTGGCAATACATGACACTTTTATTCGTATCAAGCCGGCTACCAGACCATAACAAACAAAGAATGCTACTCGGGAACCCTAGCTGTGCAATATCGAAGTCAACCCTTTTTGCATAAATTTAAGTTTGAAATTGGTTTCATAGCCTCTGTCGAATTAGTTTTTAGAGTTTAATTAAGAAAAAAAAAAAAAACTTAATTTAATATAATTTAATTCGCTTCCTCTTCGAGAGGTAACATGACCGCCCGTCGTTTCTTTTTACTTTTTTTTTAGTATTAAAGTGAACAAAACTTTATTTAATACTTTTTTCTTTTCTTTTTTTCCGATTATAGGTCAATTCAGGACACAAACAAAAACCTAATCGGGGTTATTTTGAGAATAAAAAAAAAAACTTAGTTTATGCCGAATTAAGCGCTTCTTCAATAATCTTCACAGCCACAGTCTCTCTCTACGTTGTGTAAATTTTGGGCGCAAAGTTAAAAAAAAAAAAAAAAACAGCTTAGGGGAATTAAGGTCTTAAATTATTTTCACTCTAAAAATCCAAGTCTTGTCTTGTTGAGAATTAAGAATTCGACAGTTAACCTTTCTATTGAAAGGCGCAGAAACAGTGCTTATTGACCTGTTTCGTTTTTGTTTTTGTTTTTTTAACCTGGATTTACGGATAAATACTCTGACTCCGTTGTTGAAGAAGAGGTAAACAAGCGACGTTAAGTTTCAGTTTTTACAACTGAATTAACAATTGTTCTACACGTGAATAGAGAGAAATAGAGCTCAGAAGAGTTTTTTTTTGTTTTGTATTTTTTGTGTGTAAGCTCTTTTTTCTAAGTGTAAAGTAAAAAAAAAAAATGAATCCCTGATTGTTCCGTAATTAAATGTTACTTTTTTTGTTGGATCTACTAATTAACTAGCAGTTCAGTCAACATTTCAGAGATAAATTAACTGATTCTACTGACTAGAGATATTCTCCTGATTTTATGTTGCGCCGAATAACGGGCTTAACAGAACTAGTTCTACATATCGGATCGAGTACTTAAACGACTGGTACTTGATATACAGAACTAGTAGTAGTAAGCACGTTATTCGGCGCGACTTTTAAAATCAGCAGGATAAAAAAAATGTTTTTCTTTTAAAATAGATTGGGTAAGTTAACTATGCATACTTAATTATTTGACAGAAATTAGTGAGTCTTGTCAGTTCTCTGCATCAAATTCATAGTTAAAAAAAAAAAAGCGTACCAAAATTCTAACAGACACAACACCTTTTTGAAAGATAGTTCTCCCCACTCTACCAAAAGAAGCATAAGTGAAGCGTTTAACCCCCCCTCCCCCAAAAAACCGCTTCACTATGTAAGATCGATATTTTATTTTTATGTCTTGTTAAAAATCTTATGGTAAATTTTCATTTTAACACCCGAGCGTCATTCACTGCTGAATTATTTTCTTTCAGAAATTAGTACGCGCTTCCGTAAGGCGATTTTTTTTGTACTTCTTAATTTAAGAAGAAAGTTAACTTTCAAATATATGTAAAACATCGACAAAAAAAAACACCTAACCCTAATTTGAAAATTAACTTTCTTCTTAAAAAAAAAAAAAAAAAAAATTACTTTGTTATTCTTTTATTTGTCGATGTTTACATATATGTGAAAGTTAACTTTCTTCTTAAATTAAGTACAAAAAAAAAATCGCTTTACGGAAGCGCGTACTAATTTCTACATGGAATTACTGTAAAGGAAGTAAATAGGCCCAAATTGTATATGTCCACCAACAAAATTCAGCACTGAATTACTTATCAATGGCTGACGAAAGACCAGGAAAAAGTCCGATTTTTTTCGGGTTGTTAACATCCAAAAAGTTAGGTTTCTTCAATATCTAATTGTTGATTTGGGTTCAGCATGTACATTTGCATGGAAATAAGACTATTTTGGAAAAATTTGAAGGGATATTAGTGCTCGGGTGTTAAAATAAAAATTTACCAATATTATTTAGAAAGTGAATTCATGATTCTTTTTTTTTTTACTTTTACAATCAAATTTTTAATTATAAGTCAATTTTCTTTTATCGTAAAAAAACTGAAAACCATTTCATAGAAATGGTTTTACTTTATTAATCTTCATCCAATTTATTTAACTACACCAAAAATTCTCAAATATTATTTAAAAATCATAACAAATTACACAGCACTTATTTTGATTAACCACATTACTTAGGATTACTTCGCTACTTATTTCATAATTTATCTAAAACAGTAAATTTGTAGATGACCGTGGGTTAGCGTGTAGTTAAATTAGGAACACATGCTGTTTATTCCTGCTAGAAGAAGGTCCAACTACTAGTAACAATTAGGAAATTAAGGAGGAGCTAACTCCGACAAATTTATTAGTGTGTTACTTGAATAAAATTTTCAAACTTTATAAATGTAGGTTGAAAGCATTAAATCGAATGTCAAAAACTTGAAATGATCCAAATTTATTATTTATGAATTTAAATTAAATATAAACAAATACAAATTATGCAAATTTAGTTGACTATTAGAGCAGATGCCTCACTTCTTCAATCCAACAAACGATATCCTGCAACACTTCCATCAAAATGGTTTCCTTAAAATGCCATGGTTTTTGCCACCTCTGTGCTTGTTTCGTTTTTCTTATTGACAACTGTTCATCTGAAGATGACATTGAATAATTCAGTTGAAATTTGCTGTCATTTTTGTCTACAACCTTCAATTTATAAAAGGTTTCAAAAATGTAAAAAGTTTTAATCAGCAATAATATAAGTGACAGATGTGGCTATAAAAAGAAGACACTGCCCATTATTTGCAATTAATTTATTTCAAATAATGCACTTAGTATTGTTTATATGTAAGTATGTATGTTTGTAACATTTTGTACTAAAATAAGTAACCAAGTAAGTTCTCTAAATATTGGTGCCTTTAAATACATTGCTTGCATCAGTCAAAAATCAATTTAAGTGATATTTGTATTACCTGCTGATGGACATGCAGGTATGTAGCAAATGGCTTACATTTGTAAGTATGGATGGCCCATAATAAGATGCTTTTATTTTTTGTTTTAAGGTTCGCCCTAAGACCCTGACAGGCACTTGATGGTCAAGTATTATATTAAGGGGTAGTTTATATGGATAGGAAGGGAAAATAATGGTTAACATTGTAGTGATTGGGGAAACATCCTCTTGGGAGTCTGTTCGCGGGAAGAAGCTGTTTGAGTCGAACTTACTTCTCATCGATGGAATGAGGAGAGAATGTGGGTGGTTTTCTACTATGGAAGTGGCATGGTGGGTCTTCGTCGTGAAGGTTAGAAATGACAGAACCAAAGAATGTAATTAATTTGAGCACTTTCCATGGTAGTAGCAATAGAACAGTGAAAAACTTGCCACATCCCACCTGTGAGAGAGAGAGATGTTGGAGAGTGGAAAATAATTTTTATCCAACAAGGATTCTGAGATGCTTTTGAACTCTATCAAGACTGGGATGTGAGGACTGGGCAGCTCCCACAAAAATATGGCAACAGTACTCCATTTTTGGCCTGATCTGTGAGATAGAGAATTGCATGAGGACTCAGGTACTTGTTGGTTTTAATTATATGTATAAATATATAAAATGGGTTGAAATGCCTCATTAACAATGAGGCATCACTCATCTGGCTGATGTTGCAAAGGGCCCTCTGGGTTGGCAAGAGACTTTGTTCGGTAGGGCTGGAAGAATCTCCAAACTGCATTCACTGCAATGAGTCAGTGGAGACCCTGGAACACACCTTCCACTGTAGGGTTGTAGGCCTGTTGTACAAGTTTATTGAAAGCATCATGGTTCGTATGCTGCATAGAAATCTTTTCACCCTCAAGGCCAGTTCTGTCTGCAGAAATGTGGTACCGCCATTGATAAAAGTTGAGTACTGTCTTCTTTTGCTTATGAGGCATTATGTGATATGGATGACATGGAAGCAATTCTATGGAGATGAGCAGTTCACCTCATCAGCAGTTTCTTGTAAATAGGAAATTTATCATTGTAAATACACATTGGGGTTAGATTTTTAAATTGTTATTTATATTCAACCACAGACAATTGTACATATGGGGGACTAGTTAGGACTTCATAGAGACTCTGAGGTATTATGGTGGCTGTAGTAAGAATAGTAAGTAAGAATGAGTTGTTTTGGTATAAGGAATATTGTAGTATGTTTGAGTCAGTGATTGTGGTTAGCTAAGTTAAAGATAAGACAGTTTGAAGACCAGCATTTCCCCATCTCCCTTTTGGCATTGTACATATTTATTATAAAATACAAGAATAAATATTGCTTTCCTCCTTGGTACCTTAACTGTATGAATTTAAGCATATTATTAGATTGGTAACTAGGACTCACCCTTTTACTGTTGAACTAGTTATATGTAACCATCAGTTCTATTCTAACTTTTCTGGTTTCTTGATTTCCTGACACTTTCAATCTTCAAAGATTAAATACAATGCCAATTATTTTCTTCTGCTTTCCTGAAATCTGCTCTTTTATTGTCCTTTCTTCTCATTTTCAGTAACTGTTGTGTGTTAGTGACATTATCACTTTGCATGGTGTGAAATGATTAAAAAAAAAAAAAGAAATATAGCTGCATAATATTTCAATAGGTTGCAGACATAAGAAATCAATGCACTATCTGCTTATTTAAATAATCTACCTTTAGGCCATATTTTGAAATAATGTCATCCTCATCATTATAACAAGTGTTTGGTTGCAAAAGAAATGAATAAACAAGGATTAAAATTTCAATGGCATGTATTTGTCAAAATTCAGCATATATACATAGTTGTTTGAAAGGTGGCAAAATTGTTAATGTGTAGTTCTTCAGTTACTGTTGGCAAAGAAAGTGATTAGGTGTAAAGGTATTGTCAGCAGGTCCAGGAATTAACAGATTTCTTAGGTTGGTTGGTTGGTGTTAAAGGATAGGTCTGGAGTGGATTAGTGAAACCATGTGTAGTGCCATTGGTGGGGTTTGACATACACACTTCTTCATGGTTGAAATCAATCACTTTGATGGGTTGGGGGTTGTGTGATGCCAAGATGTCAAAGCAGAACTGCCTGGTAATGTGGGTTGGCAAGTTGGTAGCAGAATGTCTTTGTTAGATTCTGGTTGAATGTGGTATCAATGAAAGGGCTCATGATGATGACAATGAGGGAAGCCTGGAGCTGGATAGTGAAAACATTGAAGTGTTAGAAATCATGGTGGTGGCATCAGGAACCTGGCAGTGTCAAAGCTGGCCCATCAGTCACATTCTGCATGTGACAACTCGGGTGAGATCAGTTTGGGTGAGATCATGGTAGTGACGAGAGAGGCAATCATGGTGGTGATGGTAACAGCATGCCTGTGTGCTGTAATAGTCCATAAGAAGTGTGCTCCAGAACTGGCTCCTGTTCTCTCAAAAATGCTTTGCTACCTCTTGCTTTCCTGCTTGTTCCAGTCTTTAAGAACTCAAGTGAACTGTCCAACCCATCTATTGACCCATTAGCCTTCTACCTTTTGTTAATAAACTACTAGAGGCCCTAATCAAAACTGAATTAGTTAACTATCTCGCATCTCATGGTCTTCTTTCAGAAAAGCAATATGGCTTTCGTTTCTCTAGGTTAACTGCTGATGTATTAATGATTATTGCAGAAAGAGTCTATCAAGCTTTAGATAAGACTGGTGAAGATAGGTTGTTGCTTTAGACATCTCAAAAAGTTTTGGCTTACCAGTCTTCTTCGCAAGTTAAAAAGTTATGATGTCTCCGAACAAATTTTTGTTCTTCAAAAATTGTAATGTCAATTGTTATCTACTGTCTTTCTAATTACTCTTCTATTGCTTCTTAGTAATGTTTCTGCTTTCTAATTCTTTCACACACAGTAAGCCCTTGTGTCTTAGTAGCTTTACTGTCTTGTTTAGGGTAAATCCAATTAAAAAACAAAAATCAAATGATTACAAGTCTGTGCACACATAGATAATGACCTCGAATCAAATGTAATATTTTTAAAAATAGTTGAAGACAATATTTTCCCAATTCTTTTAATATATTTATTTATTAAAGGACATCAAGTTTTTAATAACAAAATTTCAGAGTAGTACATTTATTTGAAAGAATTTGAAAATTATTAAATCTTCATAGAATATAAAAAAATTCCCATAAAAATATATTAAAGAAAAATGTTTTTTTTATTTTAGTTAAAGACAATAGCTCCAGAATATAGATTAAAATTTTTTTTAAAAGTTGAAAAAGGTTCATATTTTATTTTGTGTTTTTATAATTTAAATATTCCTGAATGTTATCCATATCGAATTTTTTCTCTAAAATTTTAAATATAAAAAAAATTTTTTTTAAATTCTTCCATTTTTACATACATGCCAAAAGTTTTAAAATTCAATAGTTAGATTAATTTTGGAAGATTTTAAAAATAATTATGATTTATGATCACCACACCCCACCAAAATGAAAATATTTCATGGAGACAGTGTTTACAGAAAGTAAACATTTCTAAATGTAAACATATTGTTCTGCCAAATTTAATCTAATAAAGATTATAATGTTTTCTTAACATTATGTACATTGTAATAACTTTGAATTTTGTAATAATTTGACTGTGCCTTATTCATTAATATTGCTGTCATAGAGGAATTCATGTGATGGCAGAAGTAATATGGTTGTACATACATTGATTTTTTGAGAATATATTGTTGAATGTTTCTCAACACTTTGAATTGAAATAACTATGTATACCTTAAATTGTTTTTCCTGTTTAAAGTTATTTTTACTGCTTGGAATTGATTTCATTTATCTATCCAGAAATTAACAAAAAATCAAATGAGTTGATTTAGGAGATAGATTTGGGGACCATGATGCTTTAACAAATGCTGCAATAAGTGTACAATAAGTTTGTGCTCTAAAAAATTATTTTCTACCACCATTTCCTTCCTTGACAAGACACTTAATCCAATACTTCTCCATTAATCACATAGACTGAACATGAAAATTTCTGATTCAAATTCAACTAAGAATTGTGCTAATCTATAGAGTTATTGATACATCCTCTATAGATATTTCCAGTCAAACTAAGGAAGAATTGTTCTTCTTTCAGCCACTTGTGAATTTTATTTGGCACCCAAATAAATGACAAGTAGATTGTTTGATAAAGAACTGCAAGTCAGTAAACCAAAAAAGTAAAGGGCTTTAAATATCTCTATAATTGAGATTTTTAGAGTCATAACATCAATTTTGTATCTATATATCTGATGATAATTTTTTTTCTGGTTTCATTTTTTTTTCTATAGGAGCCAGTTCAGGAATTGGAGCAGCTACTGCAGTTTTGTTTTCAAAACTTGGTGCTTCTGTAGCCATTGTTGGAAGAAATGAGGAAAACTTAAAGCAAGTTTTTGCAGAGTGCAAAAATAATGGAAGAAAGGTAAAAAACAGAAAAATATTTGTAAATGTTTCTCTATTTCATTTCCCTAACAATTAGATCAGAACTTAGATGACTTTTTAGTTACAAAAGTTAATTTAAAAATTATATTTAAAAAAAACAACAAAAAAAAACAGCAAAACATTTTCTTTCTTATCCTATTTTTTGTTCTATTTTTTTATTTGTTATTTAAAGAAATATTCTTCATCATTCTTCTTATCCTATTAATAATGTGGTGATAGAGAAATAAAACATAAAATAAATAACAAGACCTAAATTTCACCATCTCTAAAAATAAGATAATAAAAATCATTAAACCATAGTAAACAAAACCATAGTTCAACCAACCAATCAGAAATCTTTCACAACCAGGTATATGCCCACAAGCAAATGAGAAGCAAGTAGCGTAGATATAGATGTCTATATAGTGATTTATTACACATAGCTTATATGTAGCACAAGGCCTTAATTATGGAGCATCCAGTGAGGATTGAACTCACTGGTAATTGATCTAGCAAAACAAGATTGCTAACTATTATACCACGTCAATGTGCATCTATGTTTATATCACCAGATAGAAAATCGACCAAACAAGAATTTGCAGTCATTGTACTCAGAGATGTACTCAGAGATGTACTCAGAGATGAAAGAACAATTGCACAACTAACTATCGACCTTAGATGGCTATACTATCCCTACATTTGAAGCATATACTTACTTCAACCACATTGTCTTACAGTGGCTACTAGATTAGGATACATACTTACATATATTTACTTCCTTCCAGACTCTTTCTTTCATATGCACCAGGACTTTTACACTTACACTCTTGAAACTTCAACTTTTCACATTCTTCTGTATTATTATATTGTGTATATAGAGATTTATTTTCTTTTTATCAATACTCTGTGCATTTTTTAATCATTATACAAAACCAATATACACCCAAATCAATTACAACAACATACAGTGAGAATGAACATTGTTGTAAGATAAACAACTTATCTGTAACTGATAACCTCATAACCTACCATAAATATACATAAGATGATTCACAGTCAGATTCATACAGGCATTGGGTACATGTCAAGGTAATACAGTAATCTTGGATTTATTACTATATACTAGCACAAGGCCTTAATTTGGAGCATCTTGGATTGAATCATCCTCACTGTAATTGATTCGCAAGACAAGATTGCTAGCCATTTGAAGGGTTTATTCATAAATACCTAGTAAATACTTATGTTGTTGCAGTTGGAGATTCATTGTTTTGACTTTCTAGCAGTTGATTATGCACTGTTCATGAATCTTATATGTGTTGTTCTTGTCCTAATTATTATCATCCATTACCAACCTTTGTGTGATTATTCTATTCAGTAACCTTCCCTAGGTTACAACAACAAGGATTACAAAATTACAATATATTGACAAGGATTAGACAACATTTTGACATTCATTGGCCAACATTTTTTCAGATTTGAAGGGTTTTGCTTCCTTATTTTTTTCTGTTTTCTTTGGTATCTGATGACATGATAATTTAGTAAAAGGTTTGTAAAAAGAACTTTAGACAACACATTTTAATGTTTTAAAAAATTTTGTAAAACTTCTAATACAATAATTAAAAAAAACCTAATAATTTCAAATGCTTGGTTTATTACATATCCATTATGACTTATTTTTAAAAATATAAAAAAAGAAGCTTAAAAAACCTCAAAAAAACTATTTTTTTTTTAACCCTTTTATGTTACATATTTATAAAAACCTTCTTTTTAAATGTGTCTAAATTCAGGTGAACTGTGCTGGGATCTTAGCCTTTGGAACTATTGAAACAACCTCTTTAGAACAATATGATAAGGTATTTGGCATTAATGTAAGGTAAGTATTATTTAAAACCAAATCAACAATCCCTATGAAAAATGTTAATATTTACTTTTGATACTGAAAGGGCAAAACTTCTATAATTCACGTGGTTAATTAAAAATCTATTGTTAAATCAAATACTACAATTGGTTGCATATATAAATTTAATTTTTATTTTCCTTAAAGATCAATTTACCACTTGACAATGTTGGCAGTACCTCATCTGATTGCTACCAAAGGAAATATTATCAATGTATCCAGTGTCAATGGAATTAGATCTGTAAGTAAATAATAATTTTAGTCCATCAAACTTTGCTTTTTCTCAATTAAAAACCACATTATTGATATTGATGTATTTTTACTGATGAAATTCATTATAAAAACTTAAAATGAAATCTATTCTGTTTATATAGCCAGTTTTTATATAGGATATTGTAGAAAAACAAAAAACAAAACAAATGTATAGTGTCCAACACAGTTAACTATAGGAGAAGAGGATAGATACATTTTTATGTATCAGAACAATGTTAGGAAAATTAATGACAAAGTGGAAAAAAATTTTGTAACTCATTTCATCCTTTGCATCACACAAAATTTGTTTTCTACTTTGTCATTAATTTTCCAATAATTAACTATGTACACAAACTGAATTTTATTTAATGATAATCTTTGTTTTAACTTGCCTTATTAAGAAGCAATCAGATGAACTTTCAAATGTGGTTTAGTTTGCATAGATGTTAATTTGGTTTGTCTGTATTCATTGTATACAAAAATTTCTAGACTTTGAAAATGGAGAAAGTATCAGTTGTTTTTTATGTACTGGACAAAACTGGAAAAAATTGCATAAATTTTGAAACTCTTTCAGGTTTACTGGTCAAAGTTGTAAAGACAAAAGCAGAGTTTAAACAGGACTGTTAATTGAAATAGAATAAAAATTAATAGTAAAAAATAAACAGAATTCTGGAAATTCTTAAGAGAAATGTTTATTGTATACAATGTTTATAAACTTAGTATACTTTAAGGCACTTTGTATATAATATCTTTATCCAATATGATTGGCCTTGCTCAGCTTCATGAAGAATCTTGAAACAACACTGATGTACATAAAACGGGCTACTGAAAAGTTCTCAGCCTAATGCATTCCCAACATCTGATGGAAAAATACAATTTTATGGGTTTGTGGTTGTGCTGAGAATTTTTCAGCATCTCTTAGTGAATCTTGTTTTCAAAATAATTTATGTTGTTTTTTTCTCTTTAGTAGTAGTTAGTGTTTTAAATATATTTACAAGGATAAATCACTATTTTCTAATTAAATTTGTTTTTAATATTGATTAATTTTTATTTGAAAAATAATTTAGTCATATCTGTCTATATTTCTGAGATGAGGTATTGTAATTATTTAAACTATTTACATTGTTTGGCCCAGTGGATAAAAGTTTTGTTTGGATCCAGTGACTTAAAGAATTGTGAGTTCAATATCTGATTACTGCAGTGGTGAACAAAATCTTGGAGAGTTGAGTTAAAGGGAGATAACTGAGACATACAGAAGAGGCATGGCACATGGAACTAGAATAATCTACCCTGGTGGACAAAATAAAGGGCTCAGTTTGAAATTCCAGTCACCTGAAGAAAGCCAGAGTGTACAATGGCTGAAATGTCCTGATTATGGCCACAAAGATGAGGACAACAGTCCGAACAATGTAAATAGTGTAAATAATTTAGTCATGTTCAAAATGAAAAATATAAATAGAAAATGAGCACAAGAAAGCTTAAAAATAAAAACTATTATTTTTAAACAAAATATCAGATTGGATATTTCAAGAACTGGTGAATATTTTCTTTAATTATATATTTCATTTTCTGCAACCAAAATGTAGAAGAGTATTAGCAGAAAATTGACTTTGATGAACAAATAGCAACAAAGTATTTTGATCAAAATGTTTTGTTTTTCTATCCAAAGATGTTCTATTTAGATCAAGATATTTTGCATTCTTGCAGTCCAGTTGGGTACTTTCTCAACACTAAAACATATTTCTTGGCTTAAATTATTTCATTCTTACAATAATAATTAATAGTTTGTAGATTTAAAAAAACTGATTTGACAGCTTTTCACATTTATTTAACTGAGCATTCTTGAAATGAATTATATGAATTTTAATTTGAAATTAAAACTAATTGAAGACATTTCTTACAGTATTGGTTAATTGAATGGGTAAAAGTATCACAGTTCATTATGTCTATTCCTGTGAGTGAACACATTCTGTGACATAGATTTTACCACTTTACTGCCAAGGAAAGAAGTGTACCTCACTCATGGATAGATCATAACTACTAGTAGTCTTTCAACAGCTGCTTGCAGTGGACTACCTGCCTCATTAAGCAAAGCCTTAGATATATGCCAAACTCATTAATATTCATTAACTTATATCAAAATGATTACATGCTACACATTTTTCACATTGTTAATGGCCATCTATAGACAAAGCTTATTTAGCCTTAGGTAATTCATCATGGCATATTTTATGGAACTGTAGTTTGAATTTTAAAAAAAAATGGTTTTTGCTAATTTACATAAATATGTTCACTTATATAAAACTTGTATGTATTTCCAATAAAATCTTATTCTTAACCATTTCAGTTTCCTGGTGTTCTTGCTTATAACATGTCAAAAAGTGCTCTTGATCAACTGACAAAATGTACTGCACTAGGTAAGCAGGTTTTGCTTTATAGAATTTATTTTTGGTTTTTGTATTAAAAGCAGTTATTAGAAACAGATTTTTTTTTTTTTTTTTTTTTATTGATTCTTCCCAAGGTATGATAGACATTTGTACAATTTCTTATATTTTTTATTCATTATTATTATTCTATGAAGAAAACATTTTTCTAAATGTTTGCATTGTGTAAAATTAAAGCCTTCAACCAGATGACTTCTTAGATTTACTTCAGACACTGAAATTAATAAAGGCTAAGATTGATATTAATTCTGGATATGTTGATGAACCAGAAATACAAACTGTAAAATATTTAAATTATTTCTGTTATGCTAGCAGTTAAAAGCAGCAGAATTTTTTGGATGAGGCACTGAAAGAAATTTTTTTTTTCTCAAATTTATCAAACTTTTACCACAACCTTATTCAGATGATCAGTTTAATGGCCATGAGTAGACAGCTGATCTGAAATAAAGGATAAGCTTTTTATTTCTTGATTGCATTCTGACATGTGCAAAAATGGATTCTATACAGCAATTGACAAAATGCTGAACAATGGCCAGGCTAAGGTGAAGCTCTGAAACGAAAGTTTTATAAAAAGATTATTATTAGTTTGGTGAGCACATGGAATCATTCACTACAACTTTTCAAACCTAGCACAAACATCATAGCAGAAAATGGACAAAAGGCACTGCAAATTGTAACATTAGGAATCCAGCATTAGACAATTGAAAAGAACCAATTCTTTTTCTAGTGCCTTGGTGGGCAGTTAGCAGTATCAGTCTGGTTGACTATTACTACAGAGTAGTGAATTCATTTTTCAGTGGGTGATCCAATATAAAGATGACCTAACAACGGTTGACATT
>CAHIKZ030003711.1:0-47500 GCA_903632075.3 Acanthosepion pharaonis
ATGTCGTTGTGATTACAACTCTACGCGGCAATTTTTCAGCAGCAAAATTTTAGATTATGCCAAGTAATGTTATAAGGGCTAAAATTTTTAGTGGAAAAGGATTTTTTGCTGAAGTCGTGATTTTTTTCTACTACCGAATGCAAATTTTAAACTGTGCGAGATTTTTTTAAGTAATGATATTACGGTCAAATTTTTCAAAAAATGTTAAATTTTTTGAATGATTTCTTTTATGAAACCAAATCCATTTTTTAAATTCTTAAAGGTTTCAAAGTAAGGTTACAAAAAGGCAATTTTTTAAGTACTTAGGTAGTTTTCTGCGTGTGTTAATTTATATTCTTCAGTTTTTGAACATGACATTAAAAACTAAGGCCAAAAGAAACATGAAAGAAAATCTTCATCGCACTAAGCACCCGAATTTACCAAAGATTACATTTAGTTAAATGCTGTTGTAAAAAAAACTGCTGGTATTTTTCGTTTTAAGATCAACACTCCGAGTTCCAGTTCGATAAATCGATAGAATACATATCTGGGTACGAGTTTTACACGTGTAACTCATATACCATACGAACTCCGTCGATGCATTTAACTTTAGAGCCACCATATCTAATTGTTAAACCCCCTACTAGGCTACTCAGCCTATGCTGCGTGTGCATGTGTATTTCTGTGTCTAGTGGGGGGGGGTCACTGGTGCTAAAGCAATTCTTTTTTAAAATCATTTTGTGAAACCATACGCTGGGAGTCAACGCCGGGTAAATACTGCTGGTATATATATATATATATATATATATATATATATATATATATATATATATATATATATATACATAATATCGCTTTGTTGGAATCCATCCCGTTTCCTTACACATATCATTTACATACGCAAAATATTGTTGCCACTGCTTTTAATCTAACTTGGAACAATAACTGCTGACATGATTTCAATATATGCATCTACTGCAACATGCATCTACTGCAACATGCATCGATTGCAACATGCATCTACTGTAACATGCACCTAATGCAAGATGCACCTACTGCAACATACACCTACTGCAACAGGCTTATAAAAAGAATTAGAATTATTATCAACAAAATGTTTGTTTACTTCGACTGTCAAATGCAGTTGAGATTCACAAATGTCTTCGACTTTCTCGTTTGTTTTGACAATAGTTCAGATCATAATAAATTTCATACTTTGTGAAAAAGTGTCAAATCAGTTATTACCTTAAATCGTGTGATGAACCTTCATAAACATGTATAGAAGGATAATTATATAATCTCTCTAAATCTGTAGAATTTAATCCTTTCTAAATTTGTCTTTTTCTTCTTTTCATTTATATCATCAACTCATTTTTTCTTAATCCAATTCACAGAACCAGTCGACATCTTCCTTGTGAATCTTTAACTAACCACCTGACTTCATTATAGCAGGTTTTTTTTTATTAAATTTTGTTATTACTGGATTTGATATTTCTTTCTCAAACTCGAGAAGATTTTGTTAATTTAATCAATAAAACAATTAATTTTCAACTAAATTGCAAATTAAATTTAAAGATCGTGAAAATATAACATAGTTTCCAAAGCCAATCATTCAAAATAAGAAAGAATTACAATAAATGATGTAAAAGAACAAAATTTGTCCCTTGTTTAAAAATAATAATTTCGCAATAGACAATATAACAAATCAATATTGTATAGTAATTTGAATAATTTTTCTTTATTTTTTTATTTTTCCGTGAATTTATATTTGCATTCTGTTTTCTTCCTGTTCATAAAAAAACCCAATCTTTTTTCAACTTTATTGGGATGAATGAACAAAATGAATGAAATAAAGTCACACTTTTTTTAGATGACTTTCTTTACATTATATGTTTTGTTATTTGGCCAGACATTCTGGTATATTGCTTGTTATACATGTAAAAGACACACGGCCGGGATAAAAGCTGAGCGAGTTCAATCCCTGGATCCTTTATAATCAAAATTTCATGTGTTTGTTTTTTTTTTAAGTGAGGTTGGAATAATTTTTTGTATCATCAAATTGAAATGATCTCCCTTTTGGTTAAATTACAGTCAGGAGTAAAGGATAAACCCTGACAGAGTTTTGCGTTCCAGATTTGCCAAGATGTTCTTAGATGACGCTATTAAATACCTACAAAAACAGGACACTTCCTGTCTTTTTTTTCATATTTCTCTTCTTTATTTAGAGCATGTAGTAGAAGTAACACTAGCACTTTACCCATTGACACCTATAGGGATATCTTTCCCCTAAGGGATCAAAATATGCACACACACACACACACACACACACACACACACACACACACACACACACACATACATTTCATAATTGCTTAATTTTTATGTTTTCCTTTTTGACAGATAAATTTGTTGCTCTTAAGTTTTGGGCATTTTTTTTCAGCATGTATCCCTTTTCTTTAGCAAATTTTAGAGGGCATATAATTTTCTGTAAAAATCTTAAGAAAAACATCCCTTCCCAGTAAAAATTCTTTACTTTAGACCAAAAGCTTTTTCTTCCAGTTGTTTTTTTTTAAACGTGGGAGTTTCTATCTTTAATATTCTTAAGCAAATATAGATTGCATAAAATAGTTAATCAAGGAGAAAGAGAGAGAGAGAGAGACAGACAGACAGAGAGATAGATAGATAGACAGACAGAAGGAAAGATATGTAGACAGATCTAGGCAGGTGTGGCCATATTTTTGGCTTTAGTCAGGGTAGAAATTACAAGCGACTGTTCGTTATGACCCAGTGATTCCCAGGCATTTTTCCTATGAAGAATCCAATAAAAACAAAATGAATGCTCTTCTAGATAAACATGGGTCGATTTAAATTTCCTTCTTTTGTGCGATATTGAAACAAGAAAACATTTCAAATTTAATAATAATAATTCGGCCTTTATTGATACGATTATATTATAAATGTTTTCAGTAAAGTATAATTTCTCGTAATATTGAAAGATGTTTATGTTCATGTCTCTTCTTCACCCCCAGCTTAAATCATCTTAAATTTATATCACAAACCTCATTCAGTATCCCTCTGCATTGAGTGGCTCTTAAATCTTTTGCTGGAGGAACTTGAGTAAAACAAAATAAATGAAATAAAACATGAACTGATCTATACTAATATATATAAATGTATGTGTGTGTGTGTGTGCTTGTGTATGTGTCTGTTGATTTTTAAAATATTGCTCTATAATCGAAAACACAACATTATCAGAAAACATGGGTGGTAAATTTATTAAATTTAAAATTGTTTGGTAATTTTCTAAAATTTCTTTTGCAAGACTTTTCGTAAGTAAGGCCATAAAGCCCAAATTCCTAAAATCTAACAAAATATTAGATAGTTTAGAATATTTTCTTAAATTTTGAATAATACTGGGTAATTGGCAAATTAATTAAACAAAAAAAGAGGCCTTCACATTGTACTCATCAAGTAATTTTTACAGTTATGCACTCCTTACTTAAATTTCCCAAAAGTCATCTTGTTGATAGATCTGTAAAGACCTCACAAAAACACCCACTCATTATTAAAAAAGAATTTATCGATTTTTACTGACAATCAAAAACAATGATTCCAATCAATTTAAATTTAGTTTGAAATGCAGAAAAGTATTTCACTTATTGCAAATTATAAATTTAATCTATTAGCTTGGAATTAAAACTAAAATAAAAGCTTCAAGAAAGATTTTTTTAATTTTTTTAAAATGCATTACAACATTTTTAGGTACCCCACTTTTTTACATAATATTTTTATTCCATTATCAAATAAGTGTTTAAATAAAGAATTAAATCCTAGGTCATGATCATAAAAAATAAATAAAATTGATTCTAGTATCAAAAATAATTATAATAAAATAATTATAATTATCATTAATTCACCCATTCTAAACCAATGAGAATCGACCCAACTTTTCTCTACTATACACACGAACACTTGGCATTCTCCCTATCAGACAAGCAGTTCCCACGGACTAATCGTTAACACGTGCGTCAACGAAAATTTCACCACCTTTTCGTTTCCAGGGCATGATAGTAACATTTTTAGCAATTGGAGGTAAGAAAACCTCAGACACATCTTGCATTTTTCCAACAAAATTATCTGGACACTCTACACACAGGTAAAAAAAAAAAAAAAAAAAAACATACGAGAAAGCCTGTATACGTTTTTTACTTATTATTTATCTTCTGTTGAATTTCGATCCATATTTGATCTCCATTTAACCCTAAACTCACAATTTTACTCAGTATTATTGTCTCTCGTCTCTCCAACTCCACAAACAAATAATAAATAATACTCGTTTTCTTGTTTCCATATCTTGCTCTTTCTCTATTTTACAAATATTTTTGTGTATATAAATTTATTTTCGCGTCTTTTATAAATAAAAGCGTAACTTAAAAAAAAAAAAAAAAAAAAAAAAAACGAATATTAAAACAACAAAGTAAATTAAAAAAAAACTAAAAGTAAATAATTTTCAATTAAATTTTATTAAAGCAAAAACTATATCGAGTTTTATTATTTCGAAAATTAATTTAAATAAAATATAGTTAAATCAGTAAAACGTATATTCAACACGACTAATGTTGAAGTCATGTCTGTCTGTTAATTTTTATTTTTAACTAAAGTTTGGTTTCTTTTTTCAAATAGAAATATAACTTGAAATTTACAAATAATCGCTTTTCAAAACTAAAATTCTCAATGTATCTTGCTTCTACTCTCTTTCAAAATAATAATTAACTTCATTTATAGAGAAATGTTTGATTCTTTAATGTAATAATGTTTAAAAGTAAAACTTTATTTAGTTAAAAAAATCTAAACTCGCCTCCAAAATAAACAGTAAATTAATTATTTTTCGAAGAAGTAAGGTTCGCTATGGTTTTTGCTTGAGAAAAAACTGATTCAATTAAATATCTTTAAAATAAAATAAAACTTAATTTGAGTTTATTTACTTTTTTATGAATAATAATTTGAAAAAAGGTTAATGAACTTTTATGTAAAAACGATATTAATAGAATATTTATATTAGTATTTATATATGAAAAATAAATTGACTTTTTTAGATAAAAATATGGAGATGCTCAGAAGGGCGTGGCATTGGTAGTTTGGTATTTTCTTAAATTTAGTTATTTTACAACAAACAAAAAACAAAAAAACAAAAAAAAAACAAAACAATGAAGGTTATTTTTTAAAGATTGAATAAAAAATTATTTTCCATAAAATGGCAGAAAAATATCAATAAATAGTCGATAACTTATTTTTCAGAGATCTCCCGAACAATGCCGGGTATCCACGCCAGTTATTAATTAATAAAAAGTAAATAAACTTTAGATTAAGATACATTTTAAACATATTTAGTTTAATTTTTTCAAGCAAAAAGCAAGAGAATACTGATTGAAAAAATGTTCATATCTATCTTGTTGCGGGGCCGAGTAGGATGTCGCCCCCGCAAGGTTTTATGAAGATAAATGTGAACAGCCAAGACAATGACGGGACAAAGGCTTTGTTATGAACAAAAGTGTCGAATTTATTAACACGTTTACATCGGAGAGGTCCGGTATGACTGGTTGATCGACGAACGTAGCTGGTTCGGTCGAATGTAGTTGATCCGGTCCGGTAGTTTAGGATTGGTAGGCGAACGTAGCTGGTTCGGTCGAATGTAGCTGGTCCGGACCGGTAGTTTAGGATTGGTAGGCGAACGTAGTTGGTTCGGTAGTTTAGGATTGGTAGGCGAACGTAGTTGGTTCGGTAGAATGTAGCTGGTCTGGTCCGGTAGTTTAGGGTTGGTCTGGCCCGGTAGTTTAGGGTTGGTTGTCGAACGTAGTTGGTTCGGTAGAATGTAGCTGGTCTGGTCCGGTAGTTTAGGGTTGGTCTGGCCCGGTAGTTTAGGGTTGGTTGGCGAACGTAGCTGGTTCGGTCGAATAGCGAAGACGGAGTCCCTAAACAGGGCCTAGGCAGAACAGTAATACAGCTTCACAGGGCGGATCAACCGCGGAGACGGGATCGCGCCAAAGTGTATCACTTGGCGAAGGCGGTGTCCCTAAACAGGGCCAAGGCAGGACAGTAATACGACTCCACAGGACGGATCGACCGCGGAGACGGGATCGCGCCGAAGTGTATCAGCAGGCGAAGGCGGAGTCCCTAAACAGGGCCAAGGCAGGACAGTAATACGACTCCACAGGGCGGATCAACCGCGCTAACGGGATCGCGCCAGAGTGTATCACAGGCGAAGCAGGTCAGAGAGGTGTTACACCTTCCAGGGCGGATCGACCGTGGAGACGGGATCGCGCCGAAGAGTAACACTCTCGACAAAAGCACCGGAAGTTCACAAAGGCAGCGTACTACACTTTGATCCAGCTTGGTTTTGGGCGACAAAAGTGGCCTAGAATATTTGGAAAGAGTTGTTCAAGTACTCCCTGGCTAGAGGGAGTGGAAGACCGTAGATAATAAATTACTGTCTATGGTTGCTGATGTTTGGAATGGCTCTGCATAGTCAGATGCACACTAGGTATGGTTTGGCGTTAACGATATTGAACTAGCCGTCCGGTTTCTCGCATGTTGCTTGACCTAGATCTGCGAGATCGGGAGTTGTGAAGGTCAAGGTCGGTTTTCTAAGGAGCGGATAATCGGCGACCGCGACAAGGCCCTTCCCCTAGAAAATTGATCATATCAATTAATAATAATAATATTTACGAAGGTCTTTAGGGAAAGTGACCCTCCTACCGGATCGAGTCTGCCGCACAGGAGTCGCTGGGGTGTCGTTTGATGTCTGCGGTGCTGCGTCTGCTGCGTCTGTTGGGTGCGCTGGAATATCATTAGGGGGCCGCAGAGCCGGGTTTGCGTCATACTGTCGCTTCTCCAGAAAAGCAGGCTTGGTCCGATCGATTGCGATGGTGTCGGTCGAGTTAGCGCGCTTGATCGTAAGGTGCTTGTCGATGCGTCGAAGAACCTGAAAAGGACCTTGGTATGCCGGCGTGAGTGGTCGTCTCACGGCGTCGTTCCGTACGAAAACGAATTTGCAATCTCGCAAGTGTTGCGGGATGTAGGAATTCACCGGTTGCTGTCGCGGAGTTGCATATTTAAGCCGTGCCAATTTGTGGCGGAGTTCCTCGACGAAAGGAGATGTTGGTTTTGAAAACGTCTGAAGGGAGTCGTCGAAATATTCGCCGGGTAGCGCAAGAGGTGTACCGAAAACCAGTTCGGCGGGTGAACAACCTAAGTCCTCCTTTACGGTGTTCCTCAATGCTAGGAGAATTAAAGGTAGGTCGTCCACCCAATTGACAGTGTCAGGTCTAGTGGCCAGGGAGGTTTTAAGAGACCGATGAAACCTCTCAACTAAGCCGTTGGGGCACGGATGATAAGCGGTAGTCTTTATGTGCTTGGCGCCAAGTAGATTGGTAAACTCCCGAAAAAGGGACGACTGGAACTGTGACACCCTGTCGGTCGTGATGACTTGGGGCGTGCCGAAAGTTCCAATCCACTCTTTCAGGATGGTCCTAGAGACAGTGTTAGCAGAAGTGTCTTTTATAGGGATGGCGGTCGGCCACCGCGAAAAACGATCCACAACCGTCAAAAGATACTGGTAATCCTGACACATCGGAAGCGGTCCCACTAAGTCGACATGAATGTGAGAGAACCGTGCATCGGGACTGCTGAAGGTGCCGACGGGGGATTTAGTGTGTCGGTGTACCTTACACTTCTGGCACTCCATGCACGTGGAAACCCATTCTCGAATGTCCGCATTCATATTGGGCCAAACGAATCGGTCGGTAATAAGTTTGACCGTAGCTCTTTTACTCAGATGAGACAGCCCGTGAAAATGTTGGAATACCTGTCTCCGAAGTGTCGGTGGGATGTAGGGCCTAGGGCTTGCTAGGCTGGTGTCACAGTACAGGGTGTCGTCGCTGAAGGATGCAGGGATCTCCCGAAGCTTCAAAGAAGTATTTGAAAGGACGTCTTGCAGCGTGGGGTCGGATTTTTGTTCAGCGGCTATGGAATCTTGACTCAAGACGCCGGTCTGAAGAGATTGAATTTCCGCTCGCGATAATGTGTCTGCGACGGCGTTGTCCTTCCCCTTTATGTGACGAATATCGGTCGAGAACTGTGACAGGTAGTCGAGATGCCGGATCTCGCGAGCTGTATACTTGTCAGAGTTGTTACTCATCGCAGTTGTCAACGGTTTGTGGTCGGTATAGATGGCAAAATCTCGACCTTCCAGTAAGTGCCTGAAATGCCTGACGGCCAGATAAATGGCCAGCAGCTCTCGGGAGAAGGTGCTATATTTTCTCTGGGCTGGCGAAAGCTTGGCTGAAAAGAATGCGATGGGTTCGCGTTGTGAGTTGAACTCTTGCTCAAGCACCGCGCCCACACCAGCGTCCGATGCGTCGGTTGTCAGGAATAGTCGTGTCTCTGGATCGTCGTTGATATGCGAGAGCCTGGTATAATTTGCCAATGCAGCCTTCGCTGTATGGAATGCGTGCAGAGCATCTCCCTCCAAAGAGATGTCCTTGTTTCTTCTCTGCAGCAGGTTCGTCAGTGGCTGGAGGATGGTAGCGCAATTTGGTATGAACCGACGATAAAAATTGAGCATACCGAGGAAACGTCGCAATTGCTTCATGGACGTCGGTGTAGGAAAGTCCCGGATCGAGCTGATCTTGTCTGGCAGAGGTGCTATGCCGTCTGCGTCGGTGCGGTGCCCGAGAAAGTCAACGCTGGGCGCCCCGAAAACGCACTTGTCCAGGTTCAACTTCAGGCCGTAGTGCGAGAGTCGCTGGAAGACTTCTCGCAGGTGTTGTCTGTGAGAATCGGCGTCTGTACTGGCCACCAAGATGTCGTCGATATAGGCGTATACATGCGGAAGTCCGCGCAGGACTTCGTCTATGAGCCGTTGGAAGGTCTGGGCAGCGTTACGTAGACCGAACGGCATTTTTAGAAATTCGTATAGGCCAAACGGTGTTGTGACTGCCGTTTTGGGACGTCTTCCGCAGCGACGGGGATCTGGTGGTATGCCTTTGTCAGGTCGATTTTCGAGAAGATGCGAGCCCCATCAATCCGGATGCAAAATCATGGATATGAGGGACAGGATATCGGTCTGGTACGGTCGATGCATTTAATTTCCGGTAGTCGACGCATATCCGAAATTCTTCACCACCAGGTTTAGGCACTAAGTGTAGAGGCGAGGCATAAGGGCTATCGGAAGGACGAATGATGCCATCACTGAGCATTTTGTCGAATTGCTCCTTGGCGTACGCCAGTTTGTGCGGAGCGAGTCGTCGCGGATGGGAGTGTGCGGAGGACCTCGGGTTCTGATGTGGTGCTGAGTCTGATGGTCACCTGAAGCCGTTACTTGGAGTGGCAGCGTTATATCCGTGAAATGCGTCAGGAGATCTAAGTACTCGCGACCATGGCATGTTGCGACGCTGATTCCTGTGGAGCCTTGACGTGTGGGGGTACCTAAGACACGGAGATTCGTCGCCGTATCGGACAGAGTCCTAGGGTTCATATGGACCGCCAGTGCGTAATGCGCCAGGAAATCCGCGCCGAGGATGGGTACCTTCACGTTGGCCACGGTAAATGTCCAAGTGAAATCGCGTCGCATGCCGATATTCAGAGTAAGGGTCCTTTCTCCGTATGTGTCTATCGCGGAACCATTCGCTGCTCGTAGTTTGATCAGGGTGGGCTTAGCGGTGTGGTCGTTCTGAAGGGGTACCACGCTGATGGCCGCACCTGTGTCCACCAGGAATTTCAACTTGTTTCGTCGATCCCAAACGTAAAATAGACGACATTGCGTGTTGGCACCGGAAAAGTTAATCGTCGCGACTCTCCGGTTTATTCGTTTCCCCGGGCCGACGGGTGTGTACAGGGAGGTTTACAATTCCTGGCCTCATCGCCGAATGTGCGATGAAACCAACAAACACCCTGGTCGCTTCGCCGTTCTCGGCTGGGGGTTCGTCTCCGTCGAGATGGGGTCGATGCGGACGCAGGGAGATCTGGAGCTCCCGAATTTGCCGTTGAAGGTCGGCCAACGCCCGTTCCGTTTTACTAGGCACGTAGCGTTCGTGCTTCGCTGTGGTCGAACTGTGCGAAAACTAGATCAGCAGATTCCGCCAAATCGTCCAGAGGCGTGGCTCTCGTCATTGGTGCGATGATTTGAGCGACAGATTTAGGCAAATGCTCCAGCCATAAACCTCGAAGGACCTTCTCTGATACGTTGTGCTTTCCCAGCTGGTTCCTCATATATCTGAGAAGCTGGGATGGCGTTTTGTCGCCTCTAGTGACGTTCCGCAGTATCTCTTGAATCATATCTTCCTCGGAACGTCCGGTTCGCTTGAGAATTGCTTCCTTTAAGTGATTGTATGGTTCATGCTCGCGCAAATCGGAGAGAACATCAGAAATTTCGTCCATCATATCGGATGGGAGTTTCTGCATTACATTCGCGAATCTGGCTCGCTGTGAAGTAATGCGTAGCATTGAAAAGATGGATTCCACCTGCAAGAACCAATTCTTGGCATTATGGTGGTATGCAGGCAGAGGTATGATCGCAGCCGTCATGTCCAAAGAATCACTTTTAGCCGACTCCATCATCGCTTAGCTGTCTCACGTCGGGAAGTCACCACTTGTTGCGGGGCCGAGTAGGATGTCGCCCCCGCAAGGTTTTATGAAGATAAATGTGAACAGCCAAGACAATGACGGGACAAAGGCTTTGTTATGAACAAAAGTGTCGAATTTATTAACACGTTTACATCGGAGAGGTCCGGTATGACTGGTTGATCGACGAACGTAGCTGGTTCGGTCGAATGTAGTTGATCCGGTCCGGTAGTTTAGGATTGGTAGGCGAACGTAGTTGGTTCGGTAGTTTAGGATTGGTAGGCGAACGTAGTTGGTTCGGTAGAATGTAGCTGGTCTGGTCCGGTAGTTTAGGGTTGGTCTGGCCCGGTAGTTTAGGGTTGGTTGGCGAACGTAGCTGGTTCGGTCGAATAGCGAAGACGGAGTCCCTAAACAGGGCCTAGGCAGAACAGTAATACAACTACACAGGACGGATCAACCGCGGAAGCGGGATCGCGCCAAAGTGTATCACCAGGCGAAGGCGGTGTCCCTAAACAGGGCCTAGGCAGAACAGTAATACAACTACACAGGACGGATCGACCGCGGAGACGGGATCGCGCCAGAGTGTATCACAGGCGAAGCAGGTCAGAGAGGTGTTACACCTTCCAGGGCGGATCGACCGTGGAGACGGGATCGCGCCGAAGAGTAACACTCTCGACAAAAGCACCGGAAGTTCACAAAGGCAGCGTACTACACTTTGATATATTTATTGTATCGAAAAATACAATTGTGGCACAAGGCCTGAAAAGGGGAGGGGTTGAGGCTGGTCTTCACTGACTATCCTATACCTAGCTAATCCGATTCACGACCCATTCACTCATTACAATTTGCCCACTCACCACATACGACCGTCCAGGACAATGCCGCCGACGTCCGTGGGATAGGTTAGTTTTACTGCCCTATATAATGAGGGATGGAGCAAAACGGGGACCCTCCCAGCACAAAAGTTCTTTAATTTGTTCAAAGTGGAATTGTCTGTTTCCACGATTCTGATTTCGGGGAAGGCTTCTCTAGCCTCGAAGATGTGGTTCCATACCTTGAGATACGCCCCCTTCTCCCTCACGCAGGTTATTACGCCGGGGGCCTGTGGGAAGTTTCGGGGGTCCTCTATACTTTTGCCATCTACGGAGTTCATTTTGTATAGACCCCCGAGTATGGCTTTCCGTTGCTTGGTCAGTCCCCATTTGAAGTCGTTTTTATCCACTTTGCAAATGGATTCGGGGCCAGCGAACATCTTTTTCTTCTTTTTTCTCTCTGGAAGGGGTGGGGGAGGGGAAGAGGTCGATGTGTTGGGTGGGGTGGCCGATGCGTCTAGGGGAGGCGGAAGTGGAGGGAGAGGGGTTGGAGCACGGGACGGGGAGGAAGGGTGGCTCCTAGGTTTGGTCGAAGCCACCGATCTTCTTGGTGAAGCAGGGACGGAGAGCGACCTGGATCTCTCCATGCCTTCCTCCGCCTTACTACTGAAAGAATGTTTTTGTGTGCGTTTGGTTTCCTCCTCCTCGTCGTCGTCTTCCTCCCTGCACCTTTTCAGGGACGAAGCACGAGGCGGAGTCCTACTGTCCACATCCATCTGCATCTTCGTTTGCAGGTTCTGTTGTTGTTTTTCTTGTTGCTGCTCCACATCATTTTGTTTTTTCTGCTGCTGCTGTTGTTGTTGTTTTTTCTGCTGCTTCTGGTGTTGTTGTTTTTTCTGCTGCTGCTTTGGTTTTGACTGCTGCTGGACTTCCTTCGGTAGCTGCAGCCCTTCTTTTTGAGTCTGCACCTCCTTCACACTCTCAGGCTGCGACTGTCGCTCTTCCTGAGGTAGCAGTTTTTGCGGGGTTGGCGACAAAACTTTAGACGACTTCCGGCCTCTAACGACCTCCTTCCACTCTCCCTCAGATTTGGAAGTCCCCTCCCCCGGTTCACCAGGTGCTACTGGTTTCGCTGTGGTCGATGTCGGTTGTGGTGCAACTTGTGTGCCCTTTTTGCTGGGGCACTCCTTCGCCATGTGGCCCGACACACCACATGACCAACACCAAGGCTTTCTGCCTTCCACCACCACCAGCATCCTTCTGTCTCGGCAGGTGAGCGTGTTGGGGACGTCCTTGAAGGCCGATCTGTTCAGGGTTATCTGAACTTCAATGTCCCCCGTTTCTATTCCGGATCTACTTCTGAGGGCCTTCACTTTGTTCACCTCTCCATATTTGGTGAAGAAGGCCCCCATCCGGTCCTCGGAGATATCCACGGGCACCCCATGAACGGTCACTTTTGTCCTGCGGGTGCCCATGTATTCAGTTTGAAGCCTCAGGGTTTTTGACGTTAGCGTCTTCCCCGCCAAGTCCCTGGCTTCCTGCTCCGTTGCGAGAAGGATGTCCCATAAGGCGTTAGTCCTTCTCGCCAGAACTTTAGGGTGAATGAGTAATGACTTTAATGTCTCTTCCATATTCTCCCTGCTGACTCCAATTAACTTCCGCGTTTTAATGTCGGAAGTCAGGAAGGAAATTGTACGCGGCTCCACGGCGTTCAGAGCCTCCTTAATTGTGAGGAACTCATTTCCATTGAAGGTTGCCTCGAATTTTTCTCGTTGGTTGGCATAAAATGTGCCATCCTTTTGGAGCGGCCTATTTTGAGACCAGGCCGATTTGACTGGCGACACCGTTTCTGAAACCGGTGTCGCCGGAATGTCTATGTTGTTATTATCGACCATGGTGGAAATTCCACCACAGTCTAACGGCTTAAAAACTTCTTTGAACTGTTTATTTATTTTACACACAGGACACAAAATTATTATTATTTAAGAACAAAATAAAAACTTAGAAAAGGGGGCAAACAAAGACAATAATATTTTCAACAAAAATGAAAACGACAAATTAAAAGCGGGAGGGGTATAAAACACGAGAAAGAATAAAAAATGCCGACTCAACGAAAGCGAATAAGAAAACCAAGAGAGAAACGAAAAATGAAAACTTTTTTTGAAAATAAAAAGTAAAAAAGGAAAAACTTATCTATTTATGTCCGTGAAGTCTTTTTCTTGACAGGCGTAACTTTTTTTTTAAAACTTGCTTGTTTCAGTCCAAGTGAAAAAATAAAGGCAATAATCCAAGTGAATAGTAATCCAAGTGAAATTGTCCAAAAAATCTGGTAAATCCAATGAAGCTGGTAAGAACAGATACTACACTTTGATGTATTTATTGTATCGAAAAATACAATTGTGGCACAAGGCCTGAAAAGGGGAGGGGTTGAGGCTGGTCTTCACTGACTATCCTATACCTAGCTAATCCGATTCACGACCCATTCACTCATTACAATTTGCCCACTCACCACAAGAACTCATCCATCACCAAACAATCCTCCTTACACCATAATACCACATCCTCACAAGGGGGGACCTACAAAACGCGCCCCATGCAATTAAAAATTTAATGATAATTGTATATATATATATAAAAATCTCGTGATGAGGGATGAGAGGGGAGGGAGATGAACCCAATAATAAACTGAAAATATAAACATAAGTCAAATTGAACATAACTGATGTTAGTAGGGCTCGTCCAACCCTCAAATACAAAGAGGCCGCTGTATTCTGCCCATGGGACAAAATGAAGAAGCTCTCTCACTAAGGGTGTGGGGAACGGATAAGAAAAATCGTACGGGCATGGGAAAGTATAAGGCTGACCCAGTCGAGATAGAAAAGTGGGGGCCAAAAAACAAACTGGGGAGGTTGGGAATCTCGGGCTGGATCATAACAAAAGATGTGGTCCGGGGGCAGGCCGGGAGCAACACTTACTCGCATTAACTAGGTACACCAAAGCTTGTCTAACTTAACCGAGGGGAGGGCACCACAGGAATCCACCCCGATGTAGCGTAGGCTTGACCTAAAACAGAAAATCAAGGCTAGCCCCGTTCACACGAACCAAGCTCGCTTCAGTCACCCACCTTTCGCTGAAGACTGTCGAATGCAAGCGTTTTCTATCAGTTCTAATCTTCATCTTGAGCTGATGCTCAAAGAATCGGATCAGATCCTGATGAGAAAGACGGTTAGCCCGCAAGACTTCCTCCTCTCGCGTCGTCCATATCACCATTCGGGCCGTGGCTAGCAGCATGAGAAACACCATCCGTTTCACCCCGGAATACGGGGGCGACACATTGTCACACGCGTATGCGCGATCCATGGGCACAAGCTTTTCGGGAGCGAGACGAGCCGTCAGCTCGCCGACATGGTCCCATAAGGGGCGGACACGGGGGCAATGGAAGAAGGCGTGCGAAGCCGTTTCCTCTAGACCAAGGCCGAGCAGCTAAGATTTATTTTGTAAAATTACAAAATTGTGGCACAAGGCCAAAAAGGGGGAGGGGGTAAGGCTGGTCTTCACTAACTATCTTATACCTAGCTAATTTGATTCACGACCCATTCAGACATTACAATTTGCTCATTCACCATAAGAACTCGTCCATCATCAGTCAATCCTCCTTGCACCATAATACCACATCCACTCTAGGGAGACTTACAAAACGCGCCCCATGTCATAATGATCCTAACACATATGTACAAAAATTCCTTGGTTTTGGGCGACAAAAGTGGCCTAGAATATTTGGAAAGAGTTGTTCAAGTACTCCCTGGCTAGAGGGAGTGGAAGACCGTAGATAATAAATTACTGTCTATGGTTGCTGATGTTTGGAATGGCTCTGCATAGTCAGATGCACACTAGGTATGGTTTGGCGTTAACGATATTGAACTAGCCGTCCGGTTTCTTGCATGTTGCTTGACCTAGATCTGCGAGATCAGGAGTTGTGAAGGTCAAGGTCGGTTTTCTAAGGAGCGGATAATCGGCGACCGCGACAATCTATCTCAGTCTGTTTCTATCTATCTATCTATCTATCTATCTATCTATCTATCTATCTATCTATCTATCTATCTATCTATCTTTCTATCTATCTCACATATCTGTCTATTGATATCTATATCGATTTCACACTGTCTGCATGTCTATTTGTCTGTCTGTCAGTTGACCTTTGTTCGAGGTGAAAGGTCATCGGAAATCCCTGATGAATCATAATTTCTTTAATACTTCGTGTTGGTGACACCATATTTCTCGGAATTTCACAAATAAAATTAGTTTCATTTTTTTCTTTCATTCAAATCATGAAATTCAAAAAACTTTTTAGATTTTTGAAAATTCAATCTAAATTATTTTGACCTTTTTTTTTATTATTAAAAACCAGAGTTCAAAAGTTTTTTTCATTAATTGAAATATTTTGGGTTTTCCTTTTAATTCCATGAGTCAAAAAAAAAAGAGTTTATTTTTCGTTTTTATTATCGATAAAATATTAATTAATACGTTAATAATATTAATTAATACTTGAATATTAATTAATACTTTAATAATATTACTTAAATACATAAATTATTTTAATAATATTACTTATACTTTATTTATACTTTAATAAGATTACTTAATACTTAAATTACTTATTACCGATGAATATTATTTTAATACAAGTCATCTTGTTAACCCGAATCGAATTTCTTTTTTAACATGTATTTTTAATTTTTTAAAAGAATTAATCGGAGATAATTAAATTTGTATCCGTTTATAAAAAAAACTCAAAATATTAAATAAAAAAGATTTTTAAATTTTACAATAAGAAAATTTAATGTGGAAATTAAAAAATACTTTTTTTATTTTGCACAAAAAAATAAATTTAATAAATAAATTTATACTAATATTAACTAATAAAATATTATATAGTCGTCTTTTTATTTTATAGTACTTTTTTATTTTTAACAAGTTTTTTTAATTGAATTTTATTTTGCCAACAATTAATAAAAAAGATGATAGTATTTTTTTCAAATGATTAAATGTCGTGAGTTAATTGAAGTAAAAAAGGAAAGAAAAGAAGAGAATTCGCCCCTCTCTAATCGTTCTATGTTTTCTCTCTTGCTACTCTCCTTCCCCCCTCTTTCTCTCAGCTATAACACGTAAAGAAAGACAGTTGTGGAGAGCCATAATCGCCAACATCCTGAATGGAGCCATAATCGTCAACATCCTGAATGGACACAGCACATAGAAAAAGAAAGAATCAGAGTCAGTATATATTAAGAGCTAGAAAAAAGAGGAAATTGTGGAGAGCCATAATCGTCAACATCCTGAATGGACACAGCACATAGAAAAAGAAAGAATCAGAGTCATTATATATTAAGAGCTAGAAAGGATAAGAAATTGTGGAGAGCCATAATCGTCAACATCCTGAATGGACACAGCACATAGAAAACGAAAGAATGAGAGTCAGTATATATTAAGAGCTAGAAAGGAGAGGAAATTGTGGAGAGCCATAATCGTCAACATCCTGAATGGACACAGCACATAGAAAAAGAAAGAATCAGAGTCAGTATATATTAAGAGCTAGAAAGGAGAGGAAATTGTGGAGAGCCATAATCGTCAACATCCTGAATGGACACAGCACATAGAAAAAGAAAGAATCAGAGTCAGTATATATTAAGAGCTAGAAAGGAGAGGAAATTGTGGAGAGCCATAATCACCAACATCCTGAATGGACACAGCACATAGAAAAAGAAAGAATGAGAGTCAGTATATATTAAGAGCTAGAAAGGAGAGGAAATTGTGGAGAGCCATAATCGCCAACATCCTGAATGGACACAGCACATAGAAAAAGAAAGAATGAGAGTCAGTATATATTAAGAGCTAGAAAGGAGAGGAAATTGTGGAGAGCCATAATAGCCAACATCCTGAATTGACACAGCACATAAAACAAAAAGAAAGAATGAGAGAAAAAAGAAAGAATATATTAAGAGCTAGAAAGGAGAGGAAATTGTGGAGAGCCATAATCGCCAACATCCTGAATCCTGAATGGAAACACAGCACATAGAAAAAGAAAGAATAGAAAAAGAAAGAGAGTCAGTATATATTAAGAGCTAGAAAAGGAGAGGAAATTGTGGAGAGCCATAATCATCCAACATCCTGAATGGACACAGCTAGAAAGGAGAGAAATTGTGGAGAAAAAAAAATCCTGAATGGAAAGCACAGAAAAAGAAAAAAGAAAGAATGAGAGTATATATTAAGAGCTAGAAAGGAGAGGAAATGTGGAGAGCCATAATCGCCAACATCCTGAATGGACACAGACATAGAAAAAAAAGAAAGAATGAGAGTCAGAAATAAATTAAGAGAGCTAGAAAGGAGAGGAAATTGTGGAGAGCCATAATCGCCAACATCCTGAATGGACACAGCACATAGAAAAAAAGAAAGAATGAGAGTCAGTATATATTAAGAGCTAGAAAGGAGAGGAAATTGTGGAGAGAGCCATGAATGGACACAACATCCTGAATGGACACAGCAGAAAGAAAAAGAAATCGCCAACATCCTGAATGGACACAGCACATAGAAAAAGAAAGAATGAGATATATTAAGAGCTAGAAAGGAGAGGAAATTGTGGAGAGCCATAATCGTCAACATCCTGAATGGACACAGCACATAGAAAAAGAAAGAATGAGAAAAAGAAGAAAAAGAATGGAGAGCCATAAGCCAACATCCTGAATGGACACAGCACATAAAAAAAAGAAAGAATGAGAGTATATATTAAGAGCTAGAAAAGAGGAAATTGTGGAGAGCCATAATCGCCAACATCCTGAATGGACACAGCACATAGAAAAAAAAAAGAATGAGAGTCAGTATATATTAAGAGCTAGAAAAGGAGAGGAAATTGAATGGGAGAGCCATAATCGTCAACATCCTGAATGGACACAGCACATAGAAAATAAAGAATGAGAGTCAGTATATATTGAGAGCTAGAAAGGAGAGGAAATTGTGGAGAGCCATAATCGTCAACATCCTGAATGGACACATATAGAAAAAGAAAGAATGAGAGTCAGTATATATTAAGAGCTAGAAAGGAGAGGAAGTTGTGGAGAGCCATAATCGCCAACATCCTGAATGGACACAGCACATAGAAAAAGAAAGAATGAGAGTCAGTATATATTAAGAGCTAGAAAGGAGAGGAAATTGTGGAGAGCCATAATCGCCAACATCCTGAATGGACACAGCACATAGAAAAAGAAAGAATCAGAGTCAGTATATAAGAGCTAGAAAGGAGAGGAAGTTGTGGAGAGCCATAATCGCCAACATCCTGAATGGACACAGCACATAGAAAAAGAAAGAATGAGAGTCAGTATATATTAAGAGCTAGAAAGGAGAGGAAATTGTGGAGAGCCATAAGAAACATCCTGAATGGACACAGCACATAGAAAAAGAAAGAATGAGAGTCAGTATATATTAAGAGCTAGAAAGGAGAGGAAATTGTGGAGAGGAGAATGACAAAAAAAAAAAAGAAAGAATAATAAGAGCTAGAAAAGGAAGGAAATTGTGGAGAGTCAACATCCTGAATGGACACAGCACATAGAAAAAGAAAGAATGAGAGTCAGTATATATTGAGCGGTAGAAAGGAAAGGAAATTGTGGAGAGCCATAATCGTCAAGGTCCTGAATGGACACAGCACATAAAAAAAAGAATGAGATTTAGTATATATTAAGAGCTAGAAAGGAGAGGAAATTGTGGAGAGCCATAATAGCCAACATCCTGAATGGACACAGCACATAGAATACGAAAGAATGAGTGTCACTATATATTAAGAGGTAGAAAGGAGAGGAAATTGTGGAGAGCCATAATCGCCAACGTCCTGAATGGACAGAGCACATAGAAAAAGAAAGAATGAAATATATTAAAAGAAAGGAGAGGAAATTGTGGAGAGCCAGAGCCAAAGAAAGAAAATAAAATCCTGAATGGAGCACATAGAAAAAGAAAGAATGAGAGTCAGTAAATTAAGAGCTAGAAAGGAGAGGAAATTGTGGAGAGCCATAATCGTCAACATCCTGAATGGACACAGCACATAGAAAAAAGAAAGAAAGAAAGTATATATTAAAAGAAAGGAGAGGAAATTGTCAAGCCAACATCCTGAAATAGAAAAGAAAGAATGAGAGAATTAAGAGAGAAAGGAGAGGAAATTGTGGAGAGCCATAATCTGAATGGTCAACATCCTGAATGGACAGAGCACATAGAAAAAAGAAAGAATGAGAAGTCAGCACATAGAAAAAGAAATGCTAGAAAGGAGAGGAAATAGTGGAGAGCCATAATCGCCAACATCCTGAATGGACACAGCACATAGAAAAAGAAAGAATGAGAGTCAGTATATATTAAGAGCTAGAAAGGAGAGGAAATTGTGGAGAGCCATAATCGCCAACATCCTGAATGGACACAGCACATAGAAAAAGAAAGAATGAGAGTCAGTATATATTAAGAGCTAGAAAGGAGAGGAAATTGTGGAGAGCCATAATCGCCAACATCCTGAATGGACACAAGAAAAAAAAAAGAAAGAAAGAAAAGAATATATTAAGAGCTAGAAAGGAGAGGAAATTGTGGAGAGCCATAATCGCCAAATCCATAGAAAAGAAAGAAGAAATATAAAGCTAGAAAAGAGAAAAGAGAAAAAGAAAAAAAAGAATGAGAGTCAGTATATTAAGAGCTAGAAAGGAGAGGAAAGGAGAGCCATAATCGCCAACATCCTGAATGGACACAGCACATAGAAAAAAAAGAAAGAAAAATGAAGTCAGTATAATTAAGAGCTAGAAAGGAGAGGAAATTGTGGAGAGCCATAAAGGAAACATCCTGAATGGACACAGCACATAGAAAAAAGAAAGAATGAGAAGTATATATTAAGAGCTAGAAAGGAGAGGAAATTGTGGAGAGCCATAATCGTCAACATCCTGAATGAACACAGACACAGCAAAGAAAAAGAAAGAATGAGAGTCAGTATATATTAAGAAAAGAAAGGAGAGGAAATTGTGGAGAGCCATAATCGTCAACATCCTGAATGGACACAGCACATAAAAAAGAAAGAATGAGAGTCAGTATATATTAAGAGCTAGAAAGGAGAGGAAATTGTGGAGAGCCATAATCGCCAACATCCTGAATGGACACAGCACATAGAAAAAAGAAAGAATGAGAGTCAGTATATATTAAGAGCTAGAAAGGAGAGGAAATGGAGAGCCATAATCGCCAACATCCTGAATGGACACAGCACATAGAAAAAAAGAAAGAATGAGAGTCAGTATATATTAAGAGCTAGAAAGGAGAGGAAATTGTGGAGAGCCATAATCGCCAACATCCTGAATGGACACAGCACATAGAAAAAGAAAAAAAAGAAAGAATGAGAGAGAAAGAAGAGGAAATTATGGAAGAATGGAAGAAAGGAGAGGAAATGAAAAAGAAAGAATAAGAGAAAACATCCTGAATGGAGAACAGCACATAAAAAAAAGAAAGAATGAGAGTCAGTATATATTAAGAGCTAGAAAGGAGAGGAAATTGTGGAGAGCCATAATCGTCAACATCCTGAATGGACACAGCACATAGAAAAAGAAAGAATGAGAGTCAGTATATATTAAGAAAGAAAGGAGAGGAAATTGTGGAGAGGAAATTGCCAACATCCTGAATGGACAAAGCACAGAAAAAAAAGAAAATGAGAGTCAGTATATATTAAGAGCTAGAAAGGAAGGAAATTGTGGAAGCCATAAAGCCAACATCCTGAATGGACACAAACATAGAAAAAAGAAAGAATGAGAGTCAGTATATTAAGAGCTAGAAAGGAGAGGAAATTGTGGAGAGCCATAATCGCCAACATCCTGAATGGACACAGCACATAAAAAAGAAAGAAATGAGAAAGTATATATTAAGAGCTAGAAAGGAGAGGAAATTGTGGAGAGCCATAATCGCCAACATCCTGAATGGACACAGCACAAAGAAAAAGAAAGAATGAGAGTCAGAATATATTAAGAGCTAGAAAGGAGAGGAAAAGAAAGAGAGAGAAAACAGCTGAATAATCAGTCAACATCCTGAATGGAGAGGAAATTGTGAGAGCCATAATCGCCAACATCCTGAATGGAAAAAGAAAAGAAAGAATGAGAGAGTATATATTATTAAGCTAGAAAGGAGAGGAAATTGTGGAGAGCCATAATCGCCAACATCCTGAATGGACACAGCACATAGAAAAAAAAGAATGAGAGAGAGTATATATTAAGAGCTAGAAAGGAGAGGAAATTGTGGAGAGCCATAATCGCCAACATCCTGAATGGACACAGCACATAGAAAAGAAAGAATGAGAGTATATAAAGAAAGAGAAAGGGAGAAAGAAATAAGCCAACATCCTGAATGGACAAGACATAGAAAAGAAAGAATGAGATCAGTATAATTAAAGAAATCCTGAAAATGGACACAGCACATAGAAAAAAGAAAAAGAAAGAATGAGAGTCAGTATATATTAAGAGCTAGAAAGGAGAGGAAATTGTGGAGAAAATAATCGAAACATCCTGAATGGACACAGCACAGAAAAAAAGAAAGAATGAGAGTCAGTATATAAAGAGCTAGAAAGGAGAGGAAATTGTGGAGAAAATAATCGTCAACATCCTGAATGGACACAGCACATAGAAAAAGAAAGAAGAAAGAGAAAGTATATATTAAGAGCTAGAAAGGAGAGGAAATTGTGGAGAGCCATAATCGAAAACATCCTGAATGGACAAGAAAGGAATAGAAAAAAAGAAAGAATGAAAAAGAATCAGTATATATTAAGAGCTAGAAAAAGAGGAAATTGTGGAGAGCCATAATCGCCAACATCCTGAATGGACACAGCACATAGAAAAAGAAAGAATGAGAGTCAGTATATATTAAGAGCTAGAAAGGAGAGGAAATTGTGGAGAGCCATAATCGCCAACATCTGAATGGACACAGCACAGAAAAAAAAAAAAAAAGAATGAGAAGAAGTATATATTAAGAGCTAGAAAGGAGAGGAAATTGTGGAGAGCCATAATCGCCAACATCCTGAATGGACACAGCACATAGAAAAAGAAAGAAAAAAAAAGAAATGAAGTGGAGAGCCATAATCGCCAACATCCTGAATGGAGCTAGAAAAAAAAGAAGAGAAAAAATAAGAGAAAGAAAGGAGAGCCATAATCGCCAACATCCTGAATGGACACAGCACAAGAAAAAGAAAAGAATGAGAGTCAGTATATATTAAGAGCTAGAAAGGAGAGGAAATTGTGGAGAGCCATAATCGCCAACATCCTGAATGGACACAGCACATAGAAAAAGAAAGAATGAGAGTCAGTATATATTAAGAGCTAGAAAGGAGAGGAAATTGTGGAGAGCCATAATCGCCAACATCCTGAATGGACACAACAAAAAAAAAGAAAGAATGAGTGTCAGTATATATTAAGAGCTAGAAAGGAGAGGAAATTGTGGAGAGCCATAAGTGCCAACATCCTGAATGGACACAGCACATAGAAAGAAAAAAAAGAAAGAATGAGAGAAAGTATATATTAAGAGCTAGAAAGGAGAGGAAATTGTGGAGAGCCATAATCGTCAACAAAAAAGAAATGGACACAGCACAAGAAAAGAAAGAATGAGAGTGAAGTATAGAATTAAGAGAAAGAAAGGAGAGGAAATTGTGGAGAGCCATAATCGCCAACATCCTGAATGGACACAGCACATAGAAAAAAAGAAAGAAGAGAGTATATTAAGATAGAAAGGAGAGGAAAGAGAATAAAGCCAAAAGAAAGAAAGAAAAAAGAAAGAATGAGAGCCATAAGAAAGAAACAGAAATTGTGGAATGGACAACAGAATGGACATAGAAAAAAAGAAAGAATGAGAGTCAGTATATATTAAGAGCTAGAAAGGAGAGGAAATTGTGGAGAGCCATAATCGCCAACATCCTGAATGGACACAAACATAGAAAAAGAAAGAATGAGAAAAAGTATATATTAAGAGCTAGAAAGGAGAGGAAATTGTGGAGAGCCATAATCGCCAACATCCTGAATGGACACAGCACATAAAAAAAAGAAAGAATGAGAGTCAGTATATATTAAGAAGAAAGGAAGAAAGAAATTGTGGAGAGCCATAATCGCCAACATCCTGAATGGACACAGCACATAGAAAAAAAAAGAAAGAGTCAGTATATATTAAGAGCTAGAAAGGAGAGGAAATTGTGGAGAGCCATAAAGCCAACATCCTGAATGGACACAGCACAAAAAAGAAAGAATGAGAGAAAGTATAGAAAGAAAGAGCTAGAAAGAAGGAAATTGTAGGAGAGCCAGAAAGAAAAAATCCTGAATGGACACAGAACATAGAATGGAAAAAGAAAAGAAAGAAGAGAAAGTATATATTAAGAGCTAGAAAGGAGAGGAAATTGTGGAGAGCCATAATCGCCAACATCCTGAATGGACACAGCACATAGAAAAAAAAGAAAGAAAATATTAAGAAGAAAAGAGGAAAATTTAAGAGAAAGCCAACATCCTGAAGGAGAAAGAAAAAGAAAGAAGAGCCATAAGAGCTAGAAACATCCTGAATGGAGAGCCATAAGACAACAGAAAAAACAAAGAAAGAAAAAGAAAGAAAAGTCAGTATATATTAAGAGCTAGAAAGGAGAGGAAATTGTGGAGAGCCATAATCGAAAACATCCTGAATGGACACAGCAAAAAGAAAAAGAAAGAATGAGAAGTATATATTAAGAGCTAGAAAGGAGAGGAAATTGTGGAGAGCCATAAAGCCAACATCCTGAATGGACACAGCACAAGAAAAGAAAGAATGAGAAAAAGCTAGAAAGAAAAAGAAAGCCATAATCGCCAACATCCTGAAAAAGAAAAGAAAGAATGAGAGTCAGTATAATTGAAAGAGCTAGAAAAAAAAAGAGAGGAAGAAAGTGGAGAGCCATGGAAATAATCGCCAACATCCTGAATGGACACAGCACATAGAAAAAAAAAAGAATGAGAGTCAGAATATATTAAGAGCTAGAAAAGAGAGAGAAATTGTGGAGAAAGAAATAAAAGCCAACATCCTGAATGGACACAGCACATAGAAAAAGAAAGAATGAGAGTCAGTATATATTGAGAGGTAGAAAGGAAAGGAAATTGTGGAGAGCCATAATCGTCAACATCCTGAATGGACACAGCACATAGAAAATAAAGAATGAGAGTCAGTATATATTGAGAGCTAGAAAGGAGAGGAAATTGTGGAGAGCCATAATCGCCGACATTCTTAATGGACACAGCACATAGAAAATAAAGAATGAGAGTCAAAATTAAGAAGAAAGGAGAGGAAATTGTGGAGAGCCATAATCGCCAACATCCTGAATGGACACAGCACATAGAAAAAGAAAGAATGAAGAAAGTATATATTAAGAGCTAGAAAGGAAAGGAAATTGTGGAGAATAAAGAAAACATCCTGAATGGACACAGCACATAGAAAAAAGAAAGAATGAGAGTCAGTATATAAAGAGCTAGAAAGGAGAGGAAATTGTGGAGAGCCATAAAGCCAAATCCTGAAGAAACAAAGAAAAAAAGAAAGAATGAAGTCAATAAAAAGAAAGAAAGGAGAGGAAAAGAGAGAAATAAAGAAACATCCTGAATGGACACAGCACATAGAAAAAAGAAAGAATGAAAGAAATTAAGAGCTAGAAAGGAGAGGAAATTGTGGAGAGCCATAATCGCCAACATCCTGAATGGACACAGCACATAGAAAAAAGAAAGAATGAGTCAATATATTAAGAGATAGAAAGGAGAGGAAATTGTGGAGAGCCATAATCGTCAACATCCTGAATGGACAAAGCACTATAGAAAGAGAAAGAATGAGAGTCAGTATATATTAAGAGTTAGAAAGGTGAGGAAATTGTGGAGAGCCATAATCGCCAACATCCTGAATGGACAAAGCACTATAGAAAGAGAAAGAATGAGAGTCAGTATATATTAAGAGAAAGAAAGGAGAGGAAATTGTGGAGAGCCATAATAAGAAACATCCTGAATGGACACAGCAATAGAAAAAAAAAAGAATGAGAGTCAGAAAATATATTAAGAGCTAGAAAGGAGAGGAAAGAAATTGGAGAGATAAAAACATCCTGAATGGAACATCCTGAAAGGAGACAGATAAAAAAAAAGAAAGAAGAGAAATGAGAGAAAAAAAAGTGAATATATAGAAAAAAGAAAGAAGAGAGAAATAAAGAGCTAGAAAGAAAGAAGGAAAAGAGAGCCATAAATCAACATCCTGAATGGACACAGCACATAGAAAAAAGAAAGAATGAGTATAAATTAAGAAGAAAAGAAAGAAATTGTGGAGAGCCATAATCGCCAACATCCTGAATGGACACAGCACATAGAAAAAGAAAGAATGAGAGTCAGTATATATTAAGAGCTAGAAAGGAGAGGAAATGGAGAGCCATAACAACATCCTGAATGGACACAGACATAGAAAAAAAGAATGAGAAAGAAAGAGAATATATATTAAGAGCTAGAAAGGAGAGGAAATTGAAAGGAGAGCCAAAAGAGGAACAAAAGAATGGACACAAAACACAGAAAAAAAAAGAAAGAATGAGAGAAAGAATATAAAGAGCTAGAAAGGAAGAGGAAATTGAAAGAGAGAAAATAATCAAAGAAAATCCTGAATGGACACAGAATAGAAAAAAGAAAGAATGAAAGTCAGTATATAAGAAAAGAGAATAGAAAGGAGAGGAAATTGTGGAAAGCCATAATCGAAAACATCCTGAATGGACACAGCACATAGAAAAAGAAAGAATGAGAGTCAGTATATTAAGAGCTAGAAAGGAGAGGAAATTGTGGAGAGCCATAATCGCCAACATCCTGAATGGACACAGCACATAGAAAAAAGAAAGAATGAGAGTCAGTATATATTAAGAGCTAGAAAGGAGAGGAAATTGTGGAGAGCCATAATCGCCAAAACATCCTGAATGGACACAGCACATAGAAAAAAAGAAAGAATGAGAGTCAGTATATATTAAGAGCTAGAAAGGAGAGGAAATTGTGGAGAGCCATAATCGCCAACATCCTGAATGGACACAGCACATAAAAAAAGAAAGAATGAGAGTCAGTATATATTAAGAGCTAGAAAGGAGAAAGGAAAAGAAATCCTGAATGGAGAGACATAGAAAAAGAAAAATGAGAGTCAGTAAATCCTGAAATGAGACAAATCAGAAACATCCTGAATGGACAAAAGAAAAGAAAGAATGAGAGTCAGTATATATTAAAAAGAAAGGAGAGGAAATTGTGGAGAGCCATAATCGCCAACATCCTGAATGGACACAGCACATAGAAAAAAAGAAAAGAAATTAAGAGTAGAAAGGAGAGGAAATGGAGAGCCATAATATCCTGAAGAGCTAGAAAAAGAAAAAAGAGAGAGAAGAAAAGAGGAAATTGTGGAGAATAATCGCCAACATCCTGAATGGACACAGCACAAAAAAAGAAAAGAATGAGAGAAAGTATATATTAAGAGCTAGAAAGGAGAGGAAATTGTGGAGAGCCATAATCGCCAACATCCTGAATGGACACAGCACATAGAAAAAAAGAAAGAATGAGAGTCAGTATATATTAAGAGCTAGAAAGGAGAGGAAATTGTGGAGAGAAATAATCGCCAACATCCTGAATGGACACAGCACATAGAAAAAAGAAAGAATGAGAGTCAGTATATATTAAGAGCTAGAAAGAGAGAGGAAATTAGAAAAAGAAAGAATGAGAGGAGAGCTAGAAAGGAGAGGAAATGGAGAAATCGCCAACATCCTGAATGGACACAGCACATAGAAAAAAAAAAGAAAGAATGAGAGTCAGTATATATTAAGAGCTAGAAAAGGAGAGGAAATTGTGGAGAGCCATAATCGCCAACATCCTGAATGGACACAGCACATATAAAAAAGAAAGAATGAGAGTCAGTATATATTAAGAGCTAGAAAGGAGAGGAAATTGTGGAGAGCCATAATCGCCAACATCCTGAATGGACACATTAACAAAAGAAAAAGAAAGAATGAGAGTCAGTATATATTAAGAGCTAGAAAGGAGAGGAAATTGTGGAGAGCCATAATCGCCAACATCCTGAATGGAGAACAAACATAGAAAAAGAAAGAATGAGAGTCAGTATATAGAAAAGAGCTAGAAAGGAGAGGAAATTGTGGAAGAGCCATAATCGCCAACATCCTGAATGGACACAGCACATAGAAAAAAAAGAAAGAAAAGAGAGAGTATAATTAAGAGCTAGAAAGGAGAGGAAAGAAATGGAGAAGAAAGAAATCGTCAACATCCTGAATGGAGGAACAGCCATAACATAGAATGGAAAAAAGAAAGAATGAGAGAAAAGTATATATTAAGAGCTAGAAAGGAGAGGAAATTGTGGAGAGCCATAAAAGAAACATCCTGAATGGACACAGCACATAGAAAAGAAAGAATGAGAAAGAAAGTATATATAAAGAGAAAGAAAGGAGAAAAATTGTGGAGAGCCATAATCGCCAACATCCTGAATGGACACAGCACATAGAAAAGAAAAGAATGAGAGTCAGTATATATTAAGAGCTAGAAAGGAGAGGAAATTGTGGAGAGCCATAATCGCCAACATCCTGAATGGACAAGAAAAAAAGAAAGAATGACATATAAAAAAAAAGAATGAGAAGTGGAGAGTAATATATTAAGAGCTAGAAAGGAGAGGAAATAAGAGCTAGAAAGGAGGAGAGCCATAAAAAAATCAACATCCTGAATGGACACAGCACATAGAAAAAAAAGAAAGAATGAGAAAGTATATATTAAGAGCTAGAAAGGAGAGGAAATTGTGGAGAGCCATAATCGCCAACATCCTGAATGGACACAGCACATAGAAAAAGAAAGAATGAGAGTCAAAGAAAGAGCTAGAAAAGAAAGGAAATAGAAAGAGCCATAAGAAATCCTGAATGGACAAGAAAAAAAAAAGAAAGAGAGAGTCAGTATAATTAACATCCTGAATGGAGTGGAGAGCCAACAACAAATGGAAAAAAAAGAAAAAGAAGAATGAGAAAAAGTATATATTAAGAGAGAAAGAAAGGAGAGGAAATTGTGGAGAGCCATAATCGTCAACAGAAAAGAATGGACAAAGAAACAAAGAAAAAAAGAAAGAATGAGAGAAATGTATATATTAAGAGAAAAAGAAAAAGATGAGAGGAAATTGTGGAGAGCCATAATCGCCAACATCCTGAATGAGCACATAGAAAAGAATGAGACAGAAAAAAAAAAAGAATGAGAAATATATTAAGAGAAAAAGAAAGGAGAAAAGAGAAATGTTGTGGAGAGCCATAATCGCCAACATCCTGAATGGACACAAAAAGAAAAGAAAAAAAAATTAAAAGAATGAGAGTGGAGAGTAATATTAGAAGACTATAGAAAAGAAAGAGGAAATTAGAAAGGAAGGAATGGAATCATAATCGCCAACATCCTGAATGGACACAGCACATAGAAAAAAAAGAATGAGAGTCAGTATATATTAAGAAAGAAAGGAGAGGAAATTGTGGAGAGCCATAATCGCCAACATCCTGAATGGACAAGCACATAGAAAAGAAAGAAGAAGAGAGTAAAGAAATTAAGAGCTAGAAAGGAGAGGAAATTGTGGATCCATAATCGTCAACATCCTGAATGGAAAGCACATAGAAAAAAAGAAATGAGAGTCAGAGAGGAATATATTAAGAGAAAGAAAAGGAAGGAAAATTGTGGAGAGCCATAATCGCCAACATCCTGAATGGACACAGCACATAGAAAAAAGAAAGAATGAGAGTCAGTATATATTAAGAAAGAAAGGAGAGGAAATTGTGGAGAGCCATAATCGCCAACATCCTGAATGGACACAGCAAGAAAAGAAAGAAAAGAGTCAAATGAGAGAAAAGGAAGAGAATAAAAAACATCCTGAAAAAAAGCACATAGAAAAAAGAAAGAATGAAGATATTAAGAGCTAGAAAGGAGAGGAAATTGTGGAGAAAATAATCGCCAACATCCTGAATGACACAGACAAGAAAAAGAAAGAATGAGAGCAGTATATATTAAGAGAATGGAAAAAAGAAAGAAGAAAAAGAAAGAAGAGTATATATATATTAAAAGCTAGAAAGGAGAGGAAATTGTGGAAGAGCCATAAAAGCCAACATCCTGAATGGACACAGAACAAAAAGAAAAAGAAAGAATGAGAATCAGTATATATTAAGAGCTAGAAAGGAGAGGAAGTTGTGGAGAGCCATAATCGCCAACATCCTGAATGGACACAGCACAAAGAAAAAGAAAGAATGAGAATCAGTATATATTAAGAGCTAGAAAGGAGAGGAAATTGTGGAGAGCCATAATCGCCAACATCCTGAATAAAGAAACCAACATCCTGAATGGAACAAAACATGAAGAAAAGAAAGAATGAGAGTCAGTATATATTAAGAGCTAGAAAGGAGAGGAAATTGTGGAGAGCCATAATCGCCAACATCCTGAATGGACACAGCACAAAAGAAAAAAGAAAGAATGAGAGAAAGTATATATTAAGAGCTAGAAAGGAGAGGAAATTGTGGAGAGCCATAATCGCCAACATCCTGAATGGACACAGCACATAGAAAAGAAAGAATGAGAGTGAAAATATAGAAAGAGCTAGAAAGGAGAGGAAATTGTGGAGAGCCATAGAGCCAACATCCTGAATGGACACACAACAATAGAAAAAGAAAGAATGAGAGTCAGTAATATTAAGAAGAAAAAAGAAAAAAGAGAGAAATGAATGCACATAGAAAAGAAAGAAAAAAACATCCTGAAAATGGAAATTGTGGAGAGACAGAAAATGAAAAAAGAAAGAAAGAATGAAAGTATATATTAAGAGCTAGAAAGGAGAGGAAATTGTGGAGAGCCATAATCGCCAACATCCTGAATGGACACAGAAACATAGAAAAAAAGAAAGAATGAGAGTCAGTATATATTAAGAGCTAGAAAGGAGAGGAAATTGTGGAGAGCCATAATCGCCAACATCCTGAATGGACACAGCACATAGAAAAAGAAAGAATGAGAGTCAGTATATATATTAAGAAGAAAGAAAGGAGAGGAAATTGTGGAGAGCCATAATCGCCAACAGAATGAAAGAAAAAGAAAGACAGAGACATAGAAAAAAGAAAGAATGAAGAGTGGAGAGCCATATATATTAAGAGAAAAAAAAGAAAGGAGAGGAAAAAAGAAAGAAAATAAAATAAACATCCTGAATGGACACAGCAATAGAAAAAAAAAAGAAAGAATGAGAGTCAGTATATATTAAGAGCTAGAAAGGAAGGAAATTGTGGAGAGCCATAAAGAAAAACATCCTGAAATAACACAGCAAATGAAGAAAAAAGAAAGAATGAGAGTCAGTATATAAAGAGCTAGAAAGGAGAGGAAATTGTGGAGAAAATCGCCAACATCCTGAATGGACACAGACATAGAAAAAAGAAAGAATGAGAATCAAATAAAAAAGAAAGGAGAATGTGGAGAGCCATAATCGCCAACATCCTGAATGGACATATACATAGAAAAAAGAAAGAAGAGAGTCAGTATAAAGAGCTAGAAAGGAGAAATTGTGGAGAGCCAAAAATCGAAAACATCCTGAATGGACACAGCACATAGAAAAAAAAGAAAAGAATGAGAGTCAGTATATATTAAGAGCTAGAAAGGAGAGGAAATTGTGGAGAGCCATAATCGCCAACATCCTGAATGGACACAGCACATAGAAAAAGAAAGAATGAGAGTGAGAAATAATTAAGAGAAGAAAGGAAAGGAAAAAGAAAAGAAAGAAAGAAAGAGAAGAAAAAAGCCAAAAATGGAATGGACACAAAGAAAGAAAAAAGAAAGAATGAGAGTCAGTATATATTAAGAGCTAGAAAGGAGAGGAAATGTGGAGAGCCATAATCGTCAAATCCTGAAGAATAGAAAAGAAAGAATGAGAGTCAGTATATATTAAGAGCTAGAAAGGAGAGGAAATTGTGGAGAGCCATAATCGCCAACATCCTGAATGGACACAGCACATAGAAAAAAGAAAGAATGAGAGTCAGTATATATTAAGAGCTAGAAAGGAGAGGAAATTGTGGAGAGCCATAATCGCCAACATCCTGAATGGACACAGCACATAGAAAAAAGAAAGAATGAGAGTCAGTATATATTAAGAGCTAGAAAGGAGAGGAAATTGTGGAGAGCCATAATCGCCAACATCCTGAATGGACACAGCACATAGAAAAAAAGAAAGAATGAGAGTCAGTATATATTAAGAGCTAGAAAGGAGAGGAAATTGTGGAGAGCCATAATCGCCAACATCCTGAATGGACACAGCACATAAAAAAAGAAAGAATGAGAGTGAGTATATATTAAGAGCTAGAAATGAGAGGAAATTGTGGAGAGCCATAATCGTCAACATCCTGAATGGATACAGCACATAGAAAAAAAAAGAATGAGAGTCAGTATATATTAAGAGCTAGAAAGGTGAGGAAATTGTGGAGAGCCATAATCGTCAAACATCCTGAATGGACACAGCAATAAAAAAAGAAAGAATGAGAAAGAGAGGATATATTAAGAGCTAGAAAGGAAGAGGAAGAAAGAAAGAGCCATAATCGTCAACATCCTGAATGGACACAGCACATAGAAAAAAGAAAGAAAGAAGAGTCAAATATATTAAGAGCTAGAAAGGAGAGGAAATTGTGGAGAGCCATAATCGTCAACATCCTGAATGGACACAGCACATAGAAAAAGAAAGAATGAGAGTCAGTATATATTAAGAGCTAGAAAGGAGAGGAAATTGTGGAGAGCCATAATAGCCAACATCCTGAATGGACACAGCACATAGCAAACGAAAGAATGAGTGTCACTATATATTGAGAGGTAGAAAGGAGAGGAAATTGTGGAGAGCCATAATCGCCAACATCCTGAATGGACACAGCACATAGAAAAAGAAAGAATGAGAGTCAGTATATATTAAGAGCTAGAAAAGAGGAAAGAATGGAGAGCCAAAAACATCCTGAATGGACACAAAAGAAAAAAAAGAAAGAATGAGAAAGTATATATTAAGAGCTAGAAAGGAAGAAATTGTGGAGAGCCATAATCGTCAACATCCTGAATGGACAGAGCACATAGAAAAAAAAGAATGAAGAATCAGTATATATTAAGAGCTAGAAAGGAGAAAATTGTGGAGAGAAAATCGCCAACATCCTGAATGGACACAGCAAAAAAAAGAAAGAATGAGAGTCAGTATATATTAAGAGCTAGAAAAGGAGGAAAAATTGTGGAGAGCCATAATCGTCAACATCCTGAATGGACACAGCACATAGAAAAAGAAAGAATTAGAATCAGTATATATTAAGAGCTAGAAAGGAGAGGAAATTGTGGAGAGCCATAATCGCCAACGTCCTGGATGGACACAGCCCATAAAAAGAAAGAATGAGAGTCAGTATATATTAAGAGCTAGAAAGGAGAGGACATTGTGGAGAGCCATAATCGCCGACATCCTGAATGGACACAGCACATAGAAAAGGAAAGAATTAGAATCAGTATATATTAAGAGCTAGAAAGGAGAGGAAATTGTGGAGAGAGCCATAATCGCCAACATCCTGAATGGACACAGCACATAGAAAAAAAAAAAAAAGAATAGAAAGAAGGAAAGTATATAAAGAGCATAGAAAAAAAGAAAGAAGAGGAAATTAAGAGCTAGAAAGGAGAGGAAATTGTGGAGAGAAATCCTGAATGGACAAGCATAGAAGAAAAGAAAGAATGAGAGTCAATATTAAGAGCTAGAAAGGAGAGGAAATGAGAGCCATAAAACATCCTGAATGGACACAGCACATAGAAAAAAGAAAGAATGAGAGTCAGTATATATTAAGAGCTAGAAAGGAGAGGAAATTGTGGAGAGCCATAATCGCCAACATCCTGAATGGACACAGCACATAGAAAAGAAAGAAAATCCTATATATTAAGAGCTAGAAAGGAGAAATTGTGGAGAGCCATAATCGCCAACATCCTGAATGGACACAATAGAAAAAAAAAGAATGAGAGTCAGTATATATTGAGAGCTAGAAAGGAGAGGAAATTGTGGAGAGCCATAATCGCCAACATCCTGAATGGACACAGCACATAGAAAATAAAGAATGAGAGTCAGTTTATATTGAGAGGTAGAAAGGAGAGGAAATTGTGGAGAGCCATAATCGCCAACATCCTGAATGGACAAAACATAAAAAAAAAAAGAATGAGAGTCAGTATATATTAAGAGCTAGAAAAGAGGAAATTGTGGAGAGCCATAATCGCCAACATCCTGAATGGACACAACATAGAAAAAGAAAGAATGAGAGTCAGTATATATTAAGAGCTAGAAAGGAGAGGAAAGATTGGAGAGCCATAAAATCAACATCCTGAATGGACACAGCACATAGAAAAAAGAAAGAATGAGAGTCAGTATATATTAAGAGCTAGAAAGGAGAGGAAATTGTGGAGAGCCATAATCGCCAACATCCTGAATGGACACAGCACATAGAAAAGAAAAAAAAGAAAGAATGAGAAGAAGTATATATTAAGAGCTAGAAAGGAGAGGAAATTGTGGAGAGCCATAATCGCCAACATCCTGAATGGACACAGCACATAGAAAAAAAGAAAAATGAAAAAATTAAGAAGAAAGGAGAGGAAATTGTGAGATATATAATCGCCAACATCCTGAATGGAGCTAGAAAAAGGAAGAGAGTCAGTATAAATTAAGAGCTAGAAAGGAGAGGAAATTGTGGAGAGCCATAATCGCCAACATCCTGAATGGACACAGCACATAGAAAAAGAAAGAATGAGAGTCAGTATATATATAAAGAGCTAGAAAGGAGAGGAAATTGTAGAAAAAAGGAAGAGCCATAATAAGAGTCAAAATCCTGAATGGACACAGCAACATCCTGAAGAAAAAAGAAAAAGAATGAGAGTCAGTATATATTAAGAGCTAGAAAGGAGAGGAAATTGTGGAGAGCCATAATCGCCAACATCCTGAATGGACACAGCACATAGAAAAAGAAAGAATGAGAGTCAGTATATATTAAGAGCTAGAAAGGAGAGGAAATTGTGGAGAGCCATAATCGCCAACATCCTGAATGGACACAGCACATAGAAAAAGAAAGAATGAGAGTCAGTATATATTAAGAGCTAGAAAGGAGAGGAAATTGAGGAAAGAGCCATAATCGCCAACATCCTGAATGGACACAGCACATAGAAAAAAAAGAAAGAATGAGAGTCAGTATATATTAAGAGCTAGAAAGGAGAGGAAATTGTGGAGAGCCATAAATCCTGAATGGACACAGCATAGAAAAAGAAAGAATGAGAGTCAGTATATATTAAGAGCTAGAAAGGAGAGGAAATTGTGGAGAGCCCAAACATCCTGAATGGACACAGCACATAGAAAAAAAAAGTATATAAAGAATGAGAAAGTGGAGTATATATTAAGAGCTAAAAAAGAAAGAATGAGAGTCAGATATATTAAGAGCTAGAAGGAGAGGAAATTGTGGAGAGCCATAATCGCCAACATCCTGAATGGACACAGCACATAGAAAAAGAAAGAATGAGAGTCAGTATATATTAAGAGCTAGAAAGGAGAGGAAATTGTGGAGAGCCATAATCGCCAACATCCTGAATGGACACAGCACATAGAAAAAAGAAAGAATGAGAGTCAGTATATATTAAGAGCTAGAAAGGAGAGGAAATTGTGGAGAGCCATAATCGCCAACATCCTGAATGGACACAGCACATAGAAAAAAGAAAGAATGAGAGTCAGAAATATATTAAGAGCTAGAAAGGAGAGGAAATTGTGGAGAGCCATAATCGCCAACATCCTGAATGGACACAGCACATAGAAAAAAGAAAGAATGAGAGTCAGTATATATTAAGAGCTAGAAAGGAGAGGAAATTGTGGAGAGCCATAATCGTCAACATCCTGAATGGACACAGCACATAGAAAAAGAAAGAATGAGAGTCAGTATATATTAAGAGCTAGAAAAAGGAAATTGTGGAGAGGAAATCCTGAATGGACAGCCATAAAAGAAAGAATGACATCCTGAATGGAAACAGCACATATCGCCAACAAAAAGAAAGAAAAAGAAAGAAGTCAGTATATATTAAGAGCTAGAAAGGAGAGGAAATTGTAGAAAGGAGAGGAGAATGGCCAAAAAAAGAAAGAATGAGAATATATTAAGAGCTAGAAAGGAGAGGAAATTGTGGAGAGCCATAATCGCCAACATCCTGAATGGACAGCACATAGAAAAAAGAAAGAATGAGAGTCAGTATATATTAAGAGCTAGAAAGGAGAGGAAATTGTGGAGAGCCATAATCGCCAACATCCTGAATGGACACAGCACATAGAAAAAAGAAAGAATGAGAGTCAGTATATATTAAGAGCTAGAAAGGAGAAAGCCATAAGCCGAAAGGAAATGGACACAGCACATAGAAAAAGAAAGAATGAGAATCGTATATATTACATCCTGAATGGAGAGGAAATTGTGGAGAGCCATAAGCCAAAATCCTGAATGGAACACAGAGTCAGAAAAAAGAAAGAATGAGAGTCAGTATATATTAAGAGCTAGAAAGGAGAGGAAATTGTGGAGAGCCATAATCGCCAACATCCTGAATGGACACAGCACATAGAAAAAAAAAAGAAAGAATGAGAGTCAGTATATATTAAGAGCTAGAAAGGAGAGGAAATTGTGGAGAGCCATAATCGCCAAATCGTCAACATCCTGAATGGACACAGCACATAGAAAAAGAAAGAATGAGAGTCAGTATATATTAAGAGCTAGAAAGGAGAGGAAATTGTGGAGAGCCATAATCGCCAACATCCTGAATGGACACAGCACATAGAAAAAAAAAAAAAGAATGAGAGTCAGTATATATTAAGAGCTAGAAAGGAGAGGAAATTGTGGAGAGCCATAATCGCCAACATCCTGAATGGACACAGCACAGCACAAAAAAGAAAAAAAGAAAGAATGAAAGTCAGTATATATTAAGAGCTAGCTAGAATCCTGAAGAGGAAATTGAATGGAGAGCCATAAAGGAGTCAACATCCTGAATGGACACAGCACATAGAAAAAAGAAAGAATGAGAGTCAGTATATATATTAAGAGGAAGAAAGGAGAGGAAATTGTGGAGAGCCATAAAATCCAACATCCTGAATGGACACAGCACATAGAAAAAAGAAAAGAAAGAATGAGAGTCAGTATATATTAAAAAAAGAAAGAAAGGAGAGGAAATAGAAAGGAGAAGCCATAATCGTCAACATCCTGAATGGACACAGCACATAGAAAAAGAAAGAATGAGAGTCAGTATATATTAAGAGCTAGAAAGGAGAGGAAATTGTGGAGAGCCATAATCGCCAACATCCTGAATGGACACAGCACATAGAAAAAGAAAGAATGAGTGTCAGTATATATTAAGAGCTAGAAAAAAGAGGAAATTGTGGAGAGCCATAATCGCCAACATCCTGAATGGACACAGCACATAAAAAAAGAAAGAATCAGAGTCAGTATATATTAAGAGCTAGAAAGGAGAGGAAATTGTGGAGAGCCATAATCGTCAACATCCTGAATGGACACAGCACATAGAAAAAGAAAGAATGAGAGTTAGTATATATTAAGAGCTAGAAAGGTGAGGAAATTGTGGAGAGCCATAATCGCCCACATCCTAAATGGACACAGCACATAAAAAGAAAGAATGAGAGTCAGTATATATTAAGAGCTAGAAAGGAGAGGAAATTGTGGAGAGCCATAATCGTCAACATCCTGAATGGACACAGCACATAGAAAAAGAAAGAATGAGAGTCAGTATATATTAAGAGCTAGAAAGGAGAGGAAATTGTGGAGAGCCATAATCGCCAACATCCTGAATGGACACAGCACATAGAAAAAGAAAGAATGAGCGTCAGTATATATTAAGAGCTAGAAAGGAGAGGAAATTGTGGAGAGCCATAATCGCCAACATCCTGAATGGACACAGCACATAGAAAAAAAAGAAAAGAAAGGAGAGGAATTGTGGAGAGCCATAATCTCCAACATCCTGAATGGACACAGCACATAGAAAAAGAAAGAATGAGAGTCAGTATATATTAAAGCTAGAAAGGAGAGGAATTGTGGAGAGCCATAATCGCCAACATCCTGAATGGACACAGCACATAGAAAAAAAAGAATGAGAGTCAGTATATATTAAGAGCTAGAAAGGAGAGGAAATTGTGGAGAGCCATAATCGTCGACATTCTTAATGGACACAGCACATAGAAAAAAGAAAGAATGAGAGTCAGTATATATTAAGAATTAGAAAGGAGAGGAAATTTGGAGAGCCATAATCGTCAACAACATAGAAAAAAAAAGAATGAGAGAGGAAATTGTGGAGAGCCATAATCGAAATTTGAAAGAAAATAATCAACGTTCCAGTATATATATTAAGATAGAAAGGAGAGGAAATTTATAATCGTCAACATCCTGAATGGACAGCAATTTTATTAAGATTCTAGAAAGGAATAAAATTGTGGAGAGCCATAATGTTAACATCCTGAATGGTGACATAATCCTTAAAATAGAACATGATGTATATTTTCATTTGTGGTACTGCATTTATTTCCCATTTAATATCCAATTCTCATAGAAAAAAGAAAGAATGAAGTCAGTATATTTAAGAGCTAAAATGTCCTTTCATAGTTTCTATCTTTGAACTTTACTTCATTTCTTTTTACTAAATATTTTTATTTTAGTTTCACTCAAATTTCATTAAAGGAATTTTTGGTTTATCTTGTGAAATAAGATAAGAAGATTAAGAAACGAAATCCAGATTAAAAAGAAAAATTAAATAAATAAAGATAGGGGGTGGGAAAATGGACACTGACCCAGAAATAGGTGGGTGTGTCCTTAATTTTTTTGGCTTTGGTCAGGGTCGAAATGACATGTGACCCGTTGTTACAATCCAATGATTCTAGAAAGGAGAGGAAATTGTGGAGAGCCATAATTTTTTTTTGTTAAAAAAAATAAAAAAATAAAAAAAAAAAAAAAACAAATTTATATTTATAGCTAGAAATTTTTTTTTTTTTAATTCTACGAATGAGAAAAAAAAAAAAGTTTATTTTTTGTTTTTATTATCGAATCTTAAACCCGAGAAGAATTTCAATTTTCAGCATTTTTAATATTAATTACTTGTTAATTAATTAATTAAAGAATTAATCAGAAATCTACTAATTAATTTTTATCCGTTTAGAAAATTATTAGTTAAGATTATAAAATAATTAAAAATAATAATTAAAAAAAAAAAAATATAGAATAAAAAAAATTTTCACATTTTATGAATTTTTATTTGTGTAAATAAGAATTTTTAGCACAAAAAAAGAGAGCTACAAAGGTGAGGAAATTGTGGAGAGCCATGATCACGAACATCCTGTAACGGACACAGCACATATTAAAAATTATTGATGGAGAGAAGAAAAGAAGGCAGCTATTACCAAATTGACGCACCCTCATGTTTAATTTGTCTCTCTGAGAGGTCGGGGGGGGGGGTTCTTGTGTATTTCCTTTTCAACTCAACAAATGTCCACATTCTTTTCTGTACATTTTCCATTCGTCTCTCTTTCTGTCTATCTATCTCATCTATCTATCTATCTATCTATCTATCTATCTATCTATCTATCTATCTATCTATCTATCTATCTATCTGTCTGTCTGGCTGGCTGGCTGTCAGAGTGTCTGTTGACCTTTGTTCGAGGTGAAAGGTCATCGGAAATCCCTGATGAATAATAATTTGTTTACTACTTCGTGTTTGTAAAATCCATATTTCTCGGAATTTCACAAATAAAATTAGTTTCATTTTTTTCTTTCTTTCAAATCATGAAATTCAAAAAACTTTTTAGATTTTTGAAAATTTAATCAAAATTATTTTGACCTTTTTTTTTATTATTAAAAACCAGATTTCAAAAGTTTTTTTATTAATTGAAATATTTTGGATTTTCCTTTTTAATTCCATGAGTCAAAAAAAAAAAGAATTTTTTTTTTTTTTAATTATCGATTAAAATATTAATTAATTTTACTTTAATAATATTAATTAATACTTTAATAATATTACTTAAATACATAAATTATTTTAATAATATTACTTCTACTTTATTTATACTTTAATAAGATTACTTAATACTTTAATTACTTCTTACCGATAAAATATTATTTTAATACAAGTCATCTTGTAAACCCGAATCGAATTTCTTTTTTAACATGTATTTTTAATTTTTTAAAACAATTAATCGGAAATAATTAAATTTGTATCTGTTTATAAAAAACTTATTAGTCAGTCGTATAAAATAATTAAAAATAATAATTAATTAAAAAACTCAAAATATTAAATAAAAAAGATTTTTAAATTTTACAATAAGAAAATTTAATGTGGAAATAAAAAAATACTTTTTTTATTTTGCACAAAAAATAAATTTAATTAATTAGTTTTATACTAATATTAACTAATAAAATATTATATAGTCGTCTTTTTATTTTATACTATTTTTTTATTTTTAATAAGTTTTTTTTTATTTTATTTTACCAAGAATTAATAAAAAAGTTGATAGTCACGTGTCCAGGTGGCGTGATTATTCTCGTCCAATGAAATGCCTTGTATTCCGATGACGTCATCCGTACGGCCGACGCCCTTTGCAGTTTGCTTTCAGAAAATTCAACAGACAAGACGTGTTTTGTTTTCCGTCTCGCTTCTTTTCATCCCAAAAGTGAAAATCAAAATCAAATGTAAGTAAGAATTTTCTTATCGTTTCTCCAAATCATTCAACCTTCTTCTTAAATGTTTTTCCATCAACACAACAAAACTTTTTTCTTCCTTTTTTTTTTTAATCATTTCAACCCAATGAAGGCAAGAAAGCCACTACGACGCAAAGGGGGGGCGGGTTTTAAGTCTGAAAAAAAAAAAAAAAATTATTATTATTAAATCCATTTTTTTAGAAAAAAAAAAATTGAATTTAATTTTTGCTTTTTTTTTTTTTTAATCGAAAATGTTCGTCTGACTCGTTGTCTTCAATTTGTTGATTTGTTATTGAATAAAGCAGACGATAAGTTATTTTGCCCCCGAATTTCCTTATCTGCTTGTAAAAATCTCTTTGAAACCCTTCCGAAAATTCGGTCAGTATCTTTGTTCTCTATCTCTCTCTCTCTTCTCTTCTCTCTCTCTCTCTCTCTTCTCTCTATCTTTTCTTTCTTTCTCTCTTTTTCTCTCTCTCTTTCTCTTTCTTTTTTCTCTCTCGTTTTCTTTTCTTTTTCTCTCTCTCTTCTCCTCTTTCTTTCTCTTTCTTCTCTCTCTTCTTCTCTCTCTTTCTTTTTCTCTCTCATGATTCGAAATAAGTTTTTTTTATCATTTCTTCACCATTTTAAGGTTTTTTCACAGCAAAAACTTTCTTGTCTGACTCGTTCATTTTTCTTTGTTTTCTTTTCTTCTTCTTCTTCTTCTTCTTCTTCTTCTTTTCTTCTTCTTCTTCTTCTTCTTCTTCTTCTTCTTCTTCTTCTTCTTCTTCTTCTTCTTCTTCATTTCTTATTGAACAAAAGAAAGAAGACGATAAGTTTTTTGTTCACCGCCCTCCCCGATTTCCTCTCTACTTCCTTAAGGTTTGTTGTAGGATTTAAAAAGGAAGACGAGGCACTACTTAAGTAAAGTGGTCCGCTTATTAAAAAGACAACAAAAGAACGTTTAAAAAATCTTTCTTTTTTTCGAATTCATATTCTAGAATCTTTTTATTCTCTCTCTATCTATCTATCTATCTATCTCTCTCTCTCTCTTTTCTCTATCTATCTCTCTCTATTTATCTATCTATCTATCTCTCTCTTATTCTATCTCCCTCTATCTTATCTATCTTTCTATCTATGAAATCTATCTATCTATCTATCTCTCTCATTAATCTATCTGTTTCAAAAAAAATTATCCCATTCATCTATCTTATCTATCTATCTATCTATCTATCTAAATAATCTTCTATTATCTCTCTATCTATCTATCTATCTAGGGATTCTCTCTCTTTCATATCATTAAAAAATTTTTCTATTAAAAAATTTTTTCTTTTTGTCTCTTATTGAACATTCCTCCCTTCACTTATTTTCCTCGCTTGTTATTTCTTTTCATCTAAATCTATCTCTCTCTCTCTCTCTCTCATTTTCTCTCTATCGGTGAATCTATCTGTTTATGAAAAAAAATTATCCCTATCTCTATCTATCTATCTATCCCTATTATTTTCCCTTCCTTCAATCTCTCTCTTCCTTTTTTTTCCTTCTTATCTTTTATAACATTAATAAAGTATTTATTTTTTTTATTTAATCCAATTTAAATTCAGTCGACTATTATTGAATTTAATTTTAATTATCTCCTTTCAGACTCAAATATTTTTTTTTTTTTTGAAATTATATTTTTTTTAAGTCGAATTCTATCGATTATCTATTTTGCGTCTTTTTTCTATAATCTATAAATTTTTTTATATCTTTCTATTTTTTATCTCGAATTTTCTTTTAATTTTTCCAATCTGTATCTATCTTTTTATGTATCTATCTCTCTCAGTCTGTCTATCGATCAATCTGTCTTTTCTATCTATCTATCTATCTATCTATTATCTATCTATCTATCTATCTATCTATCTCTATCTATCTATCTATCTATCTCAATCTATCTATCTATCTATCTTATCTATCGTTTTAAAATTTCTATTTTATCTATCTATCTATCTATCTATCTCTCTCAGTCTATCTCTCCTTTTCTCAAAATCGCTCAATCCTTTTTTATCTATCGTTATTTCTCTCTTCTGTCTATCGATCAATCTATTTATCTATCTATCTATCTATCTATCTATCTATCTATCTATCTCCTTTTTTTTTCCAATCTAGCTAGCTCAATCCTTTTTCATGTATCTATCGTTATATCTGACTCTCTCTCAGTCTGTCTATCAGATCAATCTATTTGCGTCTTTTCTTTTTCTATCTATCTATCTATCTATCTATCTATCTATCTATCTATCTATTTTTTTTCCAATCTAGCTAGCTCAATCCTTTTTCATGTATCTATCGTTATATCTGACTCTCTCTCAGTCTGTCTATCGATCAATCTATTTGCGTCTATCTTTCTATCTATCTATCTATCTATCTATCTATCTATCTATCTATCTCCTTTTCATTTTCCAATCTAGCTAGCTCAATCCTTTTTCATGTATCTATCGTTATATCTGACTCTCTCTCAGTCTGTCTATCGATCAATCTATTTGCGTCTTTTTCTTTTTCTATCTATCTATCTATCTATCTATCTATCTATCTATCTATCTATCTATCTCCCTTTTCATTTTCCAATCTAGCTCATTTTCCAATCTAGCTAGCTCAATCCTTTTCATGTATCTATCGTTATATCTTCAATCTCTCTCTCAGTCTGTCTATCTAGAATCGGATTTTCAATCTATTTGCAATCTTTTTTATCTATCTATCTATATCTATCTATCTATCTATCTATCTATCTATCTATCTATCTTCTTTTCATTTTCCAATCTCAATCTAGCTCAATCTATTTTTTCATGTATCTATCGTTATATCTGACTCTCTCTCAGTCTGTCTATCGATCAATCTATTTGCGTCTTTTTTTATCTATCTATCTATCTATCTATCTATCTATCTATCTTCTATCTATCTATCTCCTTTTCATTTTCAATCTAGCTAGCTCAATCCTTTTTCATGTATCTATCGTTATATCTGACTCTCTCTCAGTCTGTCTATCGATCAATCTATTGGCGTCTTTTTCATATCTATCTATCTATCTATCTATCTATCTATCTATCTATCTCCCTTTTCATTTTCCAATCTAGCTAGCTCAATTGTTTTTCATGTATCTATCTGACTCTCTCTCTCAGTCTGTCTATCGATTTATCTATATGCGTCTTTTTATTATCTATCTATCTATCTATCTATCTATCTATCTATCTCCTGTTTTATTTTCCAATCTAGCTCAATCAATCCTTTTCATGTATCTATCGTTATATCTGACTCTCTCTCTCAGTCTGTCTATCGATCAATCTATTTGCGTCTTTTTTTTCTATCTATCTATCTATCTATCTATCTATCTATCTATCTATCTATCTATCTATCTCCTTTTCATTTTCCAATCTAGCTAGCTCATCTTTTTCATGTATCTATTTTATCTATCTCTCTCTCTCAGTCTGTCTATCGATCAATCTATTTGCGTCTTTTTTCATATCTATCTATCTATCTATCTATCTATCTATCTATCTATCTATCTATCTATCTCTCTTTTCATTTTCCAATCTAGCTAGCTCAATCCTTTTCATGTATCTATCGTTATATCTTCTCTCTCAGTCTGTCTATCGATTCATCTATTTGCGTCTTTTTTTTATCTATCTATCTATCTATATCTATCTATCTATCTATCTATCTATCTATCTCCTTTTCATTTTCCAATCTAGCTAGCTCAATCCTTTTTCATGTATCTATCGTTATATCTGACTCTCTCTCAGTCTGTCTATCGATCAATCTATTTGTCTTTTTTTCATATCTATCTATCTATCTATCTATCTATATCTATCTATCTATCTCCTTTTATTTTCCAATCTATCTCAATCCTTTTCATGTATCTATCGTTATATCTAGTCTGTCTATCTCAATTCGAAAAATCTTTCTTTCTATCTATCTATCTCTATCTATTTTTTCATTTTCCAATCTATCTATCTCTTTTTCTCTATCTATCTATCTATCAATCTCCTTTTCATTTTCCAATCTATCTCAATAAAGCCTTTTGTATCTATCGTTATCTATCTGTTATATCTTTTTTTCTATCTATCTATCTATCTATCTATCTATCTATCTTTTCATCTTTTCATCAATCTAGTTATATCTCAATCTTTTCAATTTATCTATCGTTATATCTGACTCTCTCTCAGTCTGTCTATCGATCAATCTATTTGCGTCTTTTTCATATCTATCTATCTATCTATCTATCTATCTATCTCCCTTTTCATTTTCCAATCTAGCTAGCTCAATCCTTTTTCATGTATCTATCGTTATATCTGACTCTCTCTCAGTCTGTCTATCGATCAATCTATTTGCGTCTTTTTCATATCTATCTATCTATCTATCTATCTATCTATCTATCTATCTATCTATCTCCTTTTCATTTTCCAATCTAGCTAGCTCAATCCTTTTCATGTATCTATCGTTATATCTGACTCTCTCTCAGTCTGTCTATCGATCAATCTATTTATCTTTTTCATATCTATCTATCTATCTATATCTATCTATCTATCTATCTATCTATCTCCTTTTCATTTTCCAATCTATCTAGCTCAATCTTTTATCTATCTATATTATTATCTCTCTCTCTAGTCTGTCTTTCTATCAATCTATTTGCGTCTTTTCTATCTATCTATCTATCTATCTATCTTTTCTATCTATCTATCTATCTATATCTATCTCCTTCTCATTTTCTCTCTCAATCTTTTTCATGTATCTATCGTTATATCTGACTCTCTCTCAGTCTGTCTATCTATCTATCTTATCTTTCTATCTATCTATCTATCTATCTATCTATCTATCTATCTATCTCCCTTTTCATTTTCCAATCTAGCTAGCTCAATCCTTTTCATGTATCTATCGTTATATCTGACTCTCTCTCAGTCTGTCTATCGATCAATCTATTTGCGTCTTTTTTTTCTTCTATCTATCTATCTATCTATCTATCTATCTATCTATCTATCTATCATTTTTCATTTTCCAATCTAGCTAGCTCAATCTTTTTCATGTATCTATCGTTATATCTGACTCTCTCTCAGTCTGTCTATCGATCAATCTATTTGCGTCTTTTCATATCTATCTATCTATCTATCTATCTATCTATCTATCTATCTATCTATCTATCTATCTCCTTTTCATTTTCCAATCTAGCTAGCTCAATCCTTTTCATGTATCTATCGTTCGTTATATGACTCTCTCTCAGTCTGTCTATCGATCAATCTATTTGCGTCTTTTCATATCTATCTATCTATCTATCTCTATCTATCTATCTATATCTATCTATCTATCTCCCTTTTCATTTCCAATCTAGCTAGCTCAATCCTTTTTCATGTATCTATCGTTATATCTGACTCTCTCTCTAGTCTGTCTGTCTATCGATCAATCTATTTTGCGTCTTTTTATCTATCTATCTATCTATCTATCTATCTATCTATCTATCTCCTTTTCATTTTCCAATCTAGCTAGCTCAATCCTTTTCATGTATCTATCGTTATATCTACTCTCTCTCATCTGTTATATCTGTCTCTCTCTCAGTCTGTCTATCTATCTATCAATCTATTTTTAGCTATTTTTTTCTATCGTTCTATCTATCTATCTATCTATCTATCTATCTATCTATCTATCTATTTTCCAATCTAGCTAGCTCAATCCTTTTTCATGTATCTATCGTTATATCTCTCTCTCTCTCAGTCTGTCTATCGATCAATCTATTTTTGTCTTTTTCTTTTTCTATCTATCTATCTATCTATCTATCTATCTATCTATCTATCTATCTCCTTTTCATTTTCCAATCTAGCTAGCTCAATCCTTTTTCATGTATCTATCGTTATATCTGACTCTCTCTCAGTCTGTCTATCGATCAATCTATTTGCGTCTTTTTATCTATCTATCTATCTATCTATCTATCTATCTATCTCCTTTTCATTTTCCAATCTAGCTAGCTCAATCCTTTTTCATGTATCTATCGTTATATCTGACTCTCTCTCTCAGTCTGTCTATCGATCAATCTATTTGCGTCTTTTCATATCTATCTATCTATCTATCTATCTATCTATCTATCTATCTATCTATCTATCTATCTATCTCCCTTTTCATTTTCCAATCTAGCTAGCTCAATCCTTTTTTTCATGTATCTATCGTTATATCTGACTCTCTCTCAGTCTGTCTATCGATCAATCTATTTGCGTCTTTTTTTCTATATCTATCTATCTATCTATCTATCTATCTATCTATCTATCCTTTTCATTTTCCAATCTAGCTAGCTCAATCCTTTTCATGTATCTATCGTTATATCTGACTCTCTCTCAGTCTGTCTATCGATCAATCTATTTGCGTCTTTTCTATTTCGTTATATCTATCTATCTATCTATCTATCTATCTATCTATCTATCTATCTATCCTTTTTTTCCAATCAATCTAGCTCAATCCTTTTTCATGTATCTATCGTTATATCTGACTCTCTCTCTCTCAGTCTGTCTATCGATCAATCTATTTGCGTTTTTTTCATATCTATCTATCTATCTATCTATCTATCTATCTATCTATCTCCTTTTCATTTTATCAATCTATCTATCTCAATCCTTTTCTTTTTTTTATCTATCGTTATATCAATCCTTTTTCATGTAGTCTATCGTTATATCGATCTCTCTCTCAGTCTGTCTATCATCAATCTATCTATTTTTCTATATCTATCTATCTATCTATCTATCTATCTATCTATCTTTCATTTTCCAATCTATCTATCCTTTTTTATATCTATCGTTATATCTGACTCTCTCTCAGTCTGTCTCTCAGTCAATCTATTTCGTCTTTCAATCTATATCTATCTTTTTCATCTATCTATCTATCTATCTATCTATCTATCTCCTTTTCATTTTCCAATCTCTAGCTCAATCTTTTTCATGTATCTATCGTTATATCTGACTCTCTCTCTCAGTCTGTCTATCGATCAATCTATTTATCTTTTCTATCTATCTATCTATCTATCTATCTATCTATCTATCTATCTATCTCCTTTTCATTTTCCAATCTAGCTAGCTCAATCCTTTTTCATGTATCTATCGTTATATCTGACTCTCTCTCTCAGTCTGTCTATCGATCAATCTATTTGCGTCTTTTTTTTATCTATCTATCTATCTATCTATCTATCTATCTATCTATCTATCTATCTATCTTTCAATCTATCTGACTCTCTATCTTTTATCTATCAATCTATCTTTCATATCTATCTTTCTCAATCTATCTATCTTTTATCAATCTATTTTTC
>CAHIKZ030003711.1:52500-75000 GCA_903632075.3 Acanthosepion pharaonis
CTATCTATCTAATCTATCTATCTATCTTTTTTCTATTTTTCCTATCTATCTATCTATCTATCTATCTATCTATCTATCTATCTATCTCAATCTTTTCTTTTTTTCCATCTATCTATCTATCTATCCTTTTCATTTTCAATCTAGCTAGCTCAATCTTTTTCATGTATCTATCGTTATATCTGACTCTCTCTCAGTCTGTCTATCGATCAATCTATTTGCGTCTTTTCATATCTATCTATCTATCTATCTATATCTATCTATCTATCTATCTATCTATCTATCTCCTTTTCATTTTCCAATCTCTAGCTAGCTCAATCCTTTTCATGTATCTATCGTTATATCTGACTCTCTCTCAGTCTGTCTATCGATCAATCTATTTGCGTCTTTTTTTTTTCTATCTATCTATCTATCTATCTATCTATCTATCTATCTATCTATCTATCTCCTTTTCATTTTCCAATCTAGCTAGCTCAATCCTTTTTCATGTATCTATCGTTATATCTGACTCTCTCTCTCAGTCTGTCTATCGATCAATCTATTTGCGTCTTTTTTTTCTATCTATCTATCTATCTATCTATCTATCTATCTATATCTCCTTTTCTATCTATCTATCTATCAATCCTTTTCATTTTCCAATCTATCTAGCTCAATCAGTTTTTCATGTATCTATCGTTATATCTGACTCTCTCTCAGTCTATCTATCGATCAATCTATCTATCTCCTTTTCATTTTCCAATCTATCTATTATCTATCTATCTATCTCTATCTATCTATCTATCTATCTATCTATCTATCTTTCATTTTCAATCTATCTATCTATCTCATTTTCCTTTTTCTATGTATCCTTTTCATGTATCTATCGTTATATCTCTCTCAGTCTGTCTATCGATCAATCTATTTGCGTCTTTTTTTATCTATCTATCTATCTATCTATCTATCTATCTATCTATCTCCTTTCATTTTCCAATCTATCTAGCTCAATCCTTTTCATGTATCTATCGTTTATCTATTTCATTGATCTCTCTCTCAGTCTGTCTATCGATCAATCTAATCGTCTTTTTTTCATCTATCTATCTTTATATCTATCTATCTATCTATCTATCTATCTCTCTTTCTTTCATTTTCAATCTAGCTAGCTCAATCCTTTTTCATGTATCTATCGTTATATCTCTCTCTCTCAGTCTGTCTATCGATCAATCTATCTATTTTTTTTCTATCTATCTATCTATCTATCTATCTATCTATCTATCTATCTATCTATCTTTCCCTTTTCATTTTTTCCAATCTAGCTAGCTCAATCCTTTTTCATGTATCTATCGTTATATCTGACTCTCTCTCAGTCTGTCTATCGATCAATCTATTTGCGTCTTTTTTTTTATCTATCTATCTATCTATCTATCTATCTATCTATCTATCTATCTATCCCTTTTCATTTTCCAATCTAGCTAGCTCAATCCTTTTTCATGTATCTATCGTTATATCTGACTCTCTCTCAGTCTGTCTATCGATCAATCTATTTGCGTCTTTTTATCTATCTATCTATCTATCTATCTATTTCTATCTATCTATCTATCTATCTATCTATGTATCTATCTATCTATCTCCAGTCTTTTCATTTCAATCTATCTAGTCTTTTTATCTCAATCTATCTATCTTTTCTATGTATCTCAATCATGTATCTCCCGTTATATCTGACTCTCTCTCAGTCTGTCTATCGATCAATCTATTTGCGTCTTTTTCATATCTATCTATCTATCTATCTATCTATCTATCTATCTATCTATCTATCTATCTCCTTTTCATTTTCCAATCTATCTAGCTCAATCCTTTTTCATGTATCTATCGTTATATCTCTCTCTCTTTTCTCTCTGCTAGCTCAATCTTTTTCATCATCTATCGTTATCTATTTGTCTTCGATCAATCTATTTGCGTCTTTTCATATCTATCTATCTATCTATCTATCTATCTATATCTCCTTTTCATTTTCCAATCTATCTATCTTTTCATGTATCTATCGTTATATCTACTCTCTCTCAGTCTGTCTATCGATCAATCTTTTTGCGTCTTTTTCAATCTATCTATCTCAATCTATTTTTCTATCTATCTATCTATTATATCTTTCTCTCTCTTTTCATTTTCCAATCTGCTCTCAATCCTTTTCATGTATCTATCGTTATATCTCTCTCTCTCAGTCTGTCTATCGATCAATCTATTTCGTCTTATCTATCTATCTATCTATCTATCTATCTATCTATCTATCTATCTTTCATTTTCATTTTCAATCTAGCTAGCTCAATTTTTTTTTATCTATTATATCTCTCTCTCTCTCTCAGTCTGTCTATCGATCAATCTATTTATCGTCTTTTTCATATCTGTCTCTATCAATCTATTATCTATCTATCTATCTATCTATCTATCTATCTATCTATCTATCTATCTCCCTTTTCATTTTCCAATCTAGCTAGCTCAATCCTTTTTCATGTATCTATCGTTATATCTGACTCTCTCTCAGTCTGTCTATCGATCAATCTATTTGCGTCTTTTTTTTCTATATCTATCTATCTATCTATCTATCTATCTATCTATCTCTCCTTTTCATTTTCCAATCTAGCTAGCTCAATCCTTTTCATGTATCTATCGTTATATCTGACTCTCTCTCAGTCTGTCTATCGATCAATCTATTTGCGTCTTTTCTATCTATCTATCTATCTATCTATCTATCTATCTATCTATCTATCTCCTTTTCATTTTCCAATCTAGCTAGCTCAATCCTTTTCATGTATCTATCGTTATATCTCTCTCTCTCAGTCTGTCTATCGATCAATCTATTTCGTCTTTTCATATCTATCTATCTATCTATCTATCTATCTATCTATCTATCTATCTATCTATCTCCTTTTTTTCCAATCTAGCTAGCTCAATCCTTTTTCATGTATCTATCGTTATATCTGACTCTCTCTCAGTCTGTCTATCGATCAATCTATTTGCGTCTTTTTCATATCTATCTATCTATCTATCTATCTATCTATCTATCTATCTATCTATCTATCTATCTATCTATCTATCTATCTCCCTTTTCATTTTCCAATCTAGCTAGCTCAATCCTTTTTCATGTATCTATCGTTATATCTGACTCTCTCTCAGTCTGTCTATCGATCAATCTATTTCTCTCGTTTTATCATATCTATCTATCTATCTATCTATCTATCTATCTATCTATCTATCTATCTATCTCCCTTTTCATTTTCCAATCTAGCTAGCTCAATCCTTTTTCATGTATCTATCGTTATATCTGACTCTCTCTCAGTCTGTCTATCGATCAATCTATTTGCGTCTTTTCATATCTATATCTATCTATCTATCTATCTATCTATCTATCTATATATCTCCCTTTTCATTTTCCAATCTAGCTAGCTCAATCCCTTTTCATGTATCTATCGTTATATCTGACTCTCTCTCAGTCTGTCTATCGATCAATCTATTTTTTTCATCTATCTATCTCAAATATCTATCTTTCTATCTCTATCTATCTATCTCTATCTATCTCCCTTTTCATTTTCCAATCTAGCTAGCTCAATCCTTTTTCATGTATCTATCGTTATATCTGACTCTCTCTCAGTCTGTCTATCGATCTATCTATTGGCGACCTTTTCATATCTATCTATCTATCTATCTATCTATCTATCTATCTATCTATCTCCCTTTTCATTTTCCAATCTATCTATCTCTATCCTTTTTCATGTATCTATCGTTATATCTGACTCTCTCTCAGTCTGACTGTCGATCTATCTATTGCGTCTTTTTCTTTTTCTATCTATCTATCTATCTATCTATATCTATCTATCTATCTATCTCCTTTTCATTTTCCAATCTAGCTAGCTCAATCCTTTTCATGTATCTATCGTTATATCTGACTCTCTCTCAGTCTGTCTATCGATCAATCTATTTGCGTCTTTTTTCTATCTATCTATCTATCTATCTATCTATCTATCTATCTATCTCCCTTTTCTTTTCATTTTTCAATCTAGCTAGCTCAATCCTTTTCATGTATCTATCGTCTTTTATATCTCTATCTCTCTCTCAGTCTGTCTATCGATCAATCTATCAATCGTCTTTTTATCTATCTATAATCTATCTATCTATCTATCTATCTATCTATCTATCTATCTATCTATCTATCTCCTTTTCATTTTCCAATCTAGCTAGCTCAATCCTTTTCATGTATCTATCGTTATATCTGACTCTCTCTCAGTCTGTCTATCGATCAATCTATTTGCGTCTTTTTTTCTATCTATCTATCTATCTATCTATCTATCTATCTATCTATCTATTTATCTATCTTTCATTTTCCAATCTTTTCAGCTATCTATCAATCCTTTTTCATGTATCTATCGTTATATCTATCTCTCTCTCAGTCTGTCTATAGCTAGATCAATCTTTTATTATCTATCGTTATATCGTCTTTTTATCTATCTATCTATCTATCTATCTATCTATCTATCTATCTATCTATCCTTTTCATTTTCCAATCTAGCTAGCTCAATCCTTTTTCATGTATCTATCGTTATATCTGACTCTCTCTCTCAGTCTGTCTATCGATCAATCTATTTGCGTCTTTTTCATCTATCTATCTATCTATCTATCTATCTATCTATCTATCTATCTATCTATCTCCTTTTCATTTCCAATCTAGCTAGCTCAATCCTTTTTCATGTATCTATCTATCTTATATCTGACTCTCTCTCTCAGTCTGTCTATCGATCTATCTCTTTTATATCTTTTCTATCTATCTCTATCTATCTATCTATCTATCTATCTATCTATCTATCTATCTATACTCTCTCTGTCTATTTTCATTTTCCAATCTATCTAGCTCAATCCTTTTCATGTATCTATCGTTATATCATTTTCCAATCTCTCTCTCAATCTATCTATCGATCTATCTATTTTCTATCTTTATTATCTATCTATCTATCGTATCTATCTATCTATCTATCTATCATTTATTATCTATCTCCTTTTCATTTTCCAATCTAGCTAGCTCAATCCTGATATCCAGTGTCATGGCCATCGCCTGAACTTGGCAGTGGTGGACTGAGTGAAAAATGTCAAATCGGGAGGCGAATTTTTGGGGCTTCACTACAGAAATCGCATTTTTTTTTTAGATCTTGATCTGCATTTTATTTATATTTTAAAAGCAATGGCAGGTAGAAAATGCAAAACTCCCAATGGGATTAAAAAGCTTATCAGAAACACATTGGATATATCAGTATGCATCATAGTAGGCTTTAAATTCATTTTTGACACGTTGTCAGATTTTTGTAGGTACCATCATAGAAAACGTGATACCTAAGGTTTAGATTGAATATTTAAAAATGTAAAATCTGTCTTGAAGATTTTATTTTAGTTTTAATTTCAATTTAATAGATTAAATTTAATATTTCCAATAATCAAAATATTTTGCTGCATTTGAAAACGAATTTAAATTGACTGTAATATTTTTTTTTATATATCTGCTTAGCGCCCTTTTGTTTTTAAGTTTTTTTTAATGAAATTCCTGATTAGCGCCGTTTTCTTCTTGTCTTTCGTCACAATGTAATTCTCTCTATTATAATAGAGTCTAAAATATAAAATATACTTCTTTCTTAAACTCTATTTGAGGAATATTATCTGATTGAAAGTAAAATTCATCTGATTTGAAAATTATTTAATTTAAAATGAAAATATCACAGAAATACATTTTTTCTCTTGACGTGTTTTACACATTAATGTTTATCTATCTATCTATCTCGCTCTCTATATATATATTTAAAACTTTTAATATATATATATACTTATATATATATAACGTTTAATATATGTATATATATATATATAAATATATATATAATATATATATATATATATATATATATATATATATATATATATATATATATATATATATATGTTCAGTTTAAATGCCCATCAAGGAATTGTATTTCTGATCAATCAAAATTCGTAAACAATTATATAGGACACACTACAACATGTTTTACATGAAGACTCACTCTACACCTTTCTGATCATAGCTCAATTAGATCTCATTTAAAAAAAAAATCTAAAAAAAGATATTCCCCATTTTCTAATGTTTTATTGAATTTTAGATTTTTTCAAATTCATTCGCCATAAATTCCTCAAATTTGATTTCGAAGGAATCCGAAACAATATTTTCATTAGAATTTTATGATTTTCTATTTCTCATATCATTTCAAAACAAAACGAAACAATAACTTTTGAGAAATGGCCAGATAGCAAAATGTAATTATTATTGCCAACGAACTTTCAAATGGTTGTCAGGAAGTTGGAATTGAACCACGGACCACAGATTGATGATATTGTTTTTAATTGCTATAAGAAATAAATCCTAACAAACTACTATAGACAATGGTTGTACGTCATCATAAAAAATAAGCGACTTGTATGGGAAATTGCTAGATATGATAGCAATTTATATTTGATCAAAAGCTAAAATGAATAGTCATAATGACAGTAGGGCTGAGGGCAATAGGCCAACTAATACAAGCTTCAACTTTATATCTGACATGATGATTATATTTAATAGTAGAAATGTTAGAGTAATTAATATAAATTATGTTATGTTAAACAAAATAAAATAAAATAAAATTTATCAGAATAAATAAAAGAATTTTGTTCTGTTTAAGGTGGTAAAAGTTTTCTGGGCTGACAAAGCCTCGAAGTAAGAAATAAATAACTGATATACACACAGACACACACACACATATACATACATATATATATATACATATACATACATATAAATACATACATATATATATATATATATATATATATATATATATATATATGTATACACATGGAAAGGAAAGCCGTAAGGTACTTGCTTATCTCCCCTTTTGTGTGTCTGCGTGTGTGCTTGCATCTCTCTCTCTCTTTCTCTCTGCTTATGTGTGATTTCTATTAATGTTTGCATTGATTATTCATTATTGATGTCATTTATAATATATGCATGAAAAACATTAATACAGTTCGTCTTGAGTATAATTTTTGAAAAAAAATAAAAAATGCTGAAAATCCCGACAGGATTTGGTTATTTGTAAAAGTTACTTTTTTATGTACAATAATCAAAAATGAACATACCATGATGAAAAAATGAACTAAAATTAGTTCTTTTCCGTCAAAATATTTGTTATTATTAACAAGAAAGACCAAAGGATATTTTGATTTTATATTTTTTAAACTTTTTTAGAACCTTTAAATTTAACATTTTTCATTTTCTTACATCAGTTGGTGACCATAAATTAGTAAAGGAAATTTCAGTGTTTTTTTACAATGACAAACACTGATTTGGAAATTCTTGCAAAAATCAGATCTTTGTCGGATTTTAATGAAACTTTAAGGACTTCTTCAGAAGTGAATGAGATTATGTTAGAAATATTTTTTACATGTGTTCCCCTCACCCCCCACACACACATTTAATTTTATGAAAATTTCGAGAAATTCATTTTTATAGCGCTTAATAAAAGAATTTAAATTCTTTTTCTTTTCTTCTAATTTTTAAAAAATTAATTATAGTAATTTATAAATTTTAAATGTTTTAAAATTTTGTATTAATTTGTAGTGGATAAGTGATATTGTTATCAAATAAAAATTATATTTACAAACCACAAATGGAAAAGCATACAACAATTTAGCGAAAACCAGTTTTTTAAATAGCGTTTTAAAAAATAAAATTAAAATAATATTTAAATTAAAAACCTACGCCAAACAAGCAAAAATTTCCATTTTAGTTTCTAAAATTCTTCTGCAGAGGTCACAGGTGAAATATGGTACCCTGACTTTGTCTTGACCCCCGACACGCATGCCGAAATATGCCTTTTACGCCTCACACATTGTAGTAAATTTTTCACTCTTATCTTGATAAAGCATATAGAGACGGAGGATTATCAAATTGCTATGCTGAGAACTAAAAGATCTACACTACATAGAAGATGAAATTAAAGATATTTCTAAATTATCCAATCAACTCTCAACTTGGTATCAATGCTAGTGACACAACCGTTTAATCTTGTATTTATCTCCTGATAACTGACTCGTTGCATCTCCTCGGACGAACACTGTCAACTTTTATGTCCATAATCTATCTTATATATCTATATGTCTACTATTCGTTCCTGTCTCGAATATTACTGCCACATATGGACAAATGCTTCTGCTATATATTTAGAAATTTTATTTATATTTAAATGCAAATTCCCTCATGTCACTGGGTCATAAATTTCTGTTCTCAAACGGAACGACAATATCGAGATTCTTAACAGATCATTGTTAGGGTAGATACCCGGAATTTGGGGAATTTTTCTGCTATCTTTCAACTTTTGCTTCTTTTATTTTTCTTCTTCATCTTTTGTTTTTTCTTCTTTTCTTTCTTCCTTTCATCGTTGATGAGTTAAAAACAGCCACATTCATCCACTGGGGAAAGCCAAATTCCTTCTAGGGCGTGACTTTGCATTTACTCAAAGAAAAGAAAACATTTTATATTTAAATTAATTTTTTTCTTATTGCAAGAATTTTTATATAATTTTCCATCCTTTGAAGAAAATTAATTTAAAGCAGTTAAACTGGAATGATTTTAAAGCATTCTTAAGAACTTATTTGTTTACGTTTCATGTTTACACTCACACGAGAAGGAGAATATTTAAATCGATTTCAGTTAATAATTTCCTGTTAGTTAAAATCATTTTCATCAACCAACAAATGTTTTTTGAACTTTGTTTCATTAACTTTTACACAGATATAAAAAGGGAAATAACTCTAGATTAACAGTTTATACACATTCAAAGTTATTTCCCGTTGTATTAATGAATTTTCCTGTGGAAATTTCTTTGTCAAAAATAAAATTATTGATTTTTTTTAGATAAGATTTTCATTTCATATATAGAGAGTTATATTATTCTAATATTATACACAAATTCAGCTGTAAATAAAAATATATATGTAAAAAGACACTATGGATAAAAAGAAAAGGAAAACTTTTCGTCAATCTGGATCTTCGAAGTGTCATAAGAACGGTTTTTCCGTTGACACCGCTATTATTTTAACTACCTTCACTCCTCAGCAATGTTTTAAAAAGCGATCAATAGACACTTTTGCTTTTCTTTCTTTACCGATGCATTTTCTTTTTTTGATGACATTATCATTTTAAATGCTATTACACAAAAACAAAATAAAAACCTTCCATTTGATTTGACAAAGTCCATGAGGAGATGAAATTCGTCGTTAAAGAAAAGTTTTCCTCTTGTCTTTACTCATAGAGATGGAATCTCCAAAAACGGTTGGTTTTTTGGTAAAATTCGACTTGCCACTTTTGGAATATGAAAGAAAAGAAAACTTTTCGCGTTATGTTTAAACACGTCAAGGTACGAACGGAAGATTAAATAATATTTCTATGGTCAACTTGAAAAAAAAAAAAAAGTTTTTTTTACCAATGACTACATAATAATATAGAACCATATTTGAAGTTGTATCATTAGGAGATAAAAAAGAAACTCTATTAATCTCCTGAAAATTGTTGTTTACATTCAGGATTTCTTGCACATATGAAATTTTCTGTAATTATTGCCTTTAATTTTCTTAAAAACTGCATAACAGCAATAACCTGCTAACAGGAAGAACTTCCCTTCGTTTATTAACATCATTCTCTTTAATATCAATTCTTAATTTCTACATATCTAACTTTTCCTCTTCTGTCATTTCATCCTAGTTTGGTTCTTGTAAATTCTTCAAATCAATTTTAATATATCGTTGATGAAGTGGTAAAATCAATTTTAAAACTGATAGCATTCTGATTTTTTTCGCACTCCAATACTTGTCGCATCGTGATATTATATTGATCCCTACAAAATCACTGGTACTGTCCAAACCTTGCAACGAGGTGATCAGTTTGAAATTTGCCAGGTAATATGTATGGCATTTTAAATCCTTCTATTTGGTCAGTTCTAGAAATGCATAGATTGTATGATGCAAAGCAGAGAAGATTTCTTTTGTTAATTTACCATTTCTTCCAGAAATGCTATTCCAAGATTCTAACCAGTCACAGAATACAGAGAGAAATCTAAAAATTTCTTCATTTACTCTAAGTGGATTACAATATCAAACGCATTTATACATCTCTACAAAAGACACGAAATTCAAAATCAGATTCAATTACAAGAGAGAGATTGATTTCTGGATATGGGGATTTGATGATGCTGAATATAATAAGTGTCTCTTGCTGCCTAACAAAACTCCAGGAATTTCTATCAAGGAAATTTAATTTCCCTTCTAGATCATTAATATTATGGAATTTCTTCTGCATTTTATATGCTAAGTCATCATTAATACTTTGATTTAAAGCACATTTAAGAGCAGAATTCTCTAGTCGAATTCTTCTGGAATCTGGTCACTCTCTAGAAGTAGTCAATGAAGATAAATATGAAGGAGAGTTTGGCAAAATTCTAGGAATAGCACCATCACGAAGATAAATTCTTTTTAGTTTAACTGCAATTGTGACACCTGATTTTTCCTCAAAAGCAGACGATTCTCTCCTTATGTCCTCCGGTCGAAAATGTAGTTCACATACCTAAAAAGATTTTAAAAAACAAACCTATTTGAAATTCTTGTGAAAATCTATGAAAATCAATCAGCAAAAATCTACAATATGAAGCATTTTTCGAACAATTTTAGGAAAAGTAATGAGAAAATTTAACAAAAGATTATTAGTGACGAAGTTATGTATATAAAATATTTCTTTATAAATTCATGAATGAATTTATATCGAAAATTTCTTTAAAAAAAATGAGGTTTTAGCTTTTCAAAACAAAACGTATGAGAATGAATGTCTAAACTTTCTCACTGAATTTATGTCTTAACTTTATGTTATGAATTACAAAGACATGGTATTAATTTTATTATTAAAGTTTCAATAAAATTTACTTATTTTTTAATATAATAAATACTCACTCTGCTCAATTTAGTAGGTAAAAAAATGATCTCTTCTCTGATTGTACGAATTGAAACATAATTCTTTTAGGGAAAGAAAATACATGTACTTTAGGGCCGTTTTTATAATTCTCTTTGCAATTTGGTACAACGCATCTATAAGGCATTGTTTTGGGTTTTTTTTTTTTTTTAATTAATTCAATATTTAAAAGATAATATTGATTTAATTTAAAAATAAAATAAAATTTAAAAAATCTGATACAAAAAAATTAACAAAAACACAAACGACAAAAATCTGATACTCAAAAAAACAAACTCACGTCACATTCTTTGGGTTGTTTTTGAAAAACGACTCACGTTTCTTGAAAGTTAGACTCAATATGATGACGTCACATTTTCCCCCCAAAAAAAGTCACGACTCAGTCAGACTCAATGATGACGTCACATCCCCCCCCCATAAAAGTTAGACTTACCATGATGACGTCACATTCTCCCCCTCCACCCATGAAAGTCAGACTCAATATGATGACGTCACCCCCCCCCCAATGAAACATGCCTTCTCTATCGGTAACCACGATTGAACCCACTTACTTCCTTTTATTGTCTTCTCATACTCTTTCTCTCCCCCTCTCTCTTTCTGCCGGGTTAATCTATTCGTTTGTGACACTGAAGCCACGCCCAAACCCCTGCCTTCTCAAAACTGGCACGACTGGGACAAGCTAGGCATTTTCGGGGGTGGCCTGCGGCTTGGGTTTGCATAATGGCGGGGAGGAAGGTAAGCTGACATTTTGTCGGGTTGGGGAGGGAAGGTGAGATTTTGTTGGGGGTGAGTGGAAGGGAAGCTGACACTTTTGTTGTTGGCGATGATGTTTTTTTTTTTTGGTGGGGGGGGAGTGTCTGTGAAAAAGAAAATATTTTATTCGTAATTGGATTTCATCGAAATTTCTTCTCAATTCTTTAATGATGATGATGATGATGATGAGCCCACGACGCCATTTTCTTTCTCTCTTCACTTTTAATCAGATTAATGATGATGATGATGTTCATTTTTCTCTTCTCTCTCTTCCCTTTGCTCCCAACCCCACCCTTTTCTGGAATAGAGGAACCACTCCCTTTAATTCAAAACTGCCCTTTTATTCCGGATCCAAGTGTAGGCGATTGAGGTTCTCCACAACGTCCATCTCTTTCTGCAATAAACAAAAAACAACCGAACCTTTCTCGACTTTTACAAATTCTTTCCAAATCCCGTCGCCAGTCCTCTTTGGGTTTTATGGTCGCAAGTTCCTTCCTCCTGAAATAAATTATATATTTTTAATGTTATTTGAGTAAGGTTTAAAATGAATTTTTAAAATTGAAAAAGCATTCTTAAAGATTTTATTTGAGCTTTGATTGAACGCTAAAGGATGAAATTTCTTATTTCGAGTAAGTAAAATATTCTGGTGTATTTCAACCAGAAATTATATGAATTGGAATGTCAAATATATACTCGATTTTTTTAATTTCTTAAAAGCGGCCATTTTCTGAAATTTTAAGAAACTTGTAAACAAAAAAAAAATTTCGAATTTAAACTTCCTCCTAAAATAAATTATATATTTTTGATGTTATTTGAGGAAAATTAGAAAAATTAAAATTAAATTAATCTGATTTAAAACAAACATTACTTACTTATAGCATAAAAAAATTGTATCCAAACATTTCTTAACGATGTGTCTGAATTTTTTCATGTCCTTATCCACGTTGTCGATGTTATTGGGAAGTTACGAGGTGATGACATCTACTACGGGTGACCAAAATTGACATAATTTTACGAAATATAAGCGAACGAATTTTTTTGGTTTTAACTAGTAATTTTAAAACATTAACATTTTTTCAGCAATTATGTAATATTTACTTTTTATTTAATTTTTTTTTTTCGTCTGAATTTCGTTTGTTAAGTTCTTGAACTTTTTATTTTATTTAACAATTAAACAAAAAATACCTTCAATGAAATATGAGCGAAACTAAAATAAAAACCTAAAATAAAAATAATTAGTAAAAAAGTAATTAAAAAAAAATTAAAACTAACTTAGAAACGATGTGAAACAGAATTGGATATTGAAGGGAAATAATTGCAGTGCCTCAGACGACAATCAAATCACGTGATCTTTTTTTAAGGATTATGTCATGTTTAGATTCGCCATAGAAATTAGGAACATTTTTTTTTCACTAAAAATTATTTTTAAAATTATTTTTAAAATATTCGGGTACAAACGGCAGTTATGAGTTTTACAAATTTCGATTCGTAAATTTACTTTTCACTTAACCTTATCACCAAATTGCATGTTTAAAAGCAATGAAGAATTTTAAACGATTTTTGAAGTATTAATATTATAAATAAATAATTTTTTTAAAAAATGAAAAAAATTCTTGTAAAAATACATTATTAATCGAAAAAGTTTTATTTCTGTAGACAATAATCTTCTTAATATAAGTTATTTACAAAAGGAAGTAAAACCTTTTCTAATTAATCTCATAGATTTTAGAGTAGATTTTCGATGAAACAGAAAAAAACAAACAAACAAAAAAACAAAAAAAAAAGGTGATTTACTTTCTCTAACGTGTCCCGTTTTTAACTAATAAAAAATCCCACTCTGAAAAATTTAATTTCTCGAATTTTCACGAAAATATGTAACGGGGTGGAAACATGTAAAAAAAAAAATTTACCAAGATTTTCTAAAAAAAACAAATTATAAAAATAATTTCATTCATTTTTGAATACTTCCTGAAAGTTTCATTAAAATCCGAAAATTATTTGAATTTTGCAAGAATTTCCAAATCAACGTGTGTTTTCCTCGAGAAAACCAAACTTTTTTCTCTTTTCCAACGCTGTCGTTAAAAAAAAAAAAAATTAACCAAAATTTTCAACCTGCTCGAAAGGAGTAAAAAAATTTAAAAAATGATAAGAAAAAATCCTTTGGTCTTTCCTCTTAATAATAACATAAACATTTTGATGACAAAACTTTGTTTTTGTTGAGTTATGGGCCCTTTTTTTCATCATGCTGTGCTGTTTTTCTTTTGACGCGACCTAGGGGAGGTACCTACTTTAAACAAATGAAAGACAAATCGAACACCACCCCCTCCTCTGCGAAAAGAAAGAGAAAAACAGGGAAAAGGAACAAGAAAAGAAAAAGAAAAAAAAGCGACAGAAATAAACGAACGACAAAATAAAGAAAAAAAGAAAGAAGAAAAAGTTAAAAATGAAGAAAAAAGAAAGAAAGAAAAATAGTGAAAAAAAGAAAAGAAAAAGAAATGAACAAAAAGAAAAGAAAAAAAAAAAAAAAACAAGGAAAAAGAAAAAAGAAAGAAACCCCTAATTTTTTTGACTGATCTCATAAAAAAAAATGAAATAGAAAGAAAAGAAAAAAAGCGAAAGAAATAAACGAACGATAAAATAAAGAATAAAAAAAAGAAAAGAAGAAAAAGAAAAAAGAATGAAATGAAGAAAAAATAAATAAAACTGCAATTTTTCTAGATTTATTTACCTCGACTCATATTGTTAAATCATTGAAAACAAAAATTAAATTAAAATAAAATAAATTTCATTGCAAACAGAAAAAAAAGCATCAAAATTAAAAAAAAACTTTTAATTAATTTTCAATATTTTCAATAAATATTTTCCATCGTTTTTTAAAAAAACTAATAATTTTCGTCCGGAAACAAAAATCCTCGGAAATTTTTCAGGTTTTTCGGAAATTCATACAACATTTTTTCAGGTAAAAGACAAAAAAATCTTGGGTCGAAAAATAAAAATTTCTAAAATTATTTGCACAAAAATCAGAAATTTCTTCTTTTATTTCCAATTTTTGAAGAATTTCTCCATATTTATTCCAGACAATGATTCTTGAATTGCCCTCTCTTGTCCCTCACAAATTCCCAGTCGTCGGATCGGGACGAAGGAGGCGGTAACCATCCTTCCTTGGCGCCCCACCCGAGGGTGGATTGTTTTTATCTCTTCATTAAAACAAACAATTTCTTGAAAATTCCGATTACAAGCGAAAATTTTTTCTGAATTTGACACAAAGAAAAAAATTCATTTTCTTTTGTGTCAATTATTTTTTGCGGTTAAAAATGGCGGAGATTTTTGTCGTGTCTAAAAGAAAAGTCAACCCCACCCCAGCAGAACAACAAACAATCAAAATGTCTTCAGTGGGGCGACACATATCCAGGGAGGCAGAATCTCTCTTCGCCGTCCGTTAAGGAACATCGGTTGACCAATTCTCCAGAGTCACCAAATTCTAGGATTGATCCACTGTCCCCATCACCAACAAATACATACTAACTCAGCATCCTGGGCGGATCATATGCACCCATAGGGAAATCAAAGTTGTCATTATGGCACTTCGTCCAGATGGAATTGTTAAGAGTTAAAAGTAATTTCCTTGCTGTTAGGATGATATTAGTCTCCTTATCAATGATCTCCAAGTAGGTTTTTTTTTTTTCACAGTTAATGCAATTTATCAAAAGATCCATGGAGATAGATGAGTAGAAATCTATAAAATCAAATTTGATAAAGGTAGCTCTTTTCTTATTTTCAATATTGACAAACCATTTGATTGTGTCCAACGAATCGTTCAAGAAATTATTACAAGGTGTAACTAGAATTTTATCGGTTATTTTGATTATATTTTTTTAGATTAGACCTAGTCCAGTTTTTGTTGGATTTATTAATCAACTAGACTGCATGTTATTAACGAAGTTAGGTTTATGATTCTTAAATAATGGACCATCCCACTATATCTGCAATATCTAAATTATTTGCCAAATCGCCAGCCTCTTGGTCAATTCCGGAGATCATTCTGTTATATCAGTTTAGTTTGTACGTGTTTATTGACATTTAGAAAAACATATGAAAGTATTTTTCAAAAATAATATCCGATAATACATTTCACCTCTATGGCTTCATAAGCTTGATAACGAAAAAATGTTTGTTTTGTATCATTTGTGTGCATTTAAAATAATTAAATCTTATATTATTTTTCCCTAAACTGGCATTGCTCGAGAAATAAATACACAAAATACACTTTTCTTTATCTATTTGCAGTATTACGAATTATTTTTGAAATATACATTCATGAATTTTTTTCAAATATCAATAGGTTAAAAACTCTGTCGGGATAACATACCCAAATTTATTACACACACACACACGCACACACACACACACACACACACACACACATATATATATATATATATATATAAACGTAAGTATTACTGTCTTAGTTTATAAGGATCCTTTGAACATGTTGACCTGTGTCCACAATTTCAGTATAAACACGTACGCCACTGTAGATTGCATAAAATGGTTTGAGAAAACAAGAGAGAGAGAGAGAGAGAGAGAGAGAGAGAGAGAGAAAGAAAGAAAGATGAAAAGAGAAAAGCATATATGCAGATATAGAGCTATGTGGGTGTGACCCTATTTTTTCATTGGTTGGACTGCAAATATTTTCACTGCTCAACTGACGACGTTTTTGTAAACTTGTCTTTGTAAGTTTTCTGATCTGTTCGACTTGTCTTGCTTGATCGAATTGCAAAGAAAATTCACGTTTATGTAACCAGTGAAATGTTAGTCATCCAATGTTTATACACACACACATATATATATATATGTGTGTGTGTGTGTGTGTGTGTGTGTGTGTGTGTGTGTACATAAATTTATATGTATGTTCGTGTTTTATATATATATATATATATATATATATATATATATATATATTTGTGTGTGTTTATTACACTCCACACCATCATCATGGCGTATCATTTCTTAACGTCATTTGTTTTCATATTCTAATAATTTTTTTTATTTTATACGACTGAACTAATTTTTTTTTATTTTACTATTTTTTATATTAAATAACAAGAAATAAAATATACAAGAAAGAACTTTATCTCTCCTGCATGACTTCTTCTTCTTTTTCTTTCTTTTTCTTTTTCTTCTTTCTTTTCTTCTTTCTTCTTCTTCTTTCTTCTTCTTTCTTTTTTTTTTTTTTTCTTCTTCTTCTTCTTCTTCTTCTTCTTCTTCTTCTTCTTCTTCTTCTTCTTCTTCTTCTTCTTCTTCTTTCTTTTCTTCTTTCCTCTTCTTCTTCTTCTTCTTCTTCATTCTTCTTCTTCTTTCTTCTTCATATTCTTCTTTCTTTTTCTTCTTTCTTTTCTTCTTTCTTCTTCTTTCTTCTTCTTCATTCTTCTTCTTCTTTCATCTTCTTTTTCTTCTTCATTAGTCTCAGCACAAAAGATATTTCTGCATTAGAAATTACTGGCTTAATTTGTCAATGCTGGAGATCTATCTATCTATCTTTCTGTCTGTCTGTCTGTCTGTCCTCAATTTCAATTTAGACGCGTCTAAATTGAAAGTGAGGACAGACAGACAGATAGATAGATAGATAGATAGATAGATAGATAGATAGATAGATAGATAGATAGATAGATAAGTAAATGGATGGCAGAATAGTGTTTAAGAGAGATCGGTAAAAGACACTTATTATGATAGCTACAAAAGACAGGAAAGTGTGGAGGGACATAATCTACAGGGTTGTAAAAGGCTATGGCACATCGAAGAAGAAGAATGAGCGTCAATAAATGTATGGCAGAACGGGGTTTAGGAGACTTTTTATGAAGAGAGATATAAAGGAGAGGAAATTGTGGAGAGCCATGATTGCCAACGTATTGAACGGACACGGTACATAGAGGAAGAAAGAATGAGTGTCAGTCAATGGATGGCGGAAAGGGGTTTAGGAGATAGAACAAAAAGACATCATTTTATGAACAGTGCTATAAAGGAGAGGAAATTGTGGAGAGCCATGATTGCCAACTTCACCCCAAGCAAGGCAGAAAAGCCGCTAAGATGCAAGGGGGGGTTACTGGGTGTGGTAGAGTTAGATAAGGGAAACATAACTAAGGTGTGAGAACAATAGAGGAGGAATGAAAAAGTCAGTAGATTGTGATTGACATTGCATTTAAATTTTTGAAGCAGCAGGCGAAACCGTATGCCTTCAACAAACTTGCACAACGGTACTACGATCGTACAATGAAAAATGGTGTGACCCAGGGTCTCCCCTTCCCCATCAGAGCGAACGAAGTTTGAAGATTTCTCCAAGATTCTCCAAGAAGAAAACCTTTTGTCGAACAGAGGACCCAGCCAGGTGAGTGATGTCTCATCGTTATTGCGACATTTCAACCCGGACGCCGATGGCCATATTGAGCGAACCTTCTGCTCCCTAAGACCGAACTTATCTTACTGGCACGTCCGTCCAGAGGAAAGTTATGGGATGAGAAACTCCCTTTCGCGCTCCCCCCCACCAATCCGTAAGCCAACAGACTTACCGTGGTTGATTTTATGTCACCGTCTCGTAACCTCTGATTTCATCACTGATTCCATCAATCTCTGTTCTACTCGACACACAAACCGAAACGCCGTCAGCTGAAGTGGTAGCCCCAGTTAGGGAAATTCCACGTAGGACCGGATTCGTCTTTAACTTTCCAAAGAAAGGTTCCAATGCAAGAACGTAAAGCAAAAGCTGACAACATTGAAAAATTTAGCTATGAAGTCTTGCATGCATTAATTTCATTCATTTTTATTAATAACTGCGTTTATTTCTTTCCAGATAAACTTGATCAAATTCTATGAGAGTATCTTGGTCAACCTTTGACCTTTTCAGCTGACTCTCGTATATAAATAGTCGAACCAAAATACTCAATGTTGACCTCAGTTTCCATTTTTATACTTACATGACCTTTAACCCTGATATTGAGCACGTGGACATAAATATAGCATTAAAAACTAAGGCCAAAAGTAACATGAAAGAAAATCTTCATCGCACTAAGCACCCGAATTTACCAAAGATAATATTTAGTTAAATGCTGTTGGAAAAAAACTGGTGGAATTTTTCGTTTTAAGATCAACACTCCGAGTTCCAGTTCGATCAATCGATAGAATACATATGTGGGTACGGGTTTTACACGTGTAACGCATATACCACACGAACTTCGTCGATCCGTTTAACTTTAGGGCCACCACATCTAATTCTTGAGCCCCCAACTAGGCTTCTCAGCATAAGAAAGTTAATCAAGGAGAAAGAGACAGACAGACAGACAGACAGACAGACAGAGAGATAGACAGACAGAAGGAAAGATATGTAGACAGATCTAGGCAGGTGTGGCCATATTTTTGGCTTTAGTCAGGGTAGAAATTACAAGCGACTGGTCGTTATGACCCAGTGATTCCCAGGCATTTTTCCTATGAAGAATCCAATAAAAACAAAATGAATGCTCTTCTAGATAAACATGGGTCGATTTAAATTTCCTTCTTTTGTGCGATATTGAAACAAGAAAACATTTCAAATTTAATAATAATATTTCGGCCTTTATTGATACGATTATATTATAAATGTTTTCAGTAAAGTATAATTTCTCGTAATATTGAAAGATGTTTATGTTCATGTCTCTTCTTCCCCCCAGATTAAATCATCTTAAATTTATATCACAAACCTCATTCAGTATCCCTCTGCATTGAGTGGCTCTTAAATCTTTTGCTGGAGGAACTTGAGTAAAACAAAATAAATGAAATAAAACATGAACTGATCTATACTAATATATATAAATGTGTGTGTGTGTGTGCTTGTTTATGTGTCTGTTGATTTTTAAAATATTGCTCTATAATCGAAAACACAACATTATCAGAAAACATGGCTGGTAAATTTATTAAATTTCAAAATGATTGGTAATTTTCTAAAATTTCTTTTGCAAGACTTTTCGTAAATAAAGTCATAAAGCCTAAATTCCTAAAATCCAACAAAATATTAGATAGTTTAGAATATTTTCTTAATTTTTTTATAATACAGGGTAATTGACAAATTAATTAAACAAAAAAGAGGCCTTCACATTCTATTCATCAAGTAATTTTTACAGTCATGCACTCCTTACTTAAATTTCCCAAAACTCATGTTGTTGATAGATCTGTAAAGACCTCACAAAAACACCCACTCATTATTAAAAAAGAATTTATCGATTTTTACTGACAATCAAAAACAATGATTCAAATCAATTTAAATTCAGTTTGAAATGCAGCAAAGTATATCACTTATTGCAAATTATAAATTGAATCTATTAGCTTGGAATTAAAAAATAAAATAAAAGCTTCAAGAAAGATTTTTTCATTTTTTTTAAAATGCATTGCAACATTTTTAGGTACCCCCCTTTTTTACATAATATTTTTATTCCATTATCAAAGAAGTGTTTAAATAAAGAATTAAATCCTAGGTCATGATCATAAAAAATAAATAAAATTGATTATAGTATCAAAAATAATTATCATTAATTCATCCATTCTAAACCAATGAGAATCGACCCAACTTTTCTCTACTATACACACGAACACTTGGCATTCTCCCTATCAGACAAGCAGTTCTCACGGACTAATCGTTAACACGTGCGTCAAAGAAAATTTCACCACCTTTTCGTTTCCAGGACATGATAGTAACATTTTTAGCAATTGGAGGTAAGAAAACCTCAGACACATCTTGCATTTTTCCAACAAAATTATCTGGACACTCTACACACAGGTAAAAAAAAAAACATACGAGAAAGCCTGTATACGTTTTTTACTTATTATTTATCTTCTGTTGAATTTCGATCCATATTTGATCTACATTTAACCCTAAACTCACAATTTTACTCAGTATTATTGTCTCTCGTCTCTCCAACTCCACAAACAAATAATAAATGATACTCGTTTTCTTGTTTCCATATCTTGCTCTTTCTCTATTTTACAAGTATTTTTGTGTATATAAATGTTAGGGGTTTTATAATAAATTTACTCACAGATATAAAATCCCCTACACGAGTTTCAAATTTCTGATGTAAAAATTGACTTAAATATTTATTTCTCAAAATTTCACCGTCAAAACCGATTTTCACTTTTTCTCTTCTGCAATTAGGAAATTAATTTTGAATTATATTTTTTAGCTTTCAATTTGAAATATAAATTAATGTTACCCCGGATTTTAATTCCGATTAAATGCGCTGAACTGTATTTTTAAAAATTCTATAATTTTGAATTTATTTTCGCGTCTATAATAAATAAAATCGTAACTAAAAAAAAAATGAATAATAAAAAGTAAATTTAAAAGAAGAAGATTAAATACAATAATTTGATAAAATATTTTGAGTGTGTTCGGCTAAAACTTAAAAACTACAATAATTAACGTGTGTGTGTGTGTATTATTGATTTATTAATAGTTTTCGGCCATCTTATGGAAAATTATTTTTATTCAATCTTTAAAAAATAAACTATTAGTCCGACTAATGTACATAATACTGTACAAAATACGTCATCTCAGAAATATAGACAGACTCCAAAATATAGTTAAATTAGTAAAACGAATATTCAACACGACTAATGTTGAAGTCATGTCTGTCTCTGTTAATTTTTATTTTTAACTAAAGTTTGGTTTCTTTTTTCAAATAGAAATATAAATTGAAATTTACAAATAATCGCTTTTCAAAACTAAAATTCTCAATGTATCTTGCTTCTACTCTCTTTCAAAATAATAATTAACTTCATTTATAGAGAAATATTTGCTTCTTTAATGTAATAATGTTTAAAAGTAAAACTTTATTTAGTTAAAAAAAAATGTAAATTCCCCTAAAAAATAAACAGTAAATTAATTATTTTTCGAAGAAGTAAAGTTCGCTATGGTTTTTGCTTGAGAAAAAATGATTCAATTAAATATGTTTAAAATAAAATAAAACTTAATTTGAGTTTAATTACTTTTTTATTAATAATAATTTGAAAAAAGGTTAATGAACTTTTATGTAAAAACGACATTAACAGAATATTTATATTAGTATTTATATATGAAAAATAAATTGACTTTTTTAGATAAAAATATGGGGATGCTCAAAAGGGCGTGGCATTGGTAGTTTGGTATTTTCTTAAATTTAGTTATTTTGGAACAAACCAAAAAAAAAAAAAAAAAAAAAAGACAAAACAATGAAGGTTATTTTTTAAAGATTGAATAAAAAATTATTTTCCATAAAATGGCAGAAAAATATCAATAAATAGTCGATAAATTATTTTTCAGAGATCTCCCGAGCAATGCCGGGTATCCCCGCCAGTTATTAATTAAAAAAAGTAAATAAATTTTAAATTAAGATACATTTTAAACATATTTAATTTAATTTTTTCAAGCAAAAAGCAAGAGAATACTTATTAAAAAAATGTTCATATCTATCTATCTATCTATCTATCTATCTATCTATCTATCTATCTATCTATCTATCTATCTATCTATCTATCTATCTATCACACGGTTCATATCTATCTATTGATATCTATATCGATTTCACACTGTCTGCATGTCTATTTGTCTGTCTGTCAGTTGACCTTTGTTCGAGGTGAGAGGTCATCGGAAATTCCTGATGGATCATAATTTCTTTACTACTTCGTGTTTGTAAAATCCATAT
>CAHIKZ030003711.1:80000-91103 GCA_903632075.3 Acanthosepion pharaonis
CCGGGGGGGGAGGTTTTATGTCCCCCGCCTTCGTGTCGATCCGACGACTGGGAATTTGTGGGGGGCAAGAGGGGGAGGGTCGGAAATTTTGGTTTGGAATAAAAATGGAGAAATTCTTCAAAAATTGCAAAAAAAAGAAGAATTTTTCGATTTTTGTTCAAATAAATTTGGATTTTTTTATTTTTCGAGCCAAAAAGAAATTTTTTCTCTTTTACCAGAAAAAAATTTCTATAAATTTCCGGAAAAATCTGAAATTTTTCCGCTGATTTTTGTTTCCAGCCAAAAATTGTTTGTTTCTTTTCAAAAAGATGGAAAAAATTTATTGAAAATTTTCAAAATTATTTAAAAAAAAGTTTTTTTTTGTTTGTAAATAAAATTTAATTTTTTTAAAATTCGTTTTTTGAAATTTTTCTTCAATTTTTTTTTTAATCTCCGACCATCAATGGTTGACAGAAAATGAAATTTCATTTGGAAATGGCAATAAAAACAACAAATAAATCAATAATTATTGATCGATTTTTGTTTTTAATTTATGCAAATTTATGCAAAATAAAATTAATTTTTGTTGCACTTGAAAATTGAATTTGTCATCGGATAACAATATGAGTTCAGGTAAATAATTGTAATTTTTTCTTTTTTCTTCTTTTTCTTCCTTTTCTTTGTTTCTCTTTCACGCATGAGTTTTTTCTTTTTCTTCGTGGATGTCGTGGAGGACCGTGAATTTTCTGTAATTTTTTCGAAAGAGATTTCGTCTTTATTTTTTATTAAAGACATTCCAAGACTGACATTTGGCAACGAACTGGAGAAAAGAAAACCAAAAAATCAGGGAAAGGGGGGGTAATTTCTAAAAGACGAGAAAGAATTGGTAAATTCTTCTGAAGAGAAATTCAAGGATTTTTTTTTTGGATCTCCTGGGGTGGGGGGGGGGAATGTGTGGAAGAGAAATTCCAACAAGAATTCAATATTTCATTCTTTTGCGATTTCAGAGGAAAACTCAAAGATTGATGTCTCATGGAAAATTGAATCGGTAAACCGGGATCAAATCCCGTTCACGTCTTTCATTAGGAAAGGCATGAACCTATCTTGTCCCTAAACCTATCTTGTCAGTAAAATAGCAGAGATAAGGAAACTCTCGAGCCTTGAATGGGAAACCACACCCTAATCTCCATTTCTCTCTATCTCTCTCTTTTCTTACTTCTTCCTCTCCTTATATATTTCATATATATATATATATATATATTATATATATCTATCTATCTATCTATCTATATCTATCTATCTATCTATCTATCTCCCTTTTCATTTTCCAATCTAGCTAGCTCAATCCTTTTTCATGTATCTATATTATATCTGTCTCTCTCTCTCAGTCTGTCTATCAATATCTATCTATTCTTTTGGTATCTATTATCTATCTATCTATCTATCTATCTATCTATCTATCTATCTATATCTTTTTCTATCTAATCTATCTTTTTCATATTATCCAATCTACTCTCTCTCAGTCTAGATCAATCTCATTTTCTTTATTCATCTATCTATCTATCTATGTTTTATCAATCTATAGCTATCTTTTTCATGTATCTATCGTTATATCTGACTCTCTCTCAGTCTGTCTATCGATCAATCTATTTTGTGTTTTTCATATCTATCTATCATATCTATCTATCTATCTATCTATCTATCTATCTATCTCCTTTCATTTCAATCTATCTATTCAAAATTTTTTCATGTATCTATCGTTATATCTGACTCTCTCTCAGTCTGTCTATCGATTTATCTAATCGTCTTTTCATATCTATTTATCTATCTATATCTATCTATCTATCTATCTATATATCTATCTCCTTTTCATTTTCCAAAGCTAGCTCAATCCTTTTTCATGTATCTATCGTTATATCTGACTCTCTCTCAGTCTGTCTATCGATTTATCTATTTGCGTTTTTTTCATATATCTATCTATCTATCTATCTATCTATCTATCTATCTATCTATCTATCTATCTCCCTTTTGATTTCCAATCTAGCTAGCTCAATCCTTTTTTCATGTATCTATCGTTATATCTGATCTCTCTCTCAGTCTGTCTATCGATTTATCTATAAATATCTTTTTCATATATATCTATATATATCTATCTATCTATCTATCTAAAATCTTATATCTGAATTTTCATTTTCCAATCTATATATATCAATCCTTTTTCATGTATCTATCGTTATAATATCTATCTCTTCATTTTTTATGTATTAATTTTTAAATTTTGAATCTATTTCATATATATATCTATTCATATATATATATATATATATATATATATATATATATATTATATAATATATATATATGAATAATCCATTTTTAATTTTTTCTTTTTTATCATTATTTTTAATTGGAGTTGTAAAACCCCAATTTAACTCACTTTTTAGAAATCTATCAGAATTCTATCTATGGAATTGTTAAAAAAAATTAAAAAATAAAATCATTGATTTTGAATCGTTATGATTTTGGGGGTTAATTGTGTTATTTATGATTATATTTTATATTTTTTTTAGTGAAAATATATATCATCCAATAGGGATCTTCATTATCCAATATATAAAAAAATAGAATATTTATATATTAAAAAAAAAATTTAATTGTTTTAATATATATATATTATTGAAATGATCATAATATCATATGAAAAAAATATATTGTATATATAATATGAAGGAAAAATCATTTATGAAAAATTAAGTCTGGTTTTTGTCATAATTTGAATAAAACTAATATATCAAATTAAAATATGGGCGTATTTTTGCTATCTATATAATATTTTTGATGGTGTCATATTATGAAGAATTATTTGAATGTCAAGCAACATTTAAATTTGATTCTGCATCACTTGTAAAGCATATTATCCACATATCTATCTATTTAATGTCCATAATTGTGTTATACGATGGTACATCAATCAAAAGTACGTACAATTTTTTTCCCATCAGCAGTTGATATCCAGTGTCATATATATCGCCTGAACTTATATGGTGGAATGAGTAAAAATGTCAAATATATATAGGCGAATTTTTGGGGCTTCATTGCAGAAATAACATATTTTCTTTTTAGATCTATGATCTGCATTTTTTTTTTTTTTCAATGGCAGGTAGAATTAAAATCCCAATGGGATTAAAAAGCTTATCAGAAACACATTGGATATATCAGTATGCATCATAGTAGGCTTAAAATTCTATCTATTTTGATACGTTGTCATATTTTTGTAGGTACCATCATAGAAAGAAAGATACCTAAGGTTTAGATTGAATATAAAGAAAAAAATTTAAAATCTGTCTTGAATATTTTATTTTAGTTTATTTTTCAATTTAATAGACTGTTTAATATTTCCAATAATCAAAATATTTTAATGTATTTGAAAATGAATTTAAATTGACTTATTATTTTATTTTCAAATGGCTGTCAGGAAGTTGGAATTGAACCACGAACCACAAATTGATATCCATTTATGATATTGTTTTTAAAATATAAGAAATAAATTAACAAACTACTATAGACAATGATTGTATGTCATCATAAAAAAATAAGGGATTGGTATGGGAAATGGAAAGATATGATAGCAATTTATATTTGATCAAAAACTAAATGAATAGTTTTAATGACAATTTTTTTTTCCAATTAATCTCAAGACCAACTATACAAGCTTCAACTTTATATCTGACATGAAGCAGAAATATTATAGTAATTAATATAAATTATTTTATGCAAAATAATTTAAAATAAAATTTCTCAGAATAAATAATTTTATTCTGTTTTAAAAGTTTTCATATTTTCCTTCTTTTATTCAAAACATATAAAATAAAATAAATAACTGAAATACAAATACACACACACACACCCACACATATACACATATATATATATATATACATATATAAAAATCTAAAATTATAAAATTAAAAAAATATATATATATATATATATATATATATATATAATTTTTTTTTTTTAAAAAATATGATTCCTTCACTACTTAAGAGTTCTCGTGTTTCAAAAACGAGAGCCGAAACCATCCAAATAATTACTAAAATTAAGTTGAATTGAGGTGTTTCGTCCCGTTTCATCTTCAAGCGAAATTTTAGGAAATTCTTAAAAATTCTTTACTAAATGTTCTTTTCTCCGATGAAACGAAAGTTGAGCTAAATTCAAAGGATTAGCGATCTAAAATCCGAAGATGAAGCTTTGAAAGCAGTAAGTACTGTCAGGCATCCGTTCAGTATCATGTTCTGGGGGATGCTTTTCTTTTCATGGAACTGGTTTCTTAAAACCTATTGAAAAGACCCTCAGGATCAAGCAGTACAAGAGAATTTTAGAGTCTTGTCTGCTCCCTTCTGCTGAAAGGGTGCAAATCGACCCCATCAAGCTCATTTTTATGCAGGATAATGCTCCATGTCACAAATCAAAATTGATGAAGGAATACTTTGATGAGAAGTAGGTGAGTGTTATGACATGGCCGCCCCAATCTCCTGACCTCAACCCCATAGAAAAACTGATGCAGCATTATAAAGTACAGGCTCTCGAGAAAGCAGTTGAGCAACAAAGAGGATTTGATCATTTGAATTTCATATCCGAATGGAATTCAATGCTTGAGATGAGATTTTCAGAACCTAATCAAGTCAATGCTAAAAGGGTTGAAAAGGTTATTCAAAATAAAGGAGGACCCATAGATTATTAAATATTTTGAACTATATTACCTATTATAAATAAATTAACCTCTATTATTCTTTATTTAAAACTGTTCGGTTATGTTTCTATTGATAAAATAGTTTCAGGAGGAAATAAGTGAGTCACTTTCTTTTTTTTTTTTTGCACAGAGTTTTTTCCTTAAATCTTGTTTATATCCAAAATGATAATTATCAATAGAATACCTTACGGTGAGTAAAAACTTTTGAGAAAGGTGGTCGACAAAGGGGTTTTATATTTTTAGTCAATTAAAAAATTTTTTTGATGAGAAAAAAACAATAGGCGAAATTTTTTAAGTAAAACAAATCAGGTGAGTCACAAGGACGAATGGTTTATTCGAACAGCACTGTATAAAAATATAAAAAAAAGCATATATCTATTAAATATACAGTTTCTATTATATATCTGCAAGTTGTAGAATTAAAGAATTTTTGGATTGTAGACTTGTAAAATAACAATTCATTCCATAATTTCTTTTTTGTACCTTGTCAGCTGATTTCAAGTATGTCTTGTAAAATGATTTGTCATGAGTAAAAATATAGAGAAAAAAAACAATATCGAATCACAAAGTGTTACATTCAAAAGTAAACTACATCAGAATGACTTGCGGTAGTAAAACAGATAATAAAAATCTTGAAATTATAATGAAAATCATTTTTTTTTTCCAAATGTTATGAACATAATTTTCTAAAAATGTCTAAATATTCTTTTTCTACAATTGAAGTTATAATAAAAATGTCTTTGCCTTCTGTTCTTCTCTCCCTCCCTCATCTCCTGAAAGGTGACCCCCTCAGTTTTAGAAAACCCAGTCATCTCTCCATCATTGTTTGATTTATGTATTTACTATTGACTATTTCAGAACATCTCCCTATCTTAGATATGTGGAACGGAAAGCCGTAAGGTACTTGGTTATCTCCCCTTTTGTGTGTCTGCGTGTGTGCTTGCATCTCTCTCCTCTCTCTCTCTTCCTCTCTGCTTATGTGTGATTTCTGTTAATGTTTGCAAAATGATTTCCTTTACAAGATTCTAATCACTAAATTCTTTTGACTCAAGAAGAAAAAAACCCCAACTCAGACAAACAAATCGAGTAACAGTTGTCTTCTTTCATTCTGGAAATTGTTTCAGACTTTTTTTTGTTTTGCTTTTCTATGGTTTGACCAATCTCTTCTACTATTGGAATATTTTTTTACCATTTTACCAACAAAAAAGAGAACGTGCGGTTCTTGCTATGAGGTAAACTTTATGAATGCTTTTGAATAAAACAGTCATATCAATAAAAGTATTGCTTACAGCTGCATCACATACAATCATTGTTTCACAAACGATCACCAAAGTTAGGCAATGTTGATCTTGGTCAGTACCTCAATGGGTGACCACTTGGTCTGTAAGCTTGGATGTGCAGGTGGTGTAAAGGATAATGGCTTGGAATTGTTAATCGGAGAACTGATTTCCAATTCCTGTTGGGATCGTTATATTCACTTATGTGCTAACTAATACCTTTTGGAATAGTATGAATCCACTTCTTCTCTCCCCGCTATGGGTTAATTAGTAAGACTTGTATCCCTAAAGCATTATTTTAAAACATTCTTACTATTTATAATTAATATCTTCTGACATCAAATAACATAAAAATTTAATGATACTAAAATATATATAAAAATCTATGATGAAAAATGAGAGCGGAGGGAGATGAACCCAATAATAAACTAAATATCAACACAAAATAAACTAAACAGGGCCCGTCCAACCCTCAAAACAGAGAGGTCGCTGTATTCTGCCCATTGGACAAAGTCAAGAGGCGCTCTCGCTAAGGAAATGGTAAAGGTGAAAATATAGACGGACATGGGGAATAAAAAGCTGACCCAGTCGAGATCAAAAGGGGGGCCAAAACAAACTGGGGAGGTTGGGAATCTCAAACTGGATCATAACCAAAGAAGTGTTCAAGAACAGGCCGAGAACAACACTTACATTAATTCAGCGCAGTACGTAATCCGTTCAATGAAACAACGTTAAAGATTAACACTCACGTGTCAGACTCTCTACTGAATCTGACTATATCGCCAATACCACCAGCAGCTGTTCCGTAATTCTTCAGTCTTTGATATCAAAGGCTGGCAGTGAATATTCGGGAAAAACATGGCCGCCTTTATACACGTCGCATTGAATATTTTGAGCCTTAAAATGAGTCAGCTCATTTTGGTTAGCTCAGGGTACACAAAAACTCCACCTCCCCCCATTTTGGGTACATTATGGAATCTTCATTCAAAATATTATTAAAGTCAATATTCATATGGAAAAAAAAAACTTTAGTATTCATAAAATATATCTTTTTTGTTTTGTAATTAATTTTTTTTGTTTTGTAATTTAAAAAAAAAATTAATATCCACAAAAATTAGTTATATAATTTTGTCAATTGTTAAGTATTTTAGGTTAATAAACATTAATAACAATATTATAAATTTGGGTTGTGATCACAACAAAAGAGTGGGAAAAGTTGTTATTTTACCCATAGCGGGGATCCATTAATACAGGCACTATCACTCTGGGTCAGAGTGATTCTGAGAGTCATTCAGGAGGAGGATTGGGCTAAAAGTAGGAATATTTACATTTATACCCCGAAACTAAGGACTCACATTCCTACCAAAAACTGACGTCTCTTAAGACAATAACTAATGGATGCAGTTTTACGTCCCTACCCAGGACTAATAAGGATCTTATAGGTCAGTACCAAATATGACAGGAATGAAAGCCCCTAATTTCAATGTTGTAATTGGCTTTGGTTGTATCTTCTTTTAACTCAAGTTTTGCGTCTGACTTTCCCACGTCTATATCATCTTGTATAACACCTTCCTTTAATTGTGGATTTTGAACGGGTTTTCTATTTATAGGCCCTATCTCATAATTAGGCCATACTAGTTCGTGTTGGACCAGTTCCTCGCAGTTAATGTTCTTTTCTTCAGGATCCTCTACTTGCTCAAAGGAATCTGTAAATCTGACGCATCTGATCTTCCTTATTATTTTACTTTGTGGGAAATAAATCATATAGGCTGGACTTGTCTTGTCATACCCAATAAATATGCCTCTTTCACTTTTTGGATCTAGTTTTGCCCTGTGGTTGACATATGTGTAGCAAATTGTACCAAAAATATGCATACCACTTACGTTTGGGTTTGTAGTCCGTATAAGTGCCGTAAAAAGTCTTTTTAATGTTACTATTATAGCAACGGTTTCTTATATATACGGCTGTATTTAATGCATAAACCCACAGATTTTTGGGTAACTTAGATTCTATTAGCAAACATCTAGCCATTTCGAAAAACATCCTCCAACTACGTTCAGCGACTCCGTTATGGTGTGGTGAATAAGAACAAGTTTTCTCGTGTTTCATCCCTCTATTTATTAAGAGGTTTTCGTAATCATCAGAAGTAAATTCTCCACCATTATCTGTCCGAATTATTTTTACTTTTCCATACAGGGAGATATCGGATAAATAGATTTTGGTAGCTTGCAGGGTATCAGATTTGTCGATACCCATTGGTGAAATTGGACCCGCTAAGTCGCCATAAACTCTGAACAAGATATCTGTTGATTTTGGAATCTGACCCCTATTTCTATATTTCGTCATTATCCCTTTAATACACGTGTCACAATGTTGTAAGCCCTTTGGAAATGTAATTTTCATTCCAGTGACGTATTCTTGCAGTCTTTTAATATCCGAATTATTACAGTTGTCTAATATTTTATGCCAAGTCCTTAAGTCGTGGGTGGCTGTTTTTACAGATTTAATACTTTTTAAATAATACAAACGTCTATTTTGTTGTATATTAAATTCAGTTCCGTCTGGGTAGATTAACTTTGAATTGTCTCGGTGAAAATTAACTTTAACACCAGTTCTAATAGCAGACTGAACCGAGAAAATATTTTGTTTAAATTTAGGAATATATAAAGCCCTTTTTAATAAACATTTACAAATATTTCCTTTAGTATCTCGTAAATAAATACAGGCATCGCCTCTTTTTAAAACTAAATTATTAGCTCTGGTCCCGTCAGCAAACTCGATAAAATGGGAATCTGGCTCAAAGTTGGGGTCAAAATTAATAAATTTTGTTTCATCTGTAATTACATGATTTGTCGCACCCGTGTCGACTAGGTAAGAATTATAACTATTGGGTATAGTATCCAATCTAAACGAAAAAGCATATGTTCGCTCATTCGAAAAAAAAAAGCTTTTTCATTTTTACAAAAATCACTCCTTGTAGGACATTAACATTTCGCACGTACATGGCCGGCTCTTCCACAACCAAAGCAGATGATATTTGATTTTCTATTATTATTGTTCCTGATGTTGTTGTTGTTGTTGTTATTGTATTAATTGTTTTTTAAGCCCCTTGTTTTTAATATCATAATTCCTAGTCTGGTAGCTTTGAGGAATTGGTTTTCTGAATTTTTTAAATGACGTTCTCAATTGCATTACGTTATTTCCTTGATTTGTGGGGGTTACACATTTTTTTCAGTTTCTTCATAACGACGTAACGCAATTTTAAACTCAGTGAAAGTTAATTTTTTATCTTTTTGAGTATTGAATGTCGTGTATGGTTTCAATGTTCCTGGTAATCCCTGTAAAACCATGCCACTTAGCAGCCCATCTGAGATAATCTCATCTACCATTTTTAAGGCATTTGTGACATTTTCAGCTCGTATAATATAGTCTGTTACAGATTTATTTTCTCGTCTCCTTATCGAGGTTAGTTCAGTATATAAAGCAATAATTTGAGGTTTACTTTTTGACAAGTAATATTCATGCAATATTCTTAAAGCTTGGTGGCCGTCGTCCCTGGCTTCTCTCATCATTAAAGACAAACTCCTGTCATCCAGGCATTGTATTAATTCGGCGAACACGGTCGCATTTATTTCCATAAAATCAACATCTTTTTTCTGGGCAAAGAATGAGGTCATGAAGTTTTTGTATTCTGATTAAAGTAGCCTATAAAATGAGGATTTTTCACTAGTAACAAAACTTCCCACAATTCGTATTTTGACTCGTCACCGACAAAATAAAGTCGTAATCTCAATCCAGGAGGAGAAACTAAAAACCAAATTGATTATATAAACGATCAACAATGCGAAAATCGATATAAACTAAAGAATTGAAGCCTAATGCAGCAGAAACTTCAATAAAACAAACTGGACCCTAACTCAAAAAGAAAAAATATATGGACAATTTGAAAAGAGACGAGACACACAATTTGACGTAAAGACATCAGCAAACGATATCATCCGAAAGGAAAGAAGACAGAAGGAATGGATGACTGATGAGATTCTTGACATGATGGAAAGGAAACATAAAACTCTGCCAAGATACGGAACGAAGTAAAGAAAATGACACAATGAAATAAAGACTAAATGCAGCCAAGCTAAAAAAAGAATGGCTAAAGGGAAAATGTGCAGAAACAGGAAGATTGAGTATTAGCAACAAAAGAGACATGCACAAAGAAATAAAGCAACTAAGAGGACAGAATACATACTCGTCAACAGGCTGCCTAAAATCAAAGGATGGAACGTTCATATTCGAAAAGGAAGAAAATTCTTTAATGCTGCAGCGAGTGTATTGAAGAACTCTTTCACGACGGACGGGAACAACCAGCAAGACACAGAACTCATGATGGTCCTGGAATTCCGCACTGGTCAAAATGAACAGAAACAAAGCAGCTGGGCCAGACGGAATTCTAACGGAAAAACTGACAGCCTTAGATGACTTTGGCATAGATAAGATCACCGACATAACAAATGAAATCTACAACGGCGGAGATATACCGGAACATCTCAGCAGATCTATGCCTAAGAAACGAGGCACAAACGAATGAGAACTCCACTGAACAATAAGCATAATGAGCCACGTGACATTCTGAAGAATAAAGCTCACAGCAGAATCCGTCCAGAGATAGGACAAGAACAGTGCGGGTTCGTTAAACACACCGGAACAAGGAATGTGATATTTATGCTCAGAATGTTATCAGAAAGGCCGATACAATTCCAGAAGGACGCGTACCTATGTTTTATAGACTATGCAAAGACCTTCGACAAAGTACCCCACAAGGATCTGCTGGGACCGTTCAGCAACCTTGATATATTCGGGAAAGTTATGAGAATAATCAAGAACCTATACTGTCAGCAAACAGCATGCATGCGCATAGGGAACGAGTTCAGTGAATATACGAAAATAGAGAGACGTCATCTCACCCAATCTGTTCAAACTATACCACAAGATAATTCTAAGAGAAATGGAAACCCTATCGGGACATTAGTGGCAAAAATCTCAACAGCATAAAATACGCAGATGACACAGAACTGATTGCAGACACGTCATAAAAC
>CAHIKZ030003712.1:0-22500 GCA_903632075.3 Acanthosepion pharaonis
AGATATCAACAGATTGAGATAGATAGATAGATAGATAGATAGATAGATAGATAGATAGATAGATAGATAGATAACAAATACAGTGAGATATTTTATTAACATCAACACGCAATGTGCAATATTATATATTATTTTGTTAGTAGCTTAGATGAGTATTGTTTTCTTTCTCATGTCTGTTTTCTTATTACTTCAGCTTTGCGTAGGTCTCTAATTTCTACTTTTGTTTTTTTATATTAGTTGCTGTTCTTTAAACTTTTGTGTCTTTATATAAGATTTATGTTTGAAATGTTTTTATTCAAACTAATCAATCCGTAAAGACGATACTAGGTTTCAAGGTTGAGCAATTAGTTTTGGTGGTCTCTGAGTTTGTAGTTGAGTTAGTTGATAAATTTATCTTTATTATTTGGAAAATAAATAATTCCTTTGTTTAGTGGAGTATGTTTTTTTGGAATGTTCAGACGGTGTTAAATTTCAGATGTGTTAGCGATTTCTATTTTCTTAAACTGTTCAGGAGAGGTTATCTGTTTTAGTTTGTTGTGAATCTAATGTTTTTTCTGCCAATACTTTTTTACATTGTCTTCTACTATTTCAATCTGTCTCTTCACAAGGTTACGTTTAAACTGCCAAGGAAGGATTGAAGTAAAGAATAGAACAAAAAACAATGAGAGGAAAGCTGATACACCAAAAAGGTAACATTTTTTAAAAAAGTATGCAAGGAAACTATGTAAATTAAGATAAATAATACTCGAAGTAAATAAATTAAATAAACACATAAACAGATAAGTAAATACGTGACGCAGGAAAGAATTTCAAGTGTACTGATAGTTATCATGTTACATGTAACTGACCCTGACAAAACTGTGTCCACCCTCTTGTCATATTCAGGGTCACACTCTTAGAATGCGTTTCTTGTTACACTAAAAAAATGTGCATATATAGACTGTTTCGCAGCTCATCAATGTGGTTACACATTCGATTGCTTCAAACCGATTTGGCATCAGTCAGAGACTCTACGCGTAACCTATCAGTGAACGGGGAAGAAAATTATATAAACGCTAGACCAGATATACGAAGAGAAAAGTTCGCACTACAGATTGTTCGTATCTATCTATCTATCTATCTTAATCTATTCATATATATATATATATATATATATATATGTATATTCATTGTTATTTATATCTATCTCAGGTCCTTCATATATTTTGTTCTAACTTTCGTCTCTGTCTGTCTGTCTGTCTGTCTGTCTGTCTGTCTCTCTCTCTCTGTATATATATATATATATATATATATATATATCACTGTTCTTATTTCTCTACCCATTTAAATTTTATTCTTATCTATCTATCTATCTATCTATATATCTATCTATCACAATTCTTATCTCTCTATCTCCGTCTCTAACATTATGTATGCTACGCCTCTCAAGATAGAGGGACGAATAGTAGTTCACTCCAAAGCAGACTGACAGTCATACTAACACCTTCCACATCTTGTATTATTATTTCGTGTAATATACCTTCGTTATTTCTATCTATCTATCTATCTATCTATCTATCTATCTATCTATCTATCTCATTCATGCCTGTGTGTCTGTGTTTGCAGCGCCATCTCCCGTGGGGTGGCTCACTTAGAATGGAGGACTTCGAAGCAGGTACTGTGCAGTGAACTGAAGGATAAAAAGCATTCGCACTTCCTAAATCCAAGATCCGATTCAAGGGTTGACACCTAGTAGAACTAAAAACCTGACCTGTCACATGAATCCTTTCAAGTAATCAACGGACGTTTCGATGTATAAATTCATGAGCAGGTGTCCAGGGGTATGGCAAACACATTGGGAATTTTGGACTCTATAAAACTCTGTGGTAACACTTGCTGCTCGACAGCATCCTATTGACATTGACTGTTTTGTTTTTTTTCATTTTGATTCCATGCTGTTCTTACTCAAGAGCGGGGTTTAACCAAATCAACATCTTCAAACTATTTAAATATTTTATGATATTATTTCTCTTTTTCGTAATTCTTAATTGAATCCTTTGTATGATAACTTGCGCTGATCTTATCCGAAAAGCAGGTGTTAGTCCTTATTTATGCATACATTAGAGATTAGTAAGAATTATTCTGAAGGATATAGTACCCACCGATAAAATGACATTGAACAGAATTCAAGGAAGATGTTCGTAAGAATCTTGATATTAATTTCCCAGAGAATGTTGGAACAGAGTTTCATCTAAAGCTAGGGAATGTGGTTGCATTTGTCTGAACAAGGTAAGCCAAAAGATCATCAAATGCACTACACACAGAAGAAGTTATTAAGTGTTTCTTATGCGGCCTTTGTACTAAGCGAATGAAGAAAAGAATGTGCCTTAATTGATGAATTAAAACATCAAATAAAAATTCATCATAATATTAATGTATAATCAACTACTTTAAAAGGCGCCAAACGTTGTCACATCTCTGCAAGAGAACTGAAGAAATTAGCAAAACTAAAAAAGAGACATTAGCGCCGCCTATATTTGAAGATAAATCTCAACGATTGTATTATTCGTAACTATTTCGTATCAACAAAAAGGAAATGACCAATACACTCATATAAGTGGTGTTACAACGAAACGAGTTGATAGTCCACTATCTAATGTATTGGAGCGTGTGGGTAAAAGAACGTGTCTGAGCTGGTAGACTAAAATATCAAATAAAAAATCACCAAAATATTAATGTAACACATACTGCGAGAGGGAGCTAACATTGCTCCATCCGATCAAGGAGGTTTAAATCCCCAACAGGGGAAAATCTACATATATGCGCCATACATATTTAAGGATAAACCTCAGTCTATTCTTATCTATCTATCTATCTATCTATCTATCTATCTATCTATATACGTGTATGCATATACACACACACACACACACACACACATATATATATATATATATATATATATATATATATATATAATGTGTGAGGGGATGATTCACATCATTATTTATTTCTGTTTTAGTAGCAAGTCAACAAGTCGTACAAAGTAAAGCTGGCAGCTTCTCTCGAAAATCAGTTGTTTACTGGGGCAAGGAATGGCTTGTAATTTTAACGCCTCCAAACCAACACTGCTATCAGTTAATCTCCATAGAAAACCTTTTTCTGTTATTCATCATCATGGCTAAGGAGAGCAACTCATCGCACCTTCTTGGGCTTACGTTTTTCACTGACATGAAGGAGGATTATTATATTGAATCAATTGCCAGGTCTACTGTAAGAAAAATTGGTTCAAAGCCTTGTGCTAGATAATTTACCCCATCAGAATCCATTTCGCATATTTATAAACCTACCATTCGTACGTACATTGAATATTGCTGTTTTGGTGTATCTTGAGATTTTTGACAAAATTCAAAGAATCATTGTTCATTACCCACCGGAATGCCGATGGAAAGAGACGTATCGTGAAAGTGGACTTTTCATGAAAGGTTTTGACTCTTCTTCAAATTGGAACTAGCAATACATAAATTTAAATATTGACTCAACCTTCAAACTAAAATCGAAATATTCCCATTAAACAAATCATGACATTAAATAACCTTACAAAAGCTGAAATGTTATTAAAGAATTAAGTATATTGTCTATATTTCTAAGATGAGGTATTATGTATACTATTTATATTATTCAGTATATTGTCCCCATCTTTGTCATCATATTTATTACAATGTTTCGACCCTTCAGTATGTGTCTATATTTCTTAGATGGGGTATTATGTACACTATTTACATTATTCAGACTATTGTCCTCATCTTTGTCGTCATATTTATCACAACGTTTCGGCCTTTCAGTATCTGTCTATATTTCTGTGATGAGATATTATGTACATTATTTACATTATTCGGGTGGTTGGAATGTTAAACCGAAACTTTTTTTTTCGCTCTCTGGCGTAGACTGTTCTAGATAAAGGCGTTGGTTAGATCCAGTGACAGGACCCAAAGAGTGTGAGTTCAATACCTTGTTAAGGCAGTGAAGAACTTGGAGAGGGGAATTAAGGCCTGAAGAAGGCCGGAGCGTACAACGACCGAAACGTTGTGAAAAATACGGCAACAAAGATGAGGACAATAGTCCAAATAATGTAAATAATTACGTATATTTCTCAACTTTTTATACTTGTAAGACAAATAAATTTGGTAAATATATAAATAAAATAAATATTTACATAAACAGTTATTAAATGTTACATATCAGTTTCATTAATGCGTAAAATTTTTCCCCGTTGGTTACTTCAGAAAATTTAAACCAATGAAATCTGTTTAGTTATTTAAGAAACTGAACAATAATATGAATCCAGTTTAGAACTTGTAAATGAAAAACAAATATATGTAAAATCCTGGATAAACTCTTAATCCTGGAATAGAAGCGTAGGTTAGAATAAAAGGGTAGGTTGAAAAATCCATTTAAAATTAATTTGCTTTTGGAGCTAAACATGGAGTAACATGGAGTTACAACACACTGATACATTAAAAAATAAAATAAATGGGCAGCCTGGAATAATAGTGGGTAGGCTAGAAAAATATGAATTTAAATAAACCGTCTTTTCTGGATGCTAGAGTGTTGTTTGAACTGCTTCGATTAAATATGAACATTGTTTCTTTCGATAACAAATCATTTATAAGAGAATTAATAAAATTGGCTCTAAAGCGAGTGATCAATTGCAAGTGTAAGAGTAGAGTTAAGAATGTATCTGCCCTATAAAGTCAATAATGGATGTCACAAAGATGAACACAAAGTAAGGCTCGAGTTTTATGTTTTACGTATATTGTAAATAGATCTAGGACCCACTTTAGAGCCAACTAACTCACTTTCTCTATAAAAGTAAGTTGACATAAAATTTAAATTTCCGAATATCTCGCTGCATCTGGGGACTAACTGTTTGGTAATCTGTGATCTACATATAGGTTTATCTTAAGTCCTATTTCTTGGAACACGTGATAGAGGATATTTTCATTTTGATGATCGAGTCATTAGAGGTGCCATTGCTGCTTTCATTCCAATTCAGAATTATTTTTCTATTTTGAAAAGGTTTATCTTGATTCCTATTTCTTAGAACACTTGATTGAGGATGTTTTCATTTTCATGATGGATTCAGGATAGATGCCATCATTGCTTTCATTCAATTCAGATCATAGTTTATATTTTGGAAAGGTTTATCTTGATTCCTATTTCTTAGAACACTTGATGAGGATGTTTTTCAGTTTCTTATGATGGATTTAGGGTAGGTGCCATCATTGCTTTCATTCAATTCAGATCATAGTTTCTATTTTGAAAAGGTTTATCTTGAGTCCTCTTTCTTGATACACTTGATAGGGGTTTTTTTTTCAATACCATTGCTATCTCTGTAATGAATGTTTATGTCATCAGCATAGATCTATGTTAATATGTATATTTATGCTTTTATGGCTGTTATTTTAATTCTAAATAGTTTCTCATTTTGTAGAATTTACATTGGGACTTGTTATGTCACTTGGATTTATTTCCTTATTATAGCAATGGTTCTGTATATCAAGGAAATCTTATTATATTTAATTACTATCATGATAAAACGTAACATTGAATCAAATGTCTCTTTATTTATACAGTGATTAAAACGTTAGTTTTTTGCCATTATCTTGATAAAGGTTACCTTGCAACATTCATGAATATACAAACTGCCCTGCACGTAGCCTTTTTTTATATGACATTTTTCTTGTTAAACATTAATTTTATTTTCAATCTCTTCTTTTTTTACGACGTCTGCAGACTATTGAAAAAATGACTAAACAAAACATCCTATACTTAAAAAGGTACTTTTTAAGGAGATGGGAATAAATAAATAAATGTATTAGAATAGGTAATAAAGTATTTGGAGAGAAAGTATTACGTTTATATTTTATACTGCTGAAATATAAGAGCCATCACAGTTACGAAATGAATAAAATAAAACTTTAAGGTACGTAACTTGCCACTTGACGGAATTATTTTATTATTTGGTCTTTGAAATATACTACGTACTAAAAGTTTACATTGGGAACAGTGGAAAGGAATTTTAACGACGACGAATATTTAAGGAAAAAAGAAACAAAAAGGACACTTATACTTAACATCAGGAAGTGACAAATTTCTAGGTCACATAATGAAGAAAGAAAACTTAGACAGTTTGACACCCACAGGGACAGATTGAATGGGAGAGGGACAGAGAAAACAGTGCAAAAACTACCTAACGGACTAAGAACAGGGATTAGCAAAAACACAAAGTTTAGTAAACACTACGAAGGACAGGAAATTGAGGAGAGCCATGATCCTCCACACCCTGAAAGGACACGCTATATGTAAATGGTTAGAAGAAGAAAAAACAAAATTTATTAAGTGCTATACAGGATAGGAACTCTTGTGGATGTCATGATCTGTATTATCATATATATATATATATATATATATATATATATATATATATATATATATTTTGAACATTGAAATCAACACTTATGAAGTCTTAGAGGCGACAGGCTGTTTCATGCTAGACGCAGTCGTCAGGAATTCTTTCATGTTGTCTAGCATGAAACAGCCTGTCGCCTTAAGTGTTGATCAATGTTCAGATTCCAGAATATTTAACATTTTTTTCTTTGATATTGATCACTTTATCCCATAAATATACCACATTTCAAAATATAAATCTAAATATATATATATATATATATATATATATATATATATATATATATATATATAGATAAAAATTGTTAAATATAACAGACAACGAATGTCTATTATGTTTTATCATGAAATTTTGAAACGTCGTATAATGACTTTAGTTTCAAGAGAAAATAAAGGCAAAAACTGTCCAACATTTGGATATTTCTTGTTATTATATTGGTCGTCGATCAAAGCTTTCGGTTCACATGAGCAATCATCAGAGTGGTTTTATGGACATTACAACAGAGATGTTCACCGCCAAAAAGGACATACTGTTTTCTTTACAAAGAAGTTTGCTATGCGACGAAAACAGTTTAAATGCATTGTAATATGTCGTGCCTAGTGTGAAATGTAATTTTGTTGATATTACAAATTTGTTTTAAATAGAGCCCTGAGATATTTGAAAGTTCTTTTACTGTGTGTAATATTGTATATATATTTTAGAAAAGCTGAAAGAAAAATAAAAAGAATTGATTGAAAATGTTATATTTAACAATATATGTTTGAATAATAATCAACTGCCCCTAAGATTTATATATATATAAGTATGTATTTATTTATATATATATATATATATATATATATATATATATATACAATAGAGAAATCTATATATATATACTAAGACTTGCTTATACATAAATGACAAGCGTGATTTCATATATATCATATATATATATATATTATATATATATATATAAAGAGAGAGAGAGAGAAAAGAGATAATCATACATAGAATCAATCAGCAATATTAATGCGATTAATAACTAAAATCACTTCGCTAGTAGAACATAATGTATGCATTAAAATGTTGTTAATCCATTGAATGATGTGATCCTCATTTATAAAACTCACCTCAGATGTTTCTAGTGTATATTTAAGCATTATCTTTCGAAGATCCATGTCTCCATCATCAGGCTTTTTTTTCCTTAAAAAGTTAAAACTTGAAGACGAAATAATCGAACTGGAATTTTGACAGAACAAAAGAGAGAAATAATTAATGCTTTCCAAAAAAAAAGTGTATTAGAGTCAAGTGTACATATGAACAGTTCATATCCAAAATTGAACTTTAATCGAATTTATAATTGTTTTACCTAGTCCTTGTCCATATGTTGCATCCAAAATCTGAATTCACTCTGCTTATACTATACTCTATATTATGAATAATTCTCCCTTATCGATGGATATAACATATATGTGCACGCACGCGCAGCACAAACACACTTACACATACACACTTACACACATATATATAGTTACATATATATCTATCTATATATCTATCTATCTATATATATATATATATATATATATATATATATATAGTTTAGAGCAGATAACATTAGAAAGATTTTAGAGTTCTATGAAAATAAGTGGACGCAACGTTTAAAAACGCACTATCCAGCCGGGCTAAACCATAAATTTAACAATATAGATAGTATTAATATATAACTTTACAAATCAAAACCTACCCACATTTCTCACCCACACAAGACAGACATGCTTACGGAGGTGTTGAGGCCTCACACTTATACACTCACACGAATACGAATATACACTTACACACATCATACTCACTCACACCCTAATGAGCCAAATGATAATACACACCCACAGTAATATACACGCTTACACATATCATACTCACTCACTCCCTAAGAACCAAATAACACACACACAAACATAAAAGAGACACATCCCTCTCCAGGAACCAATAAAACTGTCAAACTGACCAAGGGAATTCAGAGAAGCATAGATCCATCCAGCTCTTATCTTAAATAACAACTTAAAAGAGACTGTTTGACCAACACAAGGATTGTTAAAAGATTCATGTTAAAAAGATAAAAAAAATAAAAAAAACAAATGAAAACTACAGACAAAAGTTCATTTTCTCCATCAAGACATTCATTTCTGTAGTTTACTGCTACCAGAAAATTAGAATTTTTTTCTCCAGGAAACTAGTCGAGGAATATAAATGAAATAATAAATAAAAAACGAAAGAATATTAATCTACAACCCAGTGTGTCTGAAGATTTTAATTTTTAATATATTTTTTGTTCAATATATATATATATATATATATATATATATATATATATATATAATTTTATGTGTAGGAATAAATAAATTTGTTTTTGTTTTAGTTAAGTATGCTTTTAGTATATGTAATCATGTCTTTACAGGGACATTTGTGTATAAAGATTTTATATCCAAACTTGTCTAGTCATATATTTGTTTTTAATGTCTATGTTTTTAAATTTATTTAAAAGATCACCGGAGTTGTACCAAAGAATGCAGAAGTTCTTCAAAAGATACTCTACAAATGGGACTCATTTCTTACCACTGGAATACTATGGTTCGCCTCTGTGTGCATAGTATGGCAAATCTTTTAAAAGTTCTGAACTAGTGAAACTGGGGAATATAGCTTATAGTTTAGTAAAAAATTGCCATAGTTGCTGGATAGGAAATGAATATTGTTACATAAGAAGAATTTATTACAGTAATTACGCATTGAGTAGTAACAACTACTCTATCATTTTTACTTATTTATTTTTATTTTATACATTCCAATGACAATATACAGTTCGTATACTTAGTTAAGTTTGGAGAAAGCTATATCCATCCAAGGAAAACCGAAAAGAACACCTGTATAAATATAGAACAAACTATTCACCTGTTAGTAAGAAAAAATCCATTGAACTTTCATCTTTACACTTCTAAATTTCAAAGAAAAATGAATCATTATAGAATTTCTTATTTTGATGTTACTTGGCAATCTTAAATTCTATTCAGAATGATATCCCCATCTTTATTGTTTTTATCATTATCTATCAGAAGGCATTGGAAGTTAGTTTCATAGTATATAAACCGAATGACCTGATGTCATATCAACCAGCTTACATGTTACATATAAAAGAATTAAATAACTTGTGATTATGTGAGAAAAAAGGCGTATTTTTTTTTCTTTTTTCAGAGTGGGCCGGGGATTCTAATATTAAATTTAGTTTCATGACTCAACAATTTGGAAAGCAAAAACTGGAGTTAATAAAATCCACGAGTTTCATAGAAATGTCGTAATGGCTGAAAAACTTGTGGGATTTTTTTTTGAGATTAATAATTTTTTATTTTCAGTTATAAAACATGTATTTTATTTGTTTTAATTTTACCATTAATTAATTATACCATTGAACCAATAATTATATCATGGAATGAAAATAAGTGCTCAGGTGAGACGCTTATTAACTATAAAAAAATCTCATTTTATCTTAAAATAACGGAATGGTAGAATTATGAAAATAATGGAATGATTTCACCAAAAAGAATGGAAAATATTATGTACAACATTTTAGATATTCTCTTTTATCTCCTTCCATATTTCTTTGTTTGCTGAATCCAAAATGTTTAGAAAATAGGAATAAGATGGAAATATAGAGAGATAAAAATAGGTATTATATATATATATATATATATATATATATATATATATATACTAGAGAGAGAGAGAGAGAAAGAAAGAATGGTGTAAACAGTACGAAAAAGGCTGAGAAAATTATCGTAAAGGGAACGACAGAAGAAAAGAAAAAAAAGATAGAGAAAGAAGAGGCAAATATGCAAAGAAAAAGTCCCTGCTTTGCTGAAAACTATGCTCTACAAAAATATAAATACATTGTCAATTATCATCATCTCTCAATTTTTTACCCATCTCCTTTTATTGTGTTTTCTCCTAAATAGCATTTTTCTCAGTTTGTCGCACACTCAGTAACTCCTTGTGTCTTAGTGGCTTTATCATCTTGCCTGGGGTAAATTGATTAAAAAAAAGAACCTCAAGTTGTTGATACTTTCAAATGGTACACAAGAAAATCAACAATTTGTAGTTTATTTTATCTTATTTTTTATTTTAATTCATCAGATAGGCTTGCCTATGGTCCGGTTCACACTTCTCTCTCTCTCTCTCTCTTTCCTTTCTCTCTCTCTCTCTCTTGAACAGGAGTAGAGGTTTATATTGTTTATGATTGGGTTTTCTGTTCCTTCTAAAGTCTATTTCAACTCTATACATCTCAGAAAGTTTTTTACTACTTCGCTTCTAGCTCTTATGCTAATACAACTGCACACATTAACTCTTTACCTCGAGTGGCTTCCGGCTCTTGTGTTGGTCGACATTAATAAAAATGTAAAAATTCCGTACCTGTTCTTTGTCCGATACAAAATATGGTCTTTTGAACAGGACCTGGAATTTTCAATTTTTTTATTCTTAGGAACGTGTCACAACTGGTACTTCTCTCAACGTGTGGCTAAATGTTTCAGAGAATGTTAGCTGAGAAAAAAATCCAATGATATTTATCTTTGCACTAAGGAAACTCTGGAAATGCTATTATATGCTTTGTGGTGTTTGGGAAGAAAAATTGCTTTAGTAAAGATTTGGCAAAATTAAAAATTAAACAGATTTAAATTATTAATCATGTATAATAATTAACTTTCAGAAATTTTATAAACTTCAAGAAACACACTTTAAAGCTTATTAATTTTGTGTTTTACTTTTTGTGACGTACGGTGGCCGTTAATAATTAAGTATAACTCAAGACTTAAATGTTAAAACAATATTTAATTACAACCGCAAATAAATACTTAATAAGAACAAAGAAGTAAAAGTCAACCAAAGATAGTTAACATTTTCAGTGAAGACCTTGTTAGTAGCGCGGAACGTCTAGTGAATACTAAATCAAAACCCAAATCATCGACGCTCAATAATTCACACTAATTCGACTGGATAGTTCCACTCAATAGTCACTCAATAACCACTCACTAATCTCTCCAGTCAGTAGCCTGACACCGCTATTTATACATCTGGCGGAAAACATATATTTATAATTCCAAAGTGTTACCTTCGAACCTCTGTGGCGGTAGTTACTCATTTTCTTTCTATATGACACTACTATTACATCCGTGTATAAAAGAGACATAAGAGGACAACACATTTTTAGTCATTGGAAGAAATGGAAGTACCAGTGAAAACCTGAGTAGCAACCGGAGATAAAGTCCGAGTCGAAGTCATAAAGAAATCTTACTGCTTCTAGTCTATAGCATGTACGAAAATTTTCTTCAAACTAAAGAACAGGAATATAAAAAAAGGAAAACTTTTTTCTTTCTTTTTTTTTTTTGTGATTTTCAGGAATATAAACATTTTGGATTTTTCTGTTTTCTTCATTTTTTTTTCTGCTTTAAGGCTAAATTGAATATTTTTTACAAGGTTAAATTTTCACGTCTATCAACCAGTCACAATCTAATTCATGAATTCAAAGAAACAGAAAATATAGAGCCAATAAAAAAAAAGTGGAAGAAGGACAAGAGTAATAAAAAAAAAACTCTCTACAATAAGTTGTGGATTAGTACGCAGAACATGAGAAAATTTTTCATGTTATCCCACTTTATGTTGCTGTGTTTTATCATGAGTCAAACAGTCAGTTGACAAATAATTCACACTTTATAGCGTTTTCATAAACAGTAGCACTAAGATTCAATTTAGTCATGTACCTGGATGTATACATAATATGCATATCATTCAATCATCATTATAAGATAAACACTATATGCAATTATATATATTATATATATATATATATATATATATATATATTTAATATTTAAATGTATACGGATTAAATCCAATAATCAAAAATACTATTCTTTAAAGGTGCTCAATACTGTTTAAGCAAATATACTTTATTCGAAAATGTATGACATAAATATGTTATAAAATCACTACAAAATAACCATTTTGTTTAAACACTTCTGGTTGCCATATCATTTAAATGTTTATGATAAGAAAAGTGTTGAAACAAAATGAATTTTTTTAATTCGTTTAAATTTTTATAAATATCGAATAATATATTAATATATATATATATATATATACATTTTAAATGTTAATAAGTTACAATAAAACATTTACATCGCTTAATGTGTTTAAATATTTATGGATCATTACTGAGATAGTACTTAATGTGCTTAAATGGTAGATAACTGATGATAAAAATGATTTATTAGGGTAATTTAAAAACAAATCATTAACTTTTTTCATAAGTTAAAGTGAGGGGCATAAGGTCAGGATTAGAAATATATATATTGGTATGTCTAGATTAACCAATGTACGTCACGTCTAGGCTAACTTATAAAAATAAGTTCAGAGGTGGGTGGCTTATTATTACATGTCATGAAGACCGATGCTTAGACATGTCATTCAAAGAGGGAACAATTACCGCGACAAATGTAACATTGATGTATCTAAGAATGATTTGGTAATTTGTTGAACAAATTCAAATGTTTGCTTTACAGAGTTCTCAGATTAAAAAGAAAAGCCTTTTTGGAGACTTTCAGATCATAAAGGGTAACGAACATGGCACCAGCTACGATGTTTGTGGTAGGCTTTGATTAAATAAAACAATAAATTAAATGATATTGAATCATATGAAAAGTTAACGTTCCAGTCCAACAACCAACTGCTAAATGACATTAACTATTATGAATTATTAAGTACTAAAAATCAATGTCACTTGTGAAAAAACTGAGCAAGTTAGTTAGTCTGCTGAAAAAGATACAGTCACAAAAATAAACCTAATGGTAACAAAATATATATATCTTATGTCTGACAACGTTGTGCCATAGATTTGTTGGGTTTAAAGTACCATTACTGTTTAAAGCACAACTAAATCTTACAATATTTTCTAATGGTCATACTCGATAATGAAGATAATTTATTACATTTATAAAAGTCTGTGGGGCACATGACAACACTAGTGGTAGTGCTACTGAATTACTACTGTTTAATATATTTATGAGGCATATTTGATGGTAATCAGTATAGGAAGAGTATTATTAATTAAAAGCACTCACGCATACGTATATCATCTGATATTCATATGCGTTTGCGGGGAGTGCATAAGTAGGTATACAGTAATGAAGAACATAACGTGCGCACAGAATATATTGTATTAATTTACCAACTGTATACCTACTTTTGCAGTCCACTGTATACTCACGATAATGGGAATTTATACACTGATTCGCTGTTGTTACACTTGAAAAGATGCTACAGAGAAAGCGACACCTAATTTGTCCCTTTTAATCTATCAATCATAATTGACTACTTATAGCATTCAGAAAAATCAATTCTGTATATCACATGCATAGGCACCTATAAAGGTACACCTATACATGCCTGTATTATTATGCCTATATGGCTATACCTATACACGCCTATATGTGTATGCCTATATGGGCATACTTGTACACGCTTATATGGGTATGTCTATATGGGTATGCCTATATGGCTATACCTATACAAAGACGCTATACAATGGCAATTGCCAATGGGCAAAATTCTACCTGTTAGCCAAAATGGGTTTCTCTCCTCGTGCCAAAAATCCAAAAATAATTTATACCTATAAAAACGCATATGAATATCAGAAATTAAAATAATGGGCAACCCGTCCTAATTTTATGGGTATCTTTATTTCTGGGGATATTTTTGGCTATACTGTGACACGCCTATCTATGTGTATGCCCTAGATGTTTTCCTGGCTTTTATCCAGACTCTATTTAGATGTTGCCTTTATAAGAACCCATTTTCCTTAGTGATATGCTATTTAAAACAACGTATGTTTTTTATGATATGTCCTGGAAAGGGATATATTTATGCCTAAGTGGTTTTGGCTAGTATAATACACGCCAATGGCGTCATTATACTTAGCTCTCAGACTAATGCTCTTGACTCTCCTATACGTCCGTCGGTATTTATGACGGATGCCAATGTATATTCCTGGGCCTATATGTGTGTGCCATATTGGGCATACCTATCCTCCCCTATATGGTCTCCCGTGAATTTTAGCTTTATACACGTCTATATGGGCATGCCTATACGGGTATACACGCCAATTTGCCTCAAGCCTTTATATGTGCATACCTTGACACAACATATATAGGTATGCCTACATCCATCGGGAATGCCTACTGGAACGGGAATATCAAATGCTTATACATACATACATTGCACTTTTCTTATAGAAATCATCAAATTGTCAATAGAAACTTGTTTTTTTTTTTTTTGTTTTTTTTTTTTTTTTCAAGCCTGTGGAAATATGGTTACTGTGGGAAGAAAGAAAGAAAGAAAGAACAACTATGCATAATAAAATATAAGGGCAATAAAAGGAAAGCGAACATAAATGTAATGTAAAGGGTAGAATCAAAACGAAAGAAAAAATAAACAGAAAAAAGTAAAAAAAGAAGAAGGAAAAACAAAAATAATTAAATCTGAAGAAATGTGAAAACAATAAAAATAAGGAAATTCAATGAGAAAGAATGGAAAGAACTGCGTGTATAAAAAAAACGTATATTAAAAATAAAAGAATTTTTTCTTTTCGTTTTTTTTCTCTTGTCTTCGTGGACATCAATTTGTACAATAAAAAAATATATGAAGTCATACACACAAGTTCTGAACAACACCAGCAGCACCACCACCACCAACAACAACAACACCAGCAGCAGCACCACCACCAACAACAACAATAATAATAATAATAATAAAAAGGCTGTCCCAAAATTCACTTCAAAAAAAATCGCCAAGTAATAATAAAAACAACGACATTCCTTAAAGACCATCATTTCCAAGACTTTCTGCCATCGATCTGCAAGCTTTCGGATCTGGTGAAAGTACCATTCAGCCGACTTCGAATCAAAGAATTCTTGACACGCATCCTCGACTTCATCAAACGAGTCGAATCGGCGGCCCTTCAGAAAGTGTTACATTGAGCGGAAAAGGCCGTAATCTGATGGAGCACAGTCAGGACTGTAGGCTGGATGTGGCAGAACCTCAACGCCGTCCAGCTCTTCAAACTTGTCTTTGGTCTTCCTGGCGGTGTGTGGCTTGGCATTGTTCTGCTGCATCAAAGCGCGCTTTCGGTTGATCAGAGTCGGGTAAATTTGCTTCAACTTTTCGTAGACCCGCTCCAGTAGCTGACAGTAAAGTTCGGCACTGATGGCACGACCATTCGGAACCAACTTAAAATGCACGATTCCTTCAAAGTTCCACCAAACGCACAACATGACTTTCTTGCCGAATCGATCTTGTTTTGGAACCGACGGTGTCTCTTGCCCTTTCTGAACTCATCGCTTGTTTTGATTGTGCTGGACCAGATAGACCCATTTCTCGTCCGATGTCACAATGCGCTTCAAAAACGCTCGTCCAATGGATTGCTGAGCAATTGACGGCAAATTTCAACTCGTCTGTTGGCTTGTGCTTCGGTGTGTTCGTGCGGATCTTGGCGCGGCATTTTGTGAACAAAATCAAGTTGCTTCAAGTGTCGGTGAATTGTCCATTTGCCAACTCCAAGCTCATCAGCCAATTCTCGATAAAAAAAAAAAAACAATTAAAAAAAATTGCATAAAAATTCAATTTTTCGCAAGTGTTTACGAACTTTTGGGACAACAACATAATAATAATAATAATAATAATAATAATAAAATAATAATAATAAAATAATTGAAAATGGTTCACAAACGAACGACTACAAAAAAAACAGAAGAGACCAAAAATACTATGTACAAGATTCTTTTCTATGGGGAGGTGAGAGAAAAATTCAACTTCCTTGAGAAAAAAAACAAAAACAAAAATAAATAAATAAATAAAAACAATTTATAATCAAAAAGAACAATATTTACATTTAAAAGACCATTTTGTGGGGTGGGTACAAAAGGATCAAATAAATATCAATAAAACAATATTGAAACAGGTGAAAACAAGGAAAAGAAACTTATCGATGCAATGGATCGACTACAGAAAGGCGTTCGACAGTGTACCACACTCATGGATAGAGAAGAGCCTAAAATATACAAAATATGCCCCCTAACGGTCAAATTCATGACGAAGAGAATGAAAAACTACATGAAGGACTACACTCATCACCACAGAAATAAATAATGTCATATACGTAACAGCTTTAGCAGCGACCAGGAAGCCTGTTGTCAAGACAATGAAAAGACCAAACAGACACGAAGGGCTAGCTTGGAAGGAAAAACGGAAGAGGCAAATAAAGGAAATCAGATGTGAGTTATCGGTACTAGATCTCAAGAAACCCAAATACCTCAACATGCAAATACAAAACGATCAAGTGGACATATAAAAATAAGATTTTCACCAATCAAAGGAATACTAAAACATAAATTAACGTTAAAGGCACAGAGAACAAAATGATACGAAAAGCGTTGTAGATTCTATCGCCAAAATAAAATGTTCCAAACAGACCTTAATAAATTTTACAGGGAAATTAAAAAAGCAGTTATGGATGTCATAAAGCCACCATCTATTGAAAAGGTGAGGAAATTTGGGGAGAATATTTGGAAGTGCTCAAATGAATATAATCCCAATGCAAAGTGAATCCGATGAAAAAAAAGAATGAATGATGGATAAACCTCTACAAGAATGTGAAAATATAACCAGGACTAAAGTTAGATAAACTCTAACGAAATATAAAAAGTGGAAATCCCCAGGAAATGACAATTTTGGGCTCTGTCATCTGTCATCAAGCTTTAAAACCCTTGTACAAACTTTATCAATGGTTATTAGTAATCCCAGTGAAGTCCTAGAATGGATCACTAAAGATATTGAATATCTCTTGCCAAAAACAGGTGAAACAGATGATTCTAAAAATTATAGGCCAATAACATATCTGTCCACTACGTATAAATTGACCACGTCTGTCCTGGCGAACTGTACTTACTCTTTTCTTGATAAAACCAACATTCTTCCCCTGGAATAGAAGGGATGCAAGACAGGTTCATATGTTTGCAAAGATCAACTACCAAGTCTGTTTATATTTCTGAGATGAGGTATTATGTACATTATTTACATTATTCGGACTATTGTCTTCATCTTTGTCGCCATATTTATCACAACGGTTCGACCGTTGTACTCTCTGTTAAAAACTTAACAACCATTTCAGGTGGTTGGAATGTTGAACTGAACCCTTTATAAAATTCATTGGGGTTGATCAGTTCCACTGTGCCATGTGTCCTCAAGGACACATTGTATGCTCGAGCCTTCTTCAAGGTCATATTGCACAGTGGATAAAGGCGTTAGTTAGATCCAGTGACAGGACCCAAATAATGTGAGTTCTAGATGCCGGTTAAGGCAGTGGAGAACTTTCAGAGGGAAAGTAACAGGAAAAACTGATAACTGACATCCATCAAACGTGGCACGTGGAACTAGAACAGTCTACCCCAGTGAGCGAAATAAAGGGGTTCAGTTCGACCTTCCAAACAATGAAGAAACGTTGTAATAAATATGGCGACAAAGATGAGGACAATAGTCCGAATAATGTAAATAATGTGAACATCTCTTCTCATCTCAGAAATATAGACAGATATTGAACGGCCGGAAACGTTGTAATAAATATGGCGACAAAGATGAGGACAATAGTCAAATAATGTAAATAATGTACATAATACCTCATTCAGAAATATAGACAGATATTGAACGGCCGAAACGTTGTAATAAATATGGCGACAAAGATGAGGACAATAGTCCGAATAATGTAAATAATGTGGGATATACCTCATCTCAGAAATATAGACAGATATTGAACGGCCAAAACGTTTTTAATAAATATGGCGACAAAGATGAGGACAATAGTCCGAATAATGTAAATAATGTACATAATACCTCATTTCAGAAATATAGACAGATATTGAAGTGAAAACGTTGTCATAAATATGGCGACAAAGATGAGGACAATAGTCCGAATAATGGATGTTTTTACAAAATACCTCATCTCAGAAATATAGACAGATATTGAACGGCCGAAATTTGTAATAAATATGGAAACAAAAGATGAGGACAATAGTCGAATAATGTAAAATTTTTTTTTAAAATTTCATAATAAAAATATAGACATATATGAACGGCCGAAAATTGTAATAAATATGGCGACAAAGATGAGGACAATAGTCGAATAATGTAAATAATGTACATAATACCTCATCTCAGAAATATAGACAGATATTGAACGGCCGAAACGTTGTAATAAATATGGCGACAAAGATGAGGACAATAGTAAATAATGAATAAATAAATAATGTATATAATACCTCATCTCAGAAATATAGACAGATATTGAACGGCCGAAACGTTGTAATAAATATGGCGACAAAAGATGAGGACAATAGTCCGAATAATGTAAAATAAGATTACATAATACCTCATCTCAGAAATATAGACAGATATTGAACGGTGAAAGTTGTAATATGGCCGAAAAGATGAGGACAATAATAAATAATGTAAATAATGTACATAAATCACTTATAGACAGAATGAACAGAAAGTTGTAATAAATTAAATAATGTACAATAGTCAATTAAATAATTTACATAAACCTCATCAGAAAATATGTGAAAATATTGAACGGCCGAAACGTTCTAATAAATATAACAAAGATGAGGACAATAGTCCAAATAATGTAAAATTTTATTTTCAAATTCTATCTCAGAAATATATTCGATGCTATTGAAGACTGAAACGTTGAATAAATTCTCGAAAAAAAGATATAAAAAAATAAAAAATATATAAATCAACACCTGAACAAAAATTCTTGAAAACTGAAATAAAAGGATAGATTACTGTAAACCTAAGAAGTTTGCCAAACTACCCCAAAACAAAGACTAGAAATTTACAAACTCTTAATAATATTAAATTCCTTTAAAAATTATGGGAAAGAAAACCTTATTATACTTAAATCTTATTGTTTTACGGCAACTTCCTGAATATCCTACGAGGAATCTTTTTAACCCTAACATCCCCCTTCTGTTTTGTCTAAAAAGATTTAAACGTATTAATTAAACAATAATAACTACAGATAAAAAGTAAATAAGAAATTGCTCTGTATCTGTCTATATATCTGAGATGAGGTATTACGTACAAGATTTACATTATTCGGACTATTGTCCTCATCTTTGTTCCCATATTTATTACAACGTTTCAGCCCTTCAGTATCTGTCTATATTTCTGAGATGAGGTATTATGTACATTATTTACATTATTCAGACTATTGTCCTCATCTTTATTGCCAAAATTATTACAACGTTTCAGCCCTTCAGTATCTGTCTATATTTCTGAGATGAGGTATTATGTATATTATTTACATTATTCAGACTATTGTCCTCATCTTTGTTGCCATATTTATTACAACGTTTTGGCCCTTCAGTATCTGTCTATATTTCTGAGATGAGGTATTATGTACACGATTTACATTATTCAGACTATTGTCTTCATCTTTGTCGCCATATTTATTACAACGTTTCGGCCGTTGTAGACTCCGGCCTTCTTCAGGTGGTTGGAATGTCGAACTGAACCCTTTATTTCGCTCACTGGGATAGACTGTTTTAATTCTACGTGCCCTGTTTAATAGTTGTCAGTTATCAGTTATCTCTTGTTAATTCCCCTCTCCAAGTTCTCCACTGCCTTAACTGGGTATTGAACTCACACTCTTTGGGTCCTGTCACTGGATCTTAAAACCTTATCTCCTTGAGGACATCTGTGTATGAATTTCTGGGTATTATAAACCTAACATCTTCAGCAACCAATTTTTTACCAGTGTTCATATTGCAATTTTTGTTGTTATAATTTCATGTTTTTACTAGAGCTCATATTGTAATTCTTGTTGTTATTATCGCTTTTCTCAGGCACTCATTATTACTGGTTCCCATATTGTATTCATTTCTATGCACGGTCGGCTCAGGAGATTTTTGCGGCCTAGCATATGAGCTGTAACCTTAAGTTTACAAATTTTTCAATGGTTTTCTTTGTCTATGATCTCAACCTGATTCCACAGAGGCCAGTGATCTCCCTTCTCTCTCCATATGTGGTCAGCCACGCCTGTTTTTTCCACTTTCCCTCATGTTACAGCTTTCTGGTGTTCTTGAAGCCTTACCTTTAAGGGGTGGCCTGTCTCCCTTTATATTTCTTTCCGCAGCTGCATGGGATAGAAATAAAACACAGTCTTTTTAATCATGTTCTCCTCTTTGGGGGTCTGTTTACTCGGGAGAGATATCTGAATTGTCGTAAAGCTTTTGAAGGTTGTCCTGATGTTATATGGACCGTAGATCTTTTTGTATTTTCTCTGATAACCCCTTCACATAAGGCAGGCAGACTTTTTTCTTTGTTGTTGTCCTCCTCCTCTTGTACCCGCCTATCCCAGTTTTTTGGGGCTTTTGCCATGTACCCAGGGTAGTTGTTATGTTAAATAAGGTACTCTTATACTGACCAATTCTTTATCTAATGTCTCTGAAGCAATTCTGCCTTCTTATTGACAATAAACCCTTCAGATGAAATTATAATGTATCTTTGATCAAATCTTCAAAAAACTATCAAATTAAAAAGTTCTTGAAATGGAAAAATCAAAAATGTGGTGCATGGGGACATTTAATTCAGTTAAATATTTTTAAGCCCTCTAAATTGATTGGAAAAAGGTTCCGATAGACTCATTGAAGGGATTCTGGTAGCCCATCAATAAAAAAATCAAGATCACAAAAAATTAAAATTTTGTTTTATTGAACATGGTAGTCAATTTCATATTTTAATGTATCTTTGAAATCTTCAAAAAACTATCAGTTAAAAAGGATCTTGAAATGGAAATCTAAAAAAAATATAAAGGACATCAATAATTCCAGTTGTTATTTGAATATTTTTTGGATTGATTGGAAAAATTTTCCAATATAAACTCATTGAATGGATTACTTAATAGCCAATATTTTAAAGAAATATTCGAAAAAATCAATTCGAAAAACAGAATGTGCCTTCTTATTGACAATGGCAACCCCTTCAGATTGTAATGTATCTTTGAATTTTTTCGATTTTTTCTAATCGATATTTTTGAAATCTAAATCTCAAATATGTGACACAGGAAGAATTTAATAATTGACAGTTAGTTGGAGCCTAGGGATTATTTGAAGAATATTCCAAGATTGACTTATTGAAAAACTATGTATTAAAGAAAAAAAAAATCGTATTCTAAATTATCATTTTACAACTAATTTTAAATTGTTTTGGAAAATTGTCCTCATTTTGTATTAAATAAAGGCTTCAGTTCCAAGTTCCATGTAGATTATCCAAAAAAATTTACACACCTGTAAAAGGCCGGAACCAATGACAAATATATCATGAACAGGGGAATTTAAAATTTTCGGTGTCAAAGGGAATACATTTTCAAACCTGACACAACCAGCAATTTTTGCCACCGGTCAAAATGGAGTTTATTGTACTGTTTTTTTTAGATATTTTTTCTGTTTTTGATTTCCATTTATAATTGTTTCATTATTAATGACATAGAATATTTGTAATATTATTTATGTGTTTTTTATATATGCATGTTTTTTTATACACACACACAAAAACATATATATATATATATTGCCTGAAATTTTCAACAAAAAATAGAAACATGAAGCTAAAATGTAAATTGATTCAAATATTTTTATTATAAAATTTATATATATATATATATATATATATATATATATATATATATAAATAATATATATATAAAACTTTTTACAATATACGGTTAAACATTATGACAACAAATATAATGAATTGTTTTTTCGATTTATACGCCTATCGACAGGTGAAAAACAAAATGGTTATAAAACGAATTCTATTTAAAAATGAATAAATAGAATTGACCATAATATTTTTGTTCTCAAATTCAACATCATTGCTAAAAAAAAAAATGCACCTTTAATGAAAAT
>CAHIKZ030003712.1:27500-109844 GCA_903632075.3 Acanthosepion pharaonis
TGTGATAATTTTCTTCAAAGTTGTTATCTTTCTTGAAGTTGTTATTTTCTGATATTTAACGTTAACATTATTTAATGTAACTTGGAAATTTTCTAAAATTTCAATTATATTTACTTTCCTAAAATTATATTTTATAATTGTAGTTTACTTTTTGTAATTCCAGAACTGGGAATACTTTCAAAAATTACCGATTTTTTATTAACATTTTCGGACAATACCCGGTCAGACGCCGCTAATACCCATATAAATATATTTCCTTTACCCGTCACGAAACCTATTTCAAGATGAGGTCGAAAGTGCTTGCTCTCTTGTGATCTATGTTCAAACACATGTGTCGGCAGTGACATTTCAATACTATATGACTTTTAGATATACAATTTTCTTGTAGATATACTTTTAAATTGACGCTGAGAGGATGTGTGTAGATCAACAATATATGCCCTAATATTGGGCATATTATTAGAATTATATCAGAAACACCTGTCACAAAACTTGGGTATAAATATAATTTCGCAGATCAATGCTAGTGTAGTGATTATTTGCTGGTTGGATATTGTGACCTTGTGCTGAACTCTAGTCAGCAAAACAAACAAACAAGCACATTTGAAAGACTCATCGATCGATCTTTATAAATCTAGTCTTGCAGATCATTTGTAGAAGAATGAAATCGACCTTCATTTGGAGTAGATATTTATAGCATTATTAAAAGGATATGCGTTTTGGAAAAATCACTCGGCCTCAGACAGTTTCGATAAAAAGAAATTAGAATTAAAAAATGATTAGTGAAAATAAATACGATGAATATATCGTTAACTTGAAATGATTGCAGACTACAGAAAGTTTTTGAAGATTATTTTAAATTTTATATAAAAATCGTCCAGCCCAAAATTCCTCTCCTCTTCTTTTGAACAGTTCTAGAAGGTTTATCCTTGTTTCCTCTTTAGGGTTGGGTTTCCACTTCCTTCTAAAGTCTACTTCAACTCTAGACTTCAAAAACATCTTAATTTAAAACTCTGAATTTTTTATTTACTATCGAATTATTTTTTCTTTCATCAATACGAGTAGATAGGTTCAAACTCCTCTCCGGTTTTTTGAACAGGAGTAGAAGGTTTATCCCTTGTTTCCTCTTTTAGGATTCGCTTTCCACTTCCTTCTAAAGTCTACTTCAACTCTAGACTTCTAACATCTCCTCCTAAAACTCTTGAACTTTTATTTACTATCGAATTTGTTTTTTTCTTTCATCAATAATAGTAGATAGGTTCACACTCCTCTACGGTCTTTTGAACAGGAGTAGAAGGTTTATCCCTTGTTTCCTCTTTAGGATTGGGTTTCCACTTCCTTCTAAAGTCTACTTCAAGTCTATACTTCTAACATCTCCTCCTAAAACTCTGAACATTTATTTACTATTGAATTACTTTTTCTTTTATCAATACGAGTAGATAGGTTCCCACTCCTCTCCGGTCTTTTGAACAGGAGTAAAAGGTTTATCCTTGTTTTCCCTTTTATTTATTGGGTTTCCAGTTCCTTCTAAAGTCTACTTCAAGTCTATACTTCTAACATCACCTCCTAAAACTCTGAACTTTTATTTACTATTGAATTATTTTTTCTTTTTATCAATACGAGTAGATAGGTTCAACTCCTCTCTGGTCTTTTGAACAGGAGTAAAGGTTTATCCTTTTTTTCCTCTTTAGGATTGGGTTTCCAGTTCCTTCTAAAGTCTACTTCAATTTCTATACTTCTAACATCTCCTCCTAAAACTCTGAATTTTATTTACTATTGAATTATTTTTTCTTTTTATCAATACGAGTAGATAGGTTCACACTCTCTGGTCTTTTGAACAGGAGTAGAAGGTTTTCCTTGTTTCCTCTTTTAGGATTGGGTTTCCAGTTCCTTCTAAAGTCTACATTTTAATACTTCATCTTTTTTTAATAATTAAAAACTCATTGCAGTCTAGAATTAGATCTTTGAAAATGATGAGGCAGATTTTACATCTAATAGAACTCCTTTTGCTTCATGATTTTTGTTTCTAAAAATGAAATTTGTTTAAATTAAAAATAAATGATTTTAAGGTTTGTGTTTAAAAACTAAATCATATGTCACTTTTCTTCCAAGGTTTTTTTTTTCCCTACCATTTTTCTAAATTAAGCTAAGCTGTAGTGTCTGAAAAAAATTTTAACGGTGCCACTTATCATGTTTTGAGCTAAGGAAAAAACGAGTATTTCGAAAAATTATTTTGTCGGGAAAACTAGCAGTTTCCACGCTTGGAAGATTAAAGACAAAAAAGAAAATAAATAAATTTTTAGTTCCTCATTTTTCTCTTTTCCTAATTCTAAAACCTGTCTACAATGTGATTGGAAATTTATGCATGTAAAATTATCAAGAAATCGTTTTAAATTTTGTTTATAAAATAATTTGCAAAGAGTATATTCTTCCTTTGTACAAACTGTATTTTAACTTTCAATTATGTTTGTTTCTTCGGACGAAACACACCAAATAATAAAAGGCCTTGTCTTGAAAATTATCCAATTAAAAAAAAATTTTCCTTTTATCATGGCACTAAACAGGGAGGGTTCACAATCGACGTCATCATGGAGTTGGGGGGACTGAGCATTATTTTCTTTTTTACCTTGGCCCAAGTCCACGCACTGGGGTTCCCCAACGTCACCATCGGCGGGGAAGTAAATACCATGTTTAGTATTTTTCTCGTCATCTTTAATGGTAATAGTAACTATTTCCTAAGAAAGAAATATCAGACATTCATTGACCGTACAACTAATGCTCTTTCGTCATCAAACTAGATTCAAAGTGTAATATAAATTTCTTGAACCAATAATCCGTTTTATTTAAATAAATAAAAAAAAATCTTTCATTGACCAGCCAGCACTAACGTTGTTTGAAATTTATAAAATATTTCTATTGGAATAATTTTTTTCAGGAAAAGATATTAGGTTTTCAAGTTTAATTTGATTGCTGATAGGAATTCCTTCTTCATTTATTTTTGTCATTGTTTCTCTTTGAGTTACATGCATTATCCATTTTTTGTTGTTACTAGTATTGAAAGTTAAACTGATGTGATTTCTGTTATTTGGCATTCTTTGTGATTCTGCAGCACCAGTTCACAAGGTTCAAAGAAGGATGATCTTTGCTATCCATTTTTAGTTGTTGCTTGTTGAAAGTCCTCAACTGATGTGATTTCTGTTATTTGGCATTCTTTACATGATTCATTAGCACCAGTTCACAAGGTTCAAAGAAGGATGATCATTTTGTTCTATCCATTTATGTAGTTGTTTTGCTGAAAAGTAAAAATCAAATGAATGATTTCTGTTATTTGGACATATTTGTGATTCTCATAGCACCAGTTCACAAGGATGTTGATCAAAGAAGAAAATGATTTTGTTGTTGCTATCCATTTTGTTTTTTCTGTTGAAAGATTCCTCAATTGATGTGATTTCTGGTTTATTAGGCATGATTTGATAGATTTTGATAATGTTTGAATAAGGTTCAAAGAAGGATGATCTTTGCTATCCATTTGAGTTGTTCTGCTGAAGTTGAAAGTCCTTTGAATATTGATTTTTGTTATTTGGCATAATTTTGATTCTGCAGCACAGTTCAAAGGTTCAAAGAAGGATGATCTTGATAATCCATTTTAGTATGTTGCTCTGTTGAAATTTTCTGATGTGATTTGTGTTATTTGGTACATTCTTTTTGATTCTGTAGCACCAGTTCTGTTGGTTCAAAGATGATGATCATAACTATCCATTTTTTTTTAACCCTGATTTGCTGTTGAAATTCCTCAACTGATGTGATTTTGTTATTTGGCATTTTTTGTGATGTTAAAAAAAAACCAGTGGAAGGTTCAAAGAAGGATGATCTTTTGCTATCCATGAAGTTGTCTCTGCAATTTGAAAGTCCTCAACTGATGTGATTTCTGTTATTTGGCATTCTTTTTGATTCTGTAGCACCAGTTGAATGGTTCAAAGAAGGATGATCTTTGCTATCCATTTTAGTTGTTGCTTTCTGTTATTGTCCTTAAAATTTTGATTTCTGTTATTTGAAATTGTGAATTTAAATTTTATAGCACCAGTAAAAAAGGTTAAAAGAAGGATGAATTGTTTATCCATTTTGTTTTGCTAAATTTGAAATTCCTTGATGTGATTTCTGTTATTTGGCATTCTTTTGTGATTTGTAGCACCAGTTCACAAGGTTCAAAGAAGGATGATCTTTGCTATCCATTTTAGTTATTTGCTGCTGTTGAAATCCTCAACTGAATTGATTTCTGTTATTTGGCATTCTTTGTGAAGATTTTAGCACCAGTTCAAGGTTCAAAGAAGGATGATAATTTGCTATCCATTTTAGTTGTTGCTACTGTTTAAATTTTCCTCAATGATGTTGATTTTGTTATTTGGCATTCTTTTTGGATTTCTTGTTTAGCACCATTTCCACAATTTTCATGAAGGATGATCTTTGCTATCCATTTTAGTTAATTGCTGCTGTTGAAAGTCCTCAACTGATGTGATTTCTGTTATTTGGCATTCTTTTTTGATTCTGTAGCACCAGTTCACAAGGTTCAAAGAAGGATGATCTTTGCTATCCATTTTAATTTTTTCTGACTGTTGAAAGTTTAGAACTGATGTGATTTTGTGTTATTTGGCATTCTATTTTGTGATTCTGTAGCACCAGTCCACAAGGTTCAAAGAAAAGATTTTGCCAAAGAAGGATGATCTTTTATTTATATCCATTCCATTTTGTTGCTTTGTTGAAAGTCCTCAACTGATGTGATTTCTACATTTTGGCATTCTTTGTGATTCTGTAGCACCAGTTCACAAGGTTGCCAAAGAAGGATGATCTTTGCTATCCATTTTAAGTTTTTGCATTGCTGTTGAATTTCCTTTGATGGATTTCTGTTATTTGGCATTCTTTGTGATTCTAGCACCAGTCCACAAGGTTCAAAGAAGGATGAAAGAAAATATCCATTTTTAGTTGTATCTGCTTCCAAAACTCATTTTGATTTCTGTTATTTGGCATTTATTTTTTATTCAAATAGCAAAAGTTCAATGACCTTAAGGATTCAAACATTTTTTTATCCTTAAGGATATTGTTGCTGCTGTTGAAAGTCCTTTTTGATGTGATTTTGTTATTTGGCATTTTTTGATTCTTTAGCACCAGTTGTTTCAAAGAAGGTTCAAAGAAGGATGATTTTTGCTATCCATTTTAGTTGTTGCTGCTGTTGAAAGTCCCTCAGTTTGATGAATTTCTGTTATTTGGCATTCTTTTGTGATTCTGTAGCACCAGTTCAAAGTTTCACAAGGAAATCTTTCAAGAAGGATGATCTTTTATACATTTGATATCCATTTTAGTTGTTGCTGCTGTTGAAAGTCCTCAACTGATGTAATTTCTGTTATTTTTCAGTTCTTTTTGATTCTGTGGCACCAGTTCACAAGGTTCAAAGAAGGATGATATTTGATATCCATTTTATTTTGTTGCTACTGTTTCCTCCATTTTCAACTTGATGTGATTTCTGTTATTTGGCATTCTTTTAAACTCATTCTTTGTGTTCAACCCAGTTCACAAGGTTCAAAGAAGGATGATCTTTCAGGCTATCCATTTTAGTTGCTATTTCTTTACTTATATGTTGAAAGTTTTAGTTGTTGCTGCTAAATGTGATTATGGTTTGTTATTTGGCATTCATTTGTGATTCTGTAGCACCATAAGTTCAAAGAAGGATGATCTTTTCAAAAGAAGGATGATCTTTGACTTACATATCCATTTTAAAGTTGTTGCTGCTGTTGAAAGTCCTCAAATGATGTGATTTCTGTTATTTGGCACAGTTTTGTTTGTGATTCTGTAGCACCAGTCCACAAGGTTCAAAGAAGGATGATCTTTTTTCAGCTTATTCCATTTTAGTTGTTGCTGCTGTTGAATCTCCAAATGTGATTTGTTATTTGGTTATTTGGCATTTTGTGAAGTGTAGCACCAGTACAAGGTTCAAAGGATGATCTTTGCCACAACACATTAAGGATGATTTTTTTATCCATTTTTAGTTACACCATTGCTGTTGAAAGTCCTCAATTTGATGTGGTTTCTGTTATTTGGTACAGTTCTTTGTTTGTGATTCTGTAGCACCAGTTCCACAAGGTTCAAAGAAGGATGAAATATTTTGCTTTTCCATTTTAGTTTTCTCTTTGACTTCACATGTGATATCCATTTTTTGATTCTGCTGTTGAAAGTCCTCAGTTATTGATGATGATTTTGTTGTTATTTGGTACATTCTGTTTTGTTTTGTGATTCTGTAGCACCAGTCCACAAGGTTCAAAGAAGGAAATAAAAATAAGTCTTCATTTATGATTTAAATTTTGACAACATCCATTTTGAATTTTGTTGTTGCTGTTGATGAAAGTCCTCATTTGATGTGGTTTTGTTATTATTTACATTTTCTTTGTTTGTGATTCTGTAGCACCAGTCCACAAGGTTCAAAAAGGGATCTTTCAAACACAGGATTATTTTTTTTTGATTTACATGTGATATCCATTTTAGTTGTTGCTGCTGTTGAAAAAGTCCTCAAGTGATGTGGATTTCTGTTATTTGGTGTTCTTTGTTTGTGATTCTTTAGCACCAGTCCACAAGGTTCAAAGAAGGATGAGTTCACAAGACATTTCAGGCTTCATTATTTTCCTTTGACTTACATTGATATCCATTTTTTTGTTGCTGCTGTTGAAAGTCCTCAAGTGATGTGGTTTCTGTTATTTGGTACAGTTCTTTGTTTGTGATTCTTAGCACCAGTCCACAAGGTTCAAAGAAGGATGATCTTTGCCAAGATTTTCAGGCTTCATTTATTTTTTGACTTACAGTTGATATCCATTTTAGTTGTTGCTGCTTAAAAAAGTCCTCAAGTGATGTGGTTTCTTTTATTTGGTACAGTTTTTGTTTGTGATTCTTTAGCACCAGTAACAAGGTTGAAAGAAGGATGATCTTTCCAATAATCACATGATTGGTTTCTGTTACTTCATTTTGTTTTTGATTTCTCAAGGTTTGATCTTACATTTGATATCCATTTTAGTTGTTGCTGCTGTTGAAAGTCCTCAAGTGATGTGGTTTCTGTTATTTGGTACAGTTCTTTTGTTTGTGATTCTGTAGCACCAGTCCACAAGGTTCAAAGAGGATGATGATCTTTCTCCAAGATTTTCATGGTCCTTCTGATGTGATTTCTGTTATTTTCTGTTTGTTTTTAGCACCAGTACAAGGTTCATGATGATTTTTGCTATCCATTTTAGTTGTTGCTGCTGTTGAAAGTCCTCAAGTGATGTGGTTTCTGTTATTTTACAGTTCTTTTTTTTTGATTGACTGTAGCACCAGTCCACAAGGTTCAAAGAAGGATGATCTTTGAAAGTCCTCATTAAGGCTTCATTATTTTCTCTTTCTTTTGACATTTGATATCCATTTTAGGTTGTTTCTGCTTCAAAAAGTCCTAGTGATGTGGTTTCCAAATTTGGTGTTGTTCTTTGTTTGTGATTCTGTAGCACCAGTCCACAAGGTTCAAAGAAGGATGATCTTTGTTATCCATTTCAGTTCATTATTTTCTCTTTGTTGACATGTGATATCCATTTTAGTTGTTGCTGAGAACAAAAAGTTCAAGGATGTGGTTTGAAGCACAGTTCTTTGTTTGTGATTAGCACCAGTGCATGGTTCAAAGAAGGATGATTTTTTAAGACACTTCAATTCATTTCATTATTTTCTCTTTGACTATCCATTTTTTTAGTTGTTGCTGCTTTTGAAAGTCCTCAAGTAGAAGAATTTCTGTTATTTGGCATTTTTTGTTTGTGATTCTGTAGCACCAGTCCACAAGGTTCAAAGAAGGATGATCTTTGCTATCCATTTTACACATGTGATATCAAAAAAGTTGTTGCCTCAAAAGTCCTAAATGATTTTTCTGTTATTTGGCAGTTCTTTTTTGTGATTCTGTAGCACCAGTCCACAAGGTTCAAAGAAGGATGATCTTTGCCAAGACATTTCAGGTTTCATTTTTTATGTTGAAATCCTTTGATATTTGATGTGATTTCTTTTATTTGGTTTTCTATTTGTACAGTTCTTTGTTTGTGATTCTGTAGCACCAGTCCACAAGGTTCAAAGAAGGATGTTCTTTGTTATCCATTTTAGTTTTGGGTTAATGATTCCATTTTGAATGTCCTCTTGATGAAAGTGAGTGATGTCTGTTATTTGGCATTCAAGGATGTTTCTGTAGCACCAGTCAAGGTTCAAAGAGTTTTGATAAAATTTTTCATTATTTCTCTATTGGACTTTTTATCCATTTTAGCAAAAACTGCTGTTAAAAGTCCTCAATTGATGTGATTTCTGTTATTTTCTGTTTCCATTTTCTTTGTTTGTAAATTCTGTAGCACCAGTCCACAAAGGTTCAAAAAAGGATGATCTTTAATAAGAGATATCATTTTTTATTTCTGTAGCACCAGTAATTTTCAAAAAGGATGATGTGATATCCATTTTAGTTGTTGCTGCTGTTGAAAGTCCTCAAGTGATGTGGTTTTGTTATTTTACATTATTTAAATTCTGTTTTTTGTTCATTTAATCACCAGTTATTTTCTCTTTTGAAGAGTTCAAGTCCTAAGGATGTGGTTTTTGTTCAAGACAGTTCAGGCTTCATTATTTAAAAGATTTGATTTTGCCTTTACATGTGATATCCATTTATATTTTAGTTGCTGCTTTTGAAAGTCCTCCTCATTTGATGTGGTTATATTCTTTAAATTCTGTAGATTTTTTTTGTGATTCTGTTTTACCAGTTTTTGAGGTGAAAAGAAGGATGATGTGATTTTTGTCAAGGAACAACTTTAATATTCATTATTTTTTTTTTTGACTTTCATTTTTTTTCATTTGATATCCATTTTAGTATTGCTGCTTTTGAAAGTCCTCAAAGTGATGTGGTTTCTGTTATTTGGTAGGCATTTTTTTAAATTTGTAGCACCAGTCCACAGTTCTTTGTTCAAAGAAGGATAAAAATCTTTGCCAAGACACTCAGGCTTCATTATTTTTTTTGACTTACATGTGATATCCATTTTAGTTGTTGCTGCTGTTGAAAGTCCTCAAGTGATGTGGTTTCTGTTATTTGGTACAGTTCTTTGTTTGTGATTCTGTAGCACCAGTCCACAAGGTTCAAAAGAAGGATGATCTTTTTTACACTCAGGCTTCATTATTTTCTCTTTGACTTACATGTGATATCCATTTTAGTTGTTGAATGAAAGGTTTCAAGTGATGTGGTTTCTGTTATTTAACAGTTCTTTGTTTGTGATTCTGTAGCACCAGTCCAGGTTCAAAGGTTCAAAGAAGGATGATCTTTGCTTCACATTTGATATCACAAAAATTTTCATTATTTTCTTCTTTGTTTTGATTAATTCCACAAGGTTGATATCCGTTTTTTAGTTCTTTTATCCTGAAAGTCCTTTTGATTTTGTTATTTGCAGTTCTTGTTTATTCTGATGTGGTTTCTGTTATTTGGTAAAGTTTTTTGTTTCTGATTCTGTAGCATCCATTCCACTTCTTTTCAAAGAAGGATGATTTAAAATATCTCAGGCTTCATTATTTTCTCTTTGACTTAAACATGATGATATCCATTTTAGTTTTGCTGCTTTGAAAGTCCTCAATTGATGTGGTTTCTGTTATTTTGTGTTAGTTCTTTGTTTGTGATTCTTCAGCACCAGTCCACAATCAAAAAAGAAGGATGATTTTGCCAAGACACTCAGGCTTCATTATTTTCTCTTTGCATTTGATATCCATTTTAGTTGTTGCTGCTGTTGAAAGTCTTCAAGTGATGTGGTTTCTGTTATTTGGTACAGTTCTTTGTTTGTGATTCTGTAGCACCAGTCCACAATTCAACATTTAATTTTAATATTGTTCTTCTATTATTTTTCTTTGACTTATGTGATATCCATTTTAGTTGTTGCTGCTGTTGAAAGTCCTCAAGTGATGTGATGTTATTTGTACAGTTCTGATTCTGTAGCACCAGTCTTTGGAAAGAAGGATGATCTTTGCCAAGACACTCAGGCTTCATTTTTTTCTCTTTGACTTACATGTGATATCCATTTTAGTTGTTGCTGCTGTTGAAAGTCCTCAAGTGATGTGGTTTCTGTTATTTGGTACAGTTCTTTGTTTGTGATTCTGTAGCACCAGTCCCAAGGTTCTTCTTTTCAAAAAGGATGATCTTTATTACATCCATTTTCATATATTAAAATTAGTTTTTAAAGTTCTTCATTTTGCCAAGACCTCACATTACATTGATATCCATTTTAGTTGTTGCTGCTGTTGAAAGTCCTCAAGTGATGTGGTTTCTGTTATTCTACAGTTCTTTGTTTGTGATTCTGTAGCACCAGTTCAAGGTTCAAAGAAGGATTTTTTGCCAAGACACTCAGGCTTCATTATTTTTTTGACTTCCATGTGATATCCATTTTAGTTGTTGCTGCTGTTGAAAGTCCTCAAGTGATGTGGTTTCTGTTATTTGGTACAGTTCTTTGTTTGTGATTCTTAGTCAGTCAAGGTTCAAAGAAGGATGATCTTTGCCAAGACACTCAGGCTTCATTATTTTCTGTTTTGACTTACATGTGATATCCATTTTAGTTGTTGCAATTGATTTGAAAGTCCTCAAGTGATAAAAAGAAGGATTATTTGGTACAGTTCTTTTTTGTGATTCTGTAGCACCAGATTCCACAAGGTTCAAAAGAAGGATTTGATCTTTGCCAAGACACTCACTTCAATTTCATTGATTTTGCTTTTTGAAACTTTTCTTATTTTTTACATGTGATAGCACCATCCAAAGAAGGATTTTAGTTTCATTATTTTTCTTTGTTGCTGCTGTTGAAAGTCCTCAAGTGATGTTTTTCTGTTATTTGGTACAGTTCTTTGTTTGTGATTCTGTAGCACCAGTCCACAAGGTTCAAAGAAGGATGATCTTTAAAGACACTCTCAGGCTTCATTATTTTCTCTTTGACTTACATGTGATATCCTTTTAGTTGTTGCTGCTGTTGAAAGTCCTCAAGTGATGTGGTTTCTGTTATTTGGTACAGTTCTTTTGTTTGTGATTCTGTAGCACCAGTCCACAAGGTTCAAAGAAGGATGATTTTTGCCAAGACACTCAGGCTTCATTATTTTCTTTTTGACTTACATGTGATATCCATTTTAGTTGTTGCTGCTGTTGAAAGTCCTCAAGTGATGTGGTTTCTGTTATTTGGTACAGTTCTTTGTTTGTGATTCTGTAGCACCAGTCCACAAGGTTCAAAGAAAATCTTTGCCAAGACACTCAGGCTTCATTGATCTTTGACTTACATGTGATATCCATTTTAGTTGTTTGAAAAGTTTAAATGATGTGGTTTCTGTTATTTGGTACAGTTCTTTATTTGTGATTCTGTAGCACCAGTCCACATTTCAAAGAAGGATGATCTTTGCCAAGACATTCTTTTTTTTTTCTTTTGACTTTCATTGATATCCATTTTAGTTGTTGCTGCTGTTGAAAGTCCTCAAGTGATGTGGTTTCTGTTATTTGGTACAGTTCTTTGTTTGTGATTCTGTAGCACCGCCAGAAGGATGTTCAAGACACTCAGGCTTCATTATTTTCTTTTTACATGTGATATCCATTTAGTTGTTGCTGCTTTTGAAAGTCCTTTGATGTGGTTTATGTTATTTTGGCAGTTCTTTGTTTGTGATTCTGTTTTATATTCAAGGTTCAAAGAAGGATGATTTCTGTTATTTATTTTCTCAGTACATGTTTTCCATTTAGTTGTTGATGCTGTTTTTTAAAGTGATGTGGTTTCTGTTATTCAAAACAGTTTTATGTTTGTGATTTGTAGCACCAGTATTTATATCTTTGCCAAGACACTCAGGCTTCATTATTTTCTCTTTGACTTACATGTGATATCCATTTTAGTTGTTGCTGCTGTTGAAAGTCCTCAAGTGATGTGGTTTCTGTTATTTCGTACAGTTCTTTGTTTGTGATTCTGTAGCACCAGTCCACAAGGTTCAAAGAAGGATGATCTTTGCCAAGACACTCAGGCTTCATTATTTTCTCTTTGACTTACATTTGATATCCATTTTAGTTGTTGCTGCTGTTGAAAGTCCTCAAGTGATGTGGTTTCTGTTATTTGGTACAGTTCTTTGTTTGTGATTCTGTAGCACCAGTCCACAAGGTTCAAAGAAGGATGATCTTTGCCAAGACACTCAGGCTTCATTATTTTCTCTTGACTTACATGTGATATCCATTTTAGTTGTTGCTGCTGTTGAAAGTCCTCAATTGATGTGGTTTCTGTTATTTGGTACAGTTCTTTGTTTGTGATTCTGTAGCACCAGTCCACAAGGTTCAAAGAAGGATGATCTTTGCCAAGACACTCAGGCTTCATTATTTTCTCTTTTGACTTACATGTGATATCCATTTTAGTTGTTGCTGCTGTTGAAAGTCCTCAAGTGATGTGGTTTCTGTTATTTGGTACAGTTCTTTGTTTGTGATTCTGTAGCACCAGTCCACAAGGTTCAAAGAAGGATGATCTTTGCCAAGACACTCAGGCTTCATTATTTTTCTTTGACTTACATGTGATATCCAGTTTTTGATTCCATTTTGCTGCTGTTGAAAGTCCTCAAGTGATGTGGATTTGTGTAGTTCTTTGTTTTGATTTGTAGCACCAGTTCAAGGTTTGATCTTTGACACTCAGATTAAATTGATATCCATTTTAGTTGTTGCTGCTGTTGAAATGATGTTCACCTGTTATTTGTGTACAGTTCTTTGTTTGTGATTCTGTAGCACCAGTCCACAAGGTTCAAAGAAGGATGATCTTTGCCAAGACACTCAGGCTTCATTATTTTCTCTTTGACTTCCATGTGATATCCATTTTAGTTGTTGCTGCTGTTGAAAGTCCTCAAGTGATGTGGTTTCTGTTATTTGGTACAGTTCTTTTGTTTGTGATTCTGTAGCACCAGTCCACAAGGTTCAAAGAAGGATGATCTTTGCCAAGACACTCAAAGGCTTCATTATTTTCTCTTTGACTTACATGTGATATCCATTTTAGTTGTTGCTGCTGTTGAAAGTCCTCAAGTGATGTGGTTTCTGTTATTTGGTACAGTTCTTTGTTTGTGATTCTGTAGCACCAGTCCACAAGGTTCAAAGAAGGATGATCTTTGCCAAGACACTCAGGCTTCATTATTTTCTCTTTGACTCCATGTGATATCCATTTTAGTTGTTTGCTGCTGTTGAAAGTCCTCAAGTGATGTGGTTTCTGTTATTTGGTACAGTTCTTTGTTTGTGATTCTGTATTAGCACCAGTCCACAAGGTTCAAAGAAGGATGATCTTTGCCAAGACACTCAGGCTTCATTATTTTCTCTTTGACTTCCATGTGATATCCATTTTAGTTGTATGCTGTTGAAAGTCCTCAAGTGATGTGGTTTCTGTTATTTGGTACAGTTCTTTGTTTGTGATTCTGTAGCACCAGTCCACAAGGTTCAAAGAAGGATGATCTTTGCCAAGACACTCAGGCTTCATTATTTTTCTCTTTGACTTCCATGTGATATCCATTTTAGTTGTTTTTTTTGAAAGTCCTCAAGTGATGTGGTTTCTGTTATTTCGTACAGTTCTTTGTTTGTGATTCTGTAGCACCAGTCCACAAGGTTCAAAGAAGGATGATCTTTGCCAAGACACTCAGGCTTCATTATTTTCTCTTTGACTTACATTTGATATCCATTTTAGTTGTTGCTGCTGTTGAAAGTCCTCCAAGTGATGTGGTTTCTTATTTGTTATTTGGTACAGTTCTTTGTTGATTGATTCTGTAGCACCAGTCCACAAGGTTCAAAGAAGGATGATCTTTGCCAAGACACTCAGGCTTCATTATTTTCTCTTTGACTTACATGTGATATCCATTTTAGTTGTTGCTGCTGTTGAAAGTCCTCAAGTGATGTGGTTTCTGTTTTGGTACAGTTTTTGTTTGTGATTCTGTAGCACCAGTCCACAAGGTTCAAAGAAGGATGATCTTTTCAAGACACTCAGGCTTCATTATTTTCTCTTTGACTTACATGTGATATCCATTTTAGTTGTTGCTGCTGTTGAAAGTCCTCAAGTGATGTGGTTTCTGTTATTTGGTACAGTTCTTTTTTTGTGATTCTGTAGCACCAGTCCACAAGGTTCAAAGAAGGATGATCTTTGCCAAGACACTCAGGCTTCATTATTTTCTCTTTGACTTACATGTGATATCCATTTTAGTTGTTGCTGCTGTTGAAAGTCCTCAAGTGATGTGGTTTCTGTTATTTGGTACAGTTCTTTGTTTGTGATTCTGTAGCACCAGTCCACAAGGTTCAAAGAAGGATGATATTTTGCCAAGACACTCAGGCTTCATTATTTTCTCTTTGACTTACATGTGATATCCATTTTAGTTGTTGCTTTGTTTGTTTTGAAAGTCCTTTGATGTGGTTTCTGTTATTTGGTACAGTTCTTTGTTTGTGATTCTGTAGCACCAGTCCACAAGGTTCAAAGAAGGATGATCTTTGCCAAGACACTCAGGCTTCATTATTTTCTCTTTGACTTACATGTGATATCCATTTTAGTTGTTGCTGCTGTTGAAAGTCCTCAAGTGATGTGGTTTCTGTTATTTGGTACAGTTCTTTGTTTGTGATTCTGTAGCACCAGTCCCAAGGTTCAAGATGTTCAAAGAGGCTTCATGATCTTTGACCATGTGATATCCATTTTAGTTGTTGCTCTGTTGAAAGTCCTCAAGTGATGTGGTTTCTGTTTTTACAGTTCTTTGTTTTGACCTTAAGGTTCAAAGAAGGATGATCTTTGATATCCATTATTTTACTTACATGTTATCCATTTTAGTTGTTGCTGCTGTTGAAAGTCCTCAAGTGATGTGGTTTCTGTTATTTGGTACAGTTCTTTGTTTGTGATTCTGTAGCACCAGTCCACAAGGTTCAAAGAAGGATGATTTTTTGCCAAGACACTCAGGCTTCATTATTTTCTCTTTGACTTACATGTGATATCCATTTTAGTTGTTGCTGCTGTTGAAAGTCCTCAAGTGATGTGGTTTCTGTTATTTGGTACAGTTCTTTGTTTTGATTCTGTAGCACCAGATTCCAGCACCAAGGTTCAAAGAAGGATGATCTTTGCCAAGACACTCAGGCTTCATTATTTTCTCTTTGACTTACATGTGATATCCATTTTAGTTGTTGCTGCTGTTGAAAGTCCTCAAGTGATGTGGTTTCTGTTATTTGGTACAGTTCTTTGTTTGTGATTCTGTAGCACCAGTCCACAAGGTTCAAAGAAGGATGATCTTTGCCAAGACACTCAGGCTTCATTATTTTCTCTTTGACTTACATGTGATATCCATTTTAGTTGTTGCTGCTGTTGAAAGTCCTTGATGTGGTTTCTGTTATTTGGTACAGTTCTTTTGTTTGTGATTCTGTAGCACCAGTCCACAAGGTTCAAAGAAGGATGATCTTTGCCAAGACACTCAGGCTTCATTATTTTCTCTTTGACTTACATGTGATATCCATTTTAGTTGTTGCTGCTGTTGAAAGTCCTGTTTGATGTGGTTTCTGTTATTTGGTACTTGTTTGTGATTCTTGCACCAGTTTTTTGATTATTTAGCACCAGTCCACTTATTTTCAAAGAAGGATGATTTTGCCAAGACACTCAGGCTTCATTGTTTTTCTCTTTGACTTCAAACATGATGATATCCATTTTAGTTGTTGCTGCTGTTGAAAGTCCTCAGTCCTTTGATGTGGTTTCTGTTATTTGGTACAGTTCTTTGTTTGTGATTCTGTAGCACCAGTCCACAAGGTTCAAAGAAGGATGATCTTTGCCAAGACACTCAGGCTTCAAGACACTCATGTGATATCCATTTTCATTATTTTCTCTTTTGACAGTTTTTGTTTGTGATATCCATTTTCCACAAGGTTTGATCTTTGCTGCTATTTTGAAAGTCCTCAAGTGATCCATTTTGTTTTCTGTTGAAAGTCCTCAAGTGATGTGGTTTCAGTTATTTTTACAGTTCTTTGTGATTGATTGTAGCACCAGTCCACAAGGTTCAAAGAAGGATGATCTTTGCCAAGACACTCAGGCTTCATTATTTTCTCTTTGACTTACATGTGATATCCATTTTAGTTGTTGCTGCTGTTGAAAGTCCTCAAGTGATGTGGTTTCTGTTATTTGGTACAGTTCTTTGTTTTGATTCTGTAGCACCAGTCCACAAGGTTCAAAGAAGGATGATCTTTGCCAAGACACTCAGGCTTCATTATTTTCTCTTTGACTTACATGTGATATCCATTTTAGTTGTTGCTGCTGTTGAAAGTCCTCAAGTGATGTGGTTTCTGTTATTTGGTACAGTTCTTTGTTTGTGATTCTGTAGCACCAGTCCACAAGGTTCAAAGAAGGATGATCTTTGCCAAGACACTCAGGCTTCATTATTTTCTCTTTGACTTACATGTGATATCCATTTTAGTTGTTGCTGCTGTTGAAAGTCCTCAAGTGATGTGGTTTCTGTTATTTTCTACAGTTCTTTGTTTGTGATTCTGTAGCAGTCCAGTTCTTTCAAAGAAGGATGATCTTTGCCAAGACACTCAGTTGTTTCATTATTTTCTCACAAGGTTACATGTGATATCCAGTTTTAGATATTTGCTCAGGCTGCTGTTGAAAGTCTTCCATTTTATTTTGGTTTCTGTTATTTGTGATAGTTCTTTTTTGTTTGATTCTGTAGCACCAGTCCACAAGGTTCAAAGAAGGATGATCTTTGTTGCCAAGACACTCAGGCTTTTATTTTCTCTTTGACTACATGTTATCCATTTTAGTTTTGCTGCTGTTGAAAGTCCTCACCAGTTATTTGGTACAGTTCTTTGTTTGTGATTCTGTAGCACCAGTCCACAAGGTTCAAAGAAGGATGATCTTTGCCAAGACACTCAGGCTTCATTTTATTTTCTCTTTGACTTACATGTGATATCCATTTTAGTTGTTGATTCTGCTGTTGAAAGTCCTCAATTTGATGTGGTTTCTGTTATTTGGTACAGTTCTTTGTTTGTGATTGGTACAGTTCTTTGTTTAGCACCAGTCCACAAGGTTCAAAGAAGGATGATCTTTGCCAAGACACTCAGGCTTCATTATTTTCTCTTTGACTTACATGTGATATCCATTTTAGTTGTTGCTGCTGTTGAAAGTCCTCAAGTGATGTGGTTTCTGTTATTTGGTACAGTTCTTTGTTTGTGATTCTGTAGCACCAGTCCACAAGGTTCAAAGAAGGATGATCTTTGCCAAGACACTCAGGCTTCATTATTTTCTCTTTGACTTACATGTGATATCCATTTTAGTTGTTGCTGCTGTTGAAAGTCCTCAAGTGATGTGGTTTCTGTTATTTGGTACAGTTCTTTTTTACAGTTCTTTTTTTTGTGATTCTGTAGCACCAGTCCAGTCCACAATCTTCAAAGAAGGATGATCTTTGCCAAGACACTCTTTTTTTTGCTGCTGTTGAAAGTCCTTCATTATTTTCTCTTTGTTTTTGACTTACATGGATGATATCCATTTTCTCTTTTTTATGTGATATCCATTTTGTTGCTGCTGTTGAAAGTCCTCAAGTGATGTGGTTTCTGTTATTTGGTACAGTTCTTTGTTTGTGATTCTGTAGCACCAGTCCACAAGGTTCAAAGAAGGATGATCTTTGCCAAGACACTCAGGCTTCATTATTTTCTCTTTGACTTACATGTGATATCCATTTTAGTTGTTGCTGCTGTTGAAAGTCCTCAAGTGATGTGGTTTCTGTTATTTGGTACAGTTCTTTGTTTGTGATTCTGTAGCACCAGTCCACAAGGTTCAAAGAAGGATGATCTTTGCCAAGACACTCAGGCTTCATTATTTTCTCTTTGACTTACATGTGATATCCATTTTAGTTGTTGCTGCTGTTGAAAGTCCTCAAGTGATGTGGTTTCTGTTATTTGGTACAGTTCTTTGTTTGTGATTCTGTAGCACCAGTCCACAAGGTTCAAAGAAGGATGATCTTTGCCAAGACACTCAGGCTTCATTATTTTTCTTCATTATGTGATATCCATTTTAGTTTTTTTGAAAGTCCTCAAGTGATGTGATATCCATTTTAGTTCTTTGTTTGTGATTCTGCTGTTGAAAGTCCTCAGGCTTCATTATTTTTCTTTGTGGTTTCATTTTAGTTTTTGTTGAAACAGTTCTTTGTTTGGTACAGTGATTCTGTAGCATTCCAGTCCACAAGGTTCAAAGAAGGATGATCTTTTGCCAAGACACTCAGGCTTCATTATTTTTCTCTTTGACTTACATGTGATATCCATTTTAGTTGTTGCTGCTGTTGAAAGTCCTCAGGCTTCATGATGTGGTTTCTGTTATTTGGTACAGTTTATTTTTGTTTGTTTGTGATTCTGTAGCACCAGTCCACAAGGTTCAAAGAAGGATGATCTTTGCCAAGACACTCAGGCTTCATTATTTTCTCTTTGACTTACATGTGATATCCATTTTAGTTGTTGCTGCTGTTGAAAGTCTTCAAGTGATGTGGTTTCTGTTATTTGGTACAGTTCTTTGTTTGTGATTCTGTAGCACCAGTCCACAAGGTTCAAAGAAGGATGATCTTTGCCAAGACACTCAGGCTTCATTATTTTCTCTTTGACTTACATGTGATATCCATTTTAGTTGTTGCTGCTATTGAAAGTCCTCAAGTGATGTGGTTTCTGTTATTTGGTACAGTTCTTTGTTTGTGATTCTGTAGCACCAGTCCACAAGGTTCAAAGAAGGATGATCTTTGCCAAAACACTCAGGCTTCATTATTTTCTCTTTGACTTACATGTGATATCCATTTTAGTTGTTGCTGCTTGAAAGTCCTCAAGTGATGTGGTTTCTGTTATTTTGATAGTTCTTTGTTTGTGATTTTAGCACCAGTCCACAAGGTTCAAAGAAGGATGATCTTTGCCAAGACACTCAGGCTTCATTATTTTTCTCTTTGACTTACATGTGATATCCATTTTAGTTGTTGCTGCTGTTGAAAGTCCTCAAGTGATGTGGTTTCTGTTATTTGGTACAGTTATTTTGTTTGTGATTCTGTAGCACCAGTCCACAAGGTTCAAAGAAGGATGATCTTTGCCAAGACACTCAGGCTTCATATTTTTTCTCTTTGACTTACATGTGATATCCATTTTAGTTGTTGCTGCTGTTGAAAGTCCTCAAGTGATGTGGTTTCTGTTATTTGGTACAGTTCTTTGTTTGTGATTCTGTAGCACCAGTCCACAAGGTTCAAAGAAGGATGATCTTTGCCAAGACACTCAGGCTTCATTATTTTCTCTTTGACTTACATGTGATATCCATTTTAGTTGTTGCTGCTGTTGAAAAAGTCCTCAAGTGATGTGGTTTCTCACAGTTCTTTGTTTGTTTGATTCTGTAGCACCAGTCCACAAGGTTCAAAGAAGGATGATCTTTTGCCAAGACACTCAGGCTTCATTATTTTTTCTTTGACTTACATGTGATATCCATTTTAGTTGTTATTTGTTGAAAGTCCTCAAGTGATTGGTTTTGTTTTTGAGTTCTTTGTTTGTGCACCAGCACCAGTCCACAAGGTTCAAAGAAGGATGATCTTTGCCAAGACACTCAGGCTTCATTATTTTCTCTTTGACTTACATGTGATATCCATTTTAGTTGTTGCTGCTGTTGAAAGTCCTCAAGTGATGTGGTTTCTGTTATTTGGTACAGTTCTTTGTTTGTGATTCTGTAGCACCAGTCCACAAGGTTCAAAGAAGGATGATCTTTGCCAAGACACTCAGGCTTCATTATTTTCTCTTTGACTTACATGTGATATCCATTTTAGTTGTTGCTGCTGTTGAAAGTCCTCAAGTGTTGCTGTTGTGTTTCTGTTATTTGGTACAGTTCTTTGTTTGTGATTCTGTAGCACCAGTCCAAGGTTCAAAGAAGGATGATCTTTGCCAAGACACTCAGGCTTCATTATTTTCTCTTTGACTTACATGTGATATCCATTTTAGTTGTTGCTGCTGTTGAAAGTCCTCAAGTGATGTGGTTTCTGTTATTTGGTACAGTTCTTTGTTTGTGATTCTGTAGCACCAGTCCACAAGGTTCAAAGAAGGATGATCTTTGCCAAGACACTCAGGCTTCATTATTTTCTCTTTGACTTACATGTGATATCCATTTTAGTTGTTGCTGCTGTTGAAAGTCCTCAATTTGATGTGGTTTCTGTTATTTGGTACAGTTCTTTGTTTGTGATTCTGTAGCACCAGTCCACAAGGTTCAAAGAAGGATGATCTTTGCCAAGACACTCAGGCTTCATTATTTTCTCTTTGACTTACATGTGATATCCATTTTAGTTGTTGCTGCTGTTGAAAGTCCTCAAGTGATGTGGTTTCTGTTATTTGGTACAGTTCTTTGTTTGTGATTCTGTAGCACCAGTCCACAAGGTTCAAAGAAGGATGATCTTTGCCAAGACACTCAGGCTTCATTATTTTCTCTTTGACTTACATGTGATATCCATTTTAGTTGTTGCTGCTGTTGAAAGTCCTCAAGTGATGTGGTTTCTGTTATTTGGTACAGTTCTTTGTTTGTGATTCTGTAGCACCAGTCCACAAGGTTCAAAGAAGGATGATCTTTTGCCAAGACACTCAGGCTTCATTCTTTTTTGATATCATTTTTTGACTTACATGTGATATCCATTTTAGTTGTTTTGATGCTGTTGAAAGTCCTCAATGATCTTTGATGTGGTTTTGATATCCATTTTAGTTTTGCTGTTGAAAGTTCTTTGTTTGTGATTCTGTAGCACCAGTCCACAAGGTTCAAAGAAGGATGATCTTTGCCAAGACACTCAGGCTTCATTATTTTCTCTTTGACTTACATGTGATATCCATTTTAGTTGTTGCTGCTGTTGAAAGTCCTCAAGTGATGTGGTTTCTGTTATTTGGTACAGTTCTTTGTTTGTGATTCTGTAGCACCAGTCCACAAGGTTCAAAGAAGGATGATCTTTGCCAAGACACTCAGGCTTCATTATTTTCTTTTTCATTTTGACTTACATGTGATATCCATTTTAGTTGTTTCTTTGCTGATTTGAAAGTCCTCAAGTGATGTGGTTTCTGTTATTTGGTTATTTTTCTTTGTTTGTGATTCTGAAAGCACCAGACCAGTCCACAAGGTTCAAAGAAGGATGATCTTTCAAGACACTCAGACACTTCATTATTTTCTCTTTGACTTACATGTGATATCCATTTTAGTTGTTGCTGCTGTTGAAAGTCCTCAAGTGATGTGGTTTCTGTTATTTGGTACAGTTCTTTGTTTGTGATTCTGTAGCACCAGTCCACAAGGTTCAAAGAAGGATGATCTTTGCCAAGACACTCAGGCTTCATTATTTTCTCTTTGACTTACATGTGATATCCATTTTAGTTGTTGCTGCTGTTGAAAGTCCTCAAGTGATGTGGTTTCTGTTATTTGGTACAGTTCTTTGTTTGTGATTCTGTAGCACCAGTCCACAAGGTTCAAAGAAGGATGATCTTTGCCAAGACACTCAGGCTTCATTATTTTCTCTTTGACTTACATGTGATATCCATTTTAGTTGTTGCTGCTGTTGAAAGTCCTCAAGTGATGTGGTTTCTGTTATTTGGTACAGTTCTTTGTTTGTGATTCTGTAGCACCAGTCCCAAGGTTCAAAGAAGGATGATGATTTTGCCAAGACACTCAGGCTTCATTATTTTTCTTTGACTTACATGTGATATCCATTTTAGTTGTTGCTGCTGTTGAAAGTCCTCAAGTGATGTGGTTTCTTTATTTGGTACAGTTCTTTGTTTGTGATTCTGTAGCACCAGTCCACAAGTTTCAAAGAAGGATGATCTTTGCCAAGACACTCAGGCTTCATTATTTTCTCTTTGACTTACATGTGATATCCATTTTAGTTGTTGCTGCTGTTGAAAGTCCTCAAGTGATGTGGTTTCTGTTATTTGGTACAGTTCTTTGTTTGTGATTCTGTAGCACCAGTCCACAAGGTTCAAAGAAGGATGATCTTTGCCAAGACCAAGACACTCAGGCTTCATTATTTTCTCTTTGACTTACATGTGATATCCATTTTAGTTGTTGCTGCTGTTGAAAGTCCTCAAGTGATGTGGTTTCTGTTATTTGGTACAGTTCTTTGTTTGTGATTCTGTAGCACCAGTCCACAAGGTTCAAAGAAGGATGATCTTTGCCAAGACACTCAGGCTTCATTATTTTCTCTTTGACTTACATGTGATATCCATTTTAGTTGTTGCTGCTGTTGAAAGTCCTCAAGTGATGTGGTTTCTGTTATTTGGTACAGTTCTTTGTTTGTGATTCTGTAGCACCAGTCCACAAGGTTCAAAGAAGGATGATCTTTGCCAAGACACTCAGGCTTCATTATTTTCTCTTTGACTTACATGTGATATCCATTTTAGTTGTTGCTGCTGAAAAAGTCCTCAAGTGATGTGGTTTCTGTTATTTGGTACAGTTCTTTGTTTGTGATTCTGTAGCACCAGTCCACAAGGTTCAAAGAAGGATGATCTTTTTTGCCAAGACACTCAGGCTTCATTATTTTCTCTTTGACTTACATGTGATATCCATTTTAGTTGTTGCTGCTGTTGAAAGTCCTCAAGTGATGTGGTTTCTGTTATTTGGTACAGTTCTTTGTTTGTGATTCTGTAGCACCAGTCCACAAGGTTCAAAGAAGGATGATCTTTGCCAAGACACTCAGGCTTCATTATTTTCTCTTTGACTTACATGTGATATCCATTTTAGTTGTTGCTGCTGTTGAAAGTCCTCAAGTGATGATGGTTTCTGTTATTTGGTACAGTTCTTTGTTTTATTTGGTACATTCTTTGTTTGTGATTCTGTAGCACCAGTCCACAAGGTTCAAAGAAGGATGATCTTTGCCAAGACACTCAGGCTTCATTATTTTCTCTTTGACTTACATGTGATATCCATTTTAGTTGTTGCTGCTGTTGAAAGTCCTCAAGTGATGTGGTTTCTGTTATTTGGTACAGTTCTTTTGTTTGTGATTCTGTAGCACCAGTCCACAAGGTTCAAAGAAGGATGATCTTTGCCAAGACACTCAGGCTTCATTATTTTCTCTTTGACTTACATGTGATATCCATTTTAGTTGTTGCTGCTGTTGAAAGTCCTCAAGTGATGTGGTTTCTGTTATTTGGTACAGTTCTTTGTTTGTGATTCTGTAGCACCAGTCCACAAGGTTCAAAGAAGGATGATCTTTGCCAAGACACTCAGGCTTCATTATTTTCTCTTTGACTTCCATGTGATATCCATTTTTAGTTGTTTCTGTTGAAAGTCCTCAAGTGATGTGGTTTCTGTTATTTGGTACAGTTCTTTGTTTGTGATTCTGTAGCACCAGTCCACAAGGTTCAAAGAAGGATGATCTTTGCCAAGACACTCAGGCTTCATTATTTTCTCTTTGACTTACATGTGATATCCATTTTAGTTGTTGCTGCTGTTGAAAGTCCTCAAGTGATGTGGTTTCTGTTATTTGGTACAGTTCTTTGTTTGTGATTCTGTAGCACCAGTCCACAAGGTTCAAAGAAGGATGATCTTTGCCAAGACACTCAGGCTTCATTATTTTCTTTGACTTACATGTGATATCCATTTTAGTTGTTGCTGCTGTTTGAAAGTCCTCAAGTGTACAGTTCTGGTTTCTGTTATTTGGATACAGTTCTTTGTTTTCTTTGATTCTGTAGCACCAGTCCACAAGGTTGAAAAAGAAGGATGATGTGGTTTCTTTGTACCAAGACACTCAGTCTTCATTATTTTCTCTTTGACTTACATGTGATATCATTTTTTATCCATTTTGTTGTTGCTGTTGAAAGTCCTCAAGATGATGTGGTTTCTGTTATTTGGTACAGTTCCACAAGGTTTTGTGATTCTGTAGCACCAGTCATTAAGGTTGACTTAAAGATAAGGATGATCTTGTTTGCTGACAGTCCTCAGGCTTCTGTTATTAGTTTTTGTTTTGATTACATGTGATATCCATTTTAGTTGTTGCTGCTGTTGAAAGTCCTCAATTTGATGTGGTTTCTGTTCCATTTTGGTACAGTTCTTTGTTTGTGATTCTGTTTCTGTTATTAGCACCAGTCCACAACCAGTCCACAAGGTACAAGAAGGATGATCTTTGCCAAGACACTCAGGCTTCATTATTTTCTCTTTGACTTACATGTGATATCCATTTTAGTTGTTGCTGCTGTTGAAAGTCCTCAAGTGATGTGGTTTCTGTTATTTGGTACAGTTCTTTGTTTGTGATTCTGTAGCACCAGTCCACAAGGTTCAAAGAAGGATGATCTTTTGCCAAGACACTCAGGCTTCATTATTTTCTCTTTGACTTACATGTGATATCCATTTTAGTTGTTGCTGCTGTTGAAAGTCCTCAAGTGATGTGGTTTCTGTTATTTGGTACAGTTCTTTGTTTTGATTGTAGCACCAGTCCACAAGGTTCAAAGAAGGATGATCTTTGCCAAGACACTCAGGCTTCATTATTTTTTCTTACATTTGATATTCCATGTGATATCCATTTTAGTTGTTGTTGCTGTTGAAAGTCCTCAAGTGATGTGGTTTCTGTTATTTGGTACAGTTCTTTGTTTGTGATTCTGTAGCACCAGTCCACAAGGTTCAAAGAAGGATGATCTTTGCCAAGACACTCAGGCTTCATTATTTTCAGGCTTCATTATTTTTGACTTACATGTGATATCCATGTGATATCCATTTTAGTTGTTGCTGCTGTTGAAAGTCCTCAAGTGATGTGGTTTCTGTTATTTGGTACAGTTCATTTGTTTGTGATTCTGTAGCACCAGTCCACAAGGTTCAAAGAAGGATGATCTTTGCCAAGACACTCAGGCTTCATTATTTTCTCTTTGACTTACATGTGATATCCATTTTAGTTGTTGCTGCTGTTGAAAGTCCTCAAGTGATGTGGTTTCTGTTATTTGGTACAGTTCTTTGTTTGTGATTCTGCACCAGTCCACCAGTCCAAAGAAGGAAGGTTCAAAGAAGGATGATTTTGCCAAGACATCCATTTTAGTTTCATTATTTTCTCTTTGTGGTTTCTACATGTGATATCCATTTTAGATTGTTGCTGCTCCACAAGGTTCAAAAAGTCCTCAACTCAGGCTTCATGGTTTCTGTTATTGATATCCATTTTACAGTTCTGTTTTCCTTTGTTTCTGATTCTGTAGTTCCAGTCCACAAGGTTCAAAGAAGGATGATCTTTGCCAAGACACTCAGGCTTCATTATTTTTTCTTTGACTTCATGTGATATCCATTTTAGTTGAGTTGTTGCTGTTGAAAGTCCTCAAGTGATGTGGTTTCTGTTATTTCGTACAGTTCTTTGTTTGTGATTCTGTAGCACCAGTCCACAAGGTTCAAAGAAGGATGATCTTTGCCAAGACACTCAGGCTTCATTATTTTCTCTTTGACTTACATGTGATATCCATTTTAGTTGTTGCTGCTGTTGAAAGTCCTCAAGTGATGTGGTTTCTGTTATTTGGTACAGTTCTTTGTTTGTGATTCTGTAGCACCAGTCCACAAGGTTCAAAGAAGGATGATCTTTGCCAAGACACTCAGGCTTCATTATTTTCTCTTTGACTTACATGTGATATCCATTTTAGTTGTTTGCTGTTGCTGTTATTTGGTACAGTTCTTTCCTCAAGTGATCCACAAGGTTGGTTTCTGTTATTTGATATCCAGTTCTTTGTTTTGTGATTCTGTTATTTGTAGCACCAGTCCACAAGGTTCAAAGAAGGATGATCTTTTTGCCAAGACACTCAGGCTTCATTATTTTCTCTTTGACTTACATGTGATATCCATTTTAGTTGTTGCTGCTGTTGAAAGTCCTCAAGTGATGTGGTTTTCTGATGTGGTTTCTTTATTTTTGGTACAGTTCTTTTTGTTTGTGATTCTGTAGCACCAGTCCACAAGGTTCAAAAAGAAGGATGATCTTTGCCAAGACACTCAGGCTTCATTATTTTCTCTTTGACTTACATGTGATATCCATTTTAGTTGTTGCTGCTGTTGAAAGTCCTCAAGTGATGTGGTTTCTGTTATTTGGTACAGTTCTTTGTTTGTGATTCTGTAGCACCAGTCCACAAGGTTCAAAGAAGGATGATCTTTGCCAAGACACTCAGGCTTCATTATTTTCTCTTTGACTTCATGTGATATTTTAGTTGTTGCTGCTGTTGAAAGTCCTCAAGTGATGTGGTTTCTGTTATTTGGTACAGTTCTTTGTTTGTGATTCTGTAGCACCAGTCAAGGTTCAAAGAAGGATGATCTTTTTTCAGGCTTCATTATTTTCTCTTTGACTTACATTGATATCCATTTTAGTTTGTTGAAAGTCCTCAAGTGATGTGGTTTCTGTTATTTGGTACAGTTCTTTGTTTGTGATTCTGTAGCACCAGTCCACAAGGTTCAAAAAGGATGATCTTTGCCAAGACACTCAGGCTTCATTATTTTCTCTTTGACTTACATGTGATATCCATTTTAGTTGTTGCTGCTGTTGAAGTCCTCAAGTGATGTGGTTTCTGTTATTTGGTACAGTTCTTTGTTTGTGATTCTGTAGCACCAGTCCACAAGGTTCAAAGAAGGATGATCTTTGCCAAGACACTCAGGCTTCATTATTTTCTCTTTGACTTACATGTGATATCCATTTTAGTTGTTGCTGCTGTTGAAAGTCCTCAAGTGATGTGGTTTCTGTTATTTGGTACAGTTCTTTGTTTGTGATTCTGTAGCACCAGTCCACAAGGTTCAAAGAAGGATGATCTTTGCCAAGACACTCAGGCTTCATTATTTTTCTCTTTGACTTACATGTGATATCCATTTTAGTTGTTGCTGCTGTTGAAAGTCCTCAAGTGATGTGGTTTCTGTTATTTGGTACAGTTCTTTGTTTTGATTCTGTAGCACAGTCCACAAGGTTCAAAGAAGGATGATCTTTGCCAAGACACTCAGGCTTCATTATTTTCTCTTTGACTTACATGTGATATCCATTTTAGTTGTTGCTGCTGTTGAAAGTCCTCAAGTGATGTGGTTTCTGTTATTTGGTACAGTTCTTTGTTTGTGATTCTGTAGCACCAGTCCACAAGGTTCAAAGAAGGATGATCTTTGCCAAGACACTCAGGCTTCATTATTTTTTTCTCTTTGACTTACATGTGATATCCATTTTAGTTGTTGCTGCTGTTGAAAGTCCTCAAGTGATGTGGTTTCTGTTATTTGGTACAGTTCTTTTTGTTTGTGATTCTGTAGCACCAGTCCACAAGGTTCAAAGAAGGATGATCTTTGCCAAGACACTCAGGCTTCATTATTTTTCTCTTTGACTTACATGTGATATCCATTTTAGTTGTTGCTGCTGTTGAAAGTCCTCAAGTGATGTGGTTTCTGTTATTTGGTACAGTTCTTTGTTTGTGATTCTGTAGCACCAGTCCACAAGGTTCAAAGAAGGATGATCTTTGCCAAGACACTCAGGCTTCATTATTTTCTCTTTGACTTACATGTGATATCCATTTTAGTTGTTGCTGCTGTTGAAAGTCCTCAAGTGATGTGGTTTCTGTTATTTGGTACAGTTCTTTGTTTGTGATTCTGTAGCACCAGTCCACAAGGTTCAAAAAGAAGGATGATCTTTGCCAAGACACTCAGGCTTCATTATTTTCTCTTTGACTTACATGTGATATCCATTTTAGTTTGTTGCTGCTGTTGAAAGTCCTCAAGTGATGTGGTTTCTGTTATTTGGTACAGTTCTTTGTTTGTGATTCTGTAGCACCAGTCCACAAGGTTCAAAGAAGGATGATCTTTGCCAAGACACTCAGGCTTCATTATTTTCTCTTTGACTTACATGTGATATCCATTTTAGTTGTTGCTGCTGTTGAAAGTCCTCAAGTGATGTGGTTTCTGTTATTTGGTACAGTTCTTTGTTTGTGATTCTGTAGCACCAGTCCACAAGGTTCAAAGAAGGAAGGAGGCTTCATTATTTTTTTGCCATGTGATATCCAAGTTGACTGCTGTTGAAAGTCCTCAATTGATGTGGTTTCTTTTCAGTTCTTTGTTTTGATTCTTAGCACCAGTGATAGGTTCAAAGAAGGATGATCTTTTTTTAGGTTCATTATTTTCTCTTTGTTGAAAGTGATATCCATTTTGATGTGGTTTCTGTTATTTGAAAGTCCTCAAGTGATGTGGTTTTGTTGTTTGTACAGTTCTTTGTTTGTGATTCTGTCACCAGTCCACAAGGTTCAAAGAAGGATGATCTTTGCCAAGACACACAGGCTTCATTATTTTCTCTTTGACTTCCATGTGATATCCATTTTAGTTGTTGCTGCTGTTGAAAGTCCTCAAGTGATGTGGTTTCTGTTATTTGGTACAGTTCTTTGTTTGTGATTCTGTAGCACCAGTCCACAAGGTTCAAAGAAGGATGATCTTTGCAAAGACACTCAGGCTTCATTATTTTCTCTTTGACTTACATGTGATATCCATTTTAGTTGTTGCTGCTGTTGAAAGTCCTCAAGTGATGTGGTTTCTGTTATTTGGTACAGTTCTTTGTTTGTGATTCTGTAGCACCAGTCCACAAGGTTCAAAGAAGGATGATCTTTGCCAAGACACTCAGGCTTCATTATTTTCTCTTTGACTTACATGTGATATCCATTTTAGTTGTTGCTGCTTTGAAAGTCCTCAAGTGATGTGGTTTCTGTTATTTGGTACAGTTCTTGTTTGTGATTCTGTAGCACCAGTCCACAAGGTTCAAAGAAGGATGATCTTTGCCAAGACACTCAGGCTTCATTATTTTCTTTGACTTACATGTGATATCCATTTTAGTTGTTGCTTTGTTGAAAGTCCTCAAGAGATGTGGTTTCTGTTATTTGGTACAATTCTTTGTTTGTGATTCTGAAGCACCAGTCCACAAGGTTCAAAGAAGGATGATCTTTGCCAAGACACTCAGGCTTCATTATTTTCTCTTTGACTTACATGTGATATCCATTTTAGTTGTTGTTGCTGTTGAACGCCCTCAAGAGATGTGGTTTCTGTTATTTGGTACAGTTCTTTTTTTGTTTGATGCATGATCTTTGCCAAGACACTCAGGGTTTCAAAGAAGGATGATTTTTTGACACTCAGCTTCATTATTTTTCTTTGACTTTGTGATATCATTTTAGTTGTTGCACCTGTTGAAAGTCCTCAAGTGATGTGGTTTCTGTTATTTGGTACAGTTCTTTGTTTGTGATTTAGCACCAGTCCACAAGGTTCAAAGAAGGATGATCTTTGCCAAGACACTCAGGCTTCATTATTTTCTCTTTGACTTACATGTGATATCCATTTTAGTTGTTGCTGCTGTTGAAAGTCCTCAAGTGATGTGGTTTCTGTTATTTGGTACAGTTCTTTGTTTGTGATTCTGTAGCACCAGTCCACAAGGTTCAAAGAAGGATGATCTTTGCCAAGACACTCAGGCTTCATTATTTTTCTCTTTGACTTACATGTGATATCCATTTTAGTTGTTGCTGCTGTTGAAAGTCCTCAAGTGATGTGGTTTCTGTTATTTGGTACAGTTCTTTGTTTGTGATTCTGTAGCACCAGTCCACAAGGTTCAAAGAAGGATGATCTTTGCCAAGACACTCAGGCTTCATTATTTTCTCTTTGACTTACATGTGATATCCATTTTAGTTGTTGCTGCTGTTGAAAAGTCCTCAAGTGATGTGGTTTCTGTTATTTGGTACAGTTCTTTGTTTGTGATTCTGTAGCACCAGTCCACAAGGTTCAAAGAAGGATGATCTTTGCCAAGACACTCAGGCTTCATTATTTTCTCTTTGACTTACATGTGATATCCATTTTAGTTGTTGCTGCTGTTGAAAGTCCTCAAGTGATGTGGTTTCTGTTATTTGGTACAGTTCTTTGTTTGTGATTCTGTAGCACCAGTCCACAAGGTTCAAAGAAGGATGATCTTTGCCAAGACACTCAGGCTTCATTATTTTCTCTTTGACTTACATGTGATATCCATTTTAGTTGTTGCTGCTGTTGAAAGTCCTCAAGTGATGTGGTTTCTGTTATTTGGTACAGTTCTTTGTTTGTGATTCTGTAGCACCAGTCCACAAGGTTCAAAGAAGGATGATCTTTGCCAAGACACTCAGGCTTCATTATTTTCTCTTTGACTTACATGTGATATCCATTTTAGTTGTTGCTGCTGTTGAAAGTCCTCAAGTGATGTGGTTTCTGTTATTTGGTACAGTTCTTTGTTTGTGATTCTGTAGCACCAGTCCACAAGGTTCAAAGAAGGATGATCTTTGCCAAGACACTCAGGCTTCATTATTTTCTCTTTGACTTACATGTGATATCCATTTTAGTTGTTGCTGCTGTTGAAAGTCCTCAAGTGATGTGGTTTCTGTTATTTGGTACAGTTCTTTGTTTGTGATTCTGTAGCACCAGTCCACAAGGTTCAAAGAAGGATGATCTTTGCCAAGACACTCAGGCTTCATTATTTTCTCTTTGACTTACATGTGATATCCATTTTAGTTGTTGCTGCTGTTGAAAGTCCTCAAGTGATGTGGTTTCTGTTATTTGGTACAGTTCTTTGTTTGTGATTCTGTAGCACCAGTCCACAAGGTTCAAAGAAGGATGATCTTTTTGCCAAGAGGCTTCAGGCTTCATTATTTTCTCTTTGACTTACATGTGATATCCATTTTAGTTGTTGCTGCTGTTGAAAGTCCTCAAGTGATGTGGTTTCTGTTATTTGGTACAGTTCTTTGTTTGTGATTCTGTAGCACCAGTCCACAAGGTTCAAAGAAGGATGATCTTTGCCAAGACACTCAGGCTTCATTATTTTCTCTTTGACTTACATGTGATATCCATTTTAGTTGTTGCTGCTGTTGAAAGTCCTCAAGTGATGTGGTTTCTGTTATTTGGTACAGTTCTTTGTTTGTGATTCTGTAGCACCAGTCCACAAGGTTCAAAGAAGGATGATCTTTGCCAAGACACTCAGGCTTCATTATTTTTTCTTTGACCACATGTGATATCCATTTTAGTTGTTGCTGCTGTTGAAAGTCCTCAAGTGATGTGGTTTCTGTTATTTGGTACAGTTCTTTGTTTGTGATTCTGTAGCACCAGTCCACAAGGTTCAAAGAAGGATGATCTTTGCCAAGACACTCAGGCTTCATTATTTTCTCTTTGACTTACATGTGATATCCATTTTAGTTGTTGCTGCTGTTGAAAGTCCTCAAGTGATGTGGTTTCTGTTATTTGGTACAGTTCTTTGTTTGTGATTCTGTAGCACCAGTCCACAAGGTTCAAAGAAGGATGATCTTTTGCCAAGACACTCAGGCTTCATTATTTTCTCTTTGACTTACATGTGATATCCATTTTAGTTGTTGCTGCTGTTGAAAGTCCTCAAGTGATGTGGTTTCTGTTATTTGGTACAGTTCTTTGTTTGTGATTCTGTAGCACCAGTCCACAAGGTTCAAAGAAGGATGATTTTTGCCAAGACACTCTTTGACTTACATTGATATCCATTTTATTTTCTCTTTGAAACTTAGTGATGGTGATATCCTTTGTTTTTAGTTGTTGCTGCTGTTGAAAGTCCTCAAGTGATGTGGTTTCTGTTATTTGACTTACAGATATCCATTTTGTTTTGTGATTCTGTCCTAGCACCAGTTGTTTGTGAAGCACCAGTTCAAAGAAGGATGATCTTTGCCAAGACACTCAGGCTTCATTATTTTCTCTTTGACTTACATGTGATATCCATTTTAGTTGTTGCTGCTGTTGAAAGTCCTCAAGTGATGTGGTTTCTGTTATTTGGTACAGTTCTTTGTTTGTGATTCTGTAGCACCAGTCCACAAGGTTCAAAGAAGGATGATCTTTGCCAAGACACTCAGGCTTCATTATTTTCTCTTTGACTTACATGTGATATCCATTTTAGTTGTTTGCTGTTGAAAGTCCTCAAGTGATGTGGTTTCTGTTATTTGTACAGTTCTTTGTTTTGATTCTGTAGCACCAGTCCAAGGTTCAAAGAAAGGTTCAAAGAAGGATGATCTTTCTTTGATGTGGCTTCAAGACACTCAGGCTTCATTATTTTCTCTTTGACTTACATGTGATATCCATTTTAGTTGTTGCTGCTGTTGAAAGTCCTCAAGTGATGTGGTTTCTGTTATTTGGTACAGTTCTTTGTTTGTGATTCTGTAGCACCAGTCCACAAGGTTCAAAGAAGGATGATCTTTGCCTTTGACACTCAGGCTTCATTGTTTTTTCTGTGGTTTCTGTTATTTACATGTGATATCCATTTTAGTTGTTGCTGCTGTTGAAAGTCCTCAAGTGATGTGGTTTCTGTTATTTGGTACAGTTCTTTGTTTGTGATTCTGTAGCACCAGTCCACAAGGTTCAAAGAAGGATGATCTTTTGCCAAGACACTCAGGCTTCATTATTTTCTCTTTGACTTACATGTGATATCCATTTTAGTTGTTGCTGCTGTTGAAAGTCCTCAAGTGATGTGGTTTCTGTTATTTGGTACAGTTCTTTGTTTGTGATTCTGTAGCACCAGTCCACAAGGTTCAAAGAAGGATGATCTTTGCCAAGACACTCAGGCTTCATTATTTTCTCTTTGACTTACATGTGATATCCATTTTAGTTGTTGCTGCTGTTGAAAGTCCTCAAGTGATGTGGTTTCTGTTATTTGGTACAGTTCTTTGTTTGTGATTCTGTAGCACCAGTCCACAAGGTTCAAAGAAGGATGATCTTTTCAGGCTTCATTATTTTCTCTTTGACTTAATGTGATATCCATTTTAGTTGTTGCTGCTGTTTGAAAGTCCTCAAGTGATGTGGTTTCTGTTATTTTACAGTTCTTTGTTTTGATTCTGTAGCACCAGTCCACAAGGTTCAAAGAAGGATGATTTCAAGACATTTTAGGCTTCATTATTTTTTTCTTTTTGAAATGTGATATCCATTTTAGTTGTTGCTGCTGTTGAAAGTTCAAGTGATGTGGTTTCTGTTATTTGGTACAGTTCTTTGTTTGTGATTCTGTAGCACCAGTCCACAAGGTTCAAAGAAGGATGATCTTTGCCAAGACACTCAGGCTTCATTATTTTTTCTTTTTACAGTCCACAAGGTTCAAAGAAGGATGATATGATATCCATTTTAGTTGTTGCTGCTGTTGAAAGTCCTCAAGTGATGTGGTTTCTGTTATTTGGTACAGTTCTTTGTTTGTGATTCTGTAGCACCAGTCCACAAGGTTCAAAGAAGGATGATCTTTGCCAAGACACCAGGTTCATTATTTTTTTCTTTGACTTACATGTGATATCCAGAAGTTGTTGCTGCTGTTGAAATCCTCAAGTGATGTGGTTTCTGTTATTTAGTTCTTTTTGCAGTTCATTCACACCAGTCCACAAGGTTCAAAGAAGGATGATCTTTGCCAAGACACTCAGGCTTCATTATTTTCTCTTTGACTTACATGTGATATCCATTTTAGTTGTTGCTGCTGTTGAAAGTCCTCAAGTGATGTGGTTTCTGTTATTTGGTACAGTTCTTTGTTTGTGATTCTGTAGCACCAGTCCACAAGGTTCAAAGAAGGATGATCTTTGCCAAGACACTCAGGCTTCATTATTTTCTCTTTGACTTACATGTGATATCCATTTTAGTTGTTGCTGCTGTTGAAAGTCCTCAAGTGATGTGGTTTCTGTTATTTGGTACAGTTCTTTGTTTGTGATTCTGTAGCACCAGTCCACAAGGTTCAAAGAAGGATGATCTTTGCCAAGACACTCAGGCTTCATTATTTTCTGTTTTCTTACATGTGATATCCATTTTTTAGTTGTTGCTGCTGTTGAAAGTCCTCAAGTGATGTGGTTTCTGTTATTTGGTACAGTTCTTTGTTTGTGATTCTGTAGCACCAGTCCACAAGGTTCAAAGTTCAAAGAAGGATGATCTTTGCCAAGACACTCAGGCTTCATTATTTTCTCTTTGACTTACATGTGATATCCATTTTAGTTGTTGCTGCTGTTGAAAGTCCTCAAGTGATGTGGTTTCTGTTATTTGGTACAGTTCTTTGTTTGTGATTCTGTAGCACCAGTCCACAAGGTTCAAAGAAGGATGATCTTTGCCAAGACTCAGGCTTCATTATTTTCTCTTTGACTTACATGTGATATCCATTTTTATTTGTTCTCTTTGAAAGTCCTCAAGTGATGTGGTTTCTGTTATTTGGTACAGTTCTTTGTTTGTTTAGTTCAGTCCACAAGGTTCAAAAAGAAGGATGATCTTTGCCAAGACACTCAGGCTTCATTATTTTCTCCTTACATGTGATATCCATTTTAGTTGTTGCTGCTGTTGAAAGTCCTCAAGTGATGTGGTTTCTGTTATTTGGTACAGTTCTTTGTTTGTGATTCTGTAGCACCAGTCCACAAGGTTCAAAGAAGGATGATATTTTGCCAAGACACTCATCCTTCATTATTTTCTCTTTGACTTACATGTGATATCCATTTTTTTAGTTGTTGCTGCTGTTGAAAGTCCACCAGTCCACAAGGTTCAAAAGGTGATGTGGTTTCTGTTATTTTTGACTTACATGTGATATCCATTTTAGTTGTTCTTTGTTTTCAAGTGATGTGATTCTGTTAGCACCAGTTTCCAGCACCAGTCCACAAGGTTCAAAGAAGGATGATCTTTGCCAAGACACTCAGGCTTCATTATTTTCTCTTTGACTTACATGTGATATCCATTTTAGTTGTTGCTGCTGTTGAAAGTCCTCAAGTGATGTGGTTTCTGTTATTTGGTACAGTTCTTTGTTTGTGATTCTGTAGCACCAGTCCACAAGGTTCAAAGAAGGATGATCTTTGCCAAGACACTCAGGCTTCATTATTTTTCTTTCTTTTGATCCATTTTACATGTGATATCCATTTTAGTTGTTGCTGCTGTTGAAAGTCCTCAAGTGATGTGGTTTCTGTTATTTGGTACAGTTCTTTGTTTGTGATTCTGTAGCACCAGTCCACAAGGTTCAAAGAAGGATGATCTTTGCCAAGACACTCAGGCTTCATTATTTTCTCTTTGACTTACATGTGATATCCATTTTAGTTGTTGCTGCTGTTGAAAAGTGGTTTCAATTTGATGTTGGTTTCTGTTATTTGGTACAGTTCTTTGTTTGTGATTCTGTAGCACCAGTCCACAAGGTTCAAAGAAGGATGATCTTTGCCAAGACACTCAGGCTTCATTATTTTTCTTTGACTTACATGTGATATCCATTTTAGTTGTTGCTGCTGTTGAAAGTCCTCAAGTGATGTGGTTTCTGTTATTTGGTACAGTTCTTTGTTTGTGATTCTGTAGCACCAGTCCACAAGGTTCAAAGAAGGATGATCTTTGCCAAGACACTCAGGCTTCATTATTTTCTCTTTGACTTACATGTGATATCCATTTTTTAGTTGTTGCTGCTGTTGAAAGTCCTCAAGTGATGTGGTTTCTGTTATTTGGTACAGTTCTTTGTTTTGATTCTGTAGCACCAGTCCACAAGGTTCAAAGAAGGATGATCTTTGCCAAGACACTCAGGCTTCATTATTTTTTCTTTGACTTACATGTGATATCCATTTTAGTTGTTGCTGCTGTTGAAAGTCCTCAAGTGATGTGGTTTCTGTTATTTGGTACAGTTCTTTGTTTGTTTGATTCTGTAGCACCAGTCCACAAGGTTCAAAGAAGGATGATCTTTGCCAAGACACTCAGGCTTCATTATTTTCTCTTTGACTTACATGTGATATCCATTTTAGTTGTTGCTGCTGTTGAAAGTCCTCAAGTGATGTGGTTTCTGTTATTTGGTACAGTTCTTTGTTTGTTGTAGCACCAGTCCACAAGGATTCAAAGAAGGATGATCTTTGCCAAGCACCAGTCCACAATGTGGTTGTTGAAAAAGATGTGGGATGAGTTCTTTGTTTTGATTCCAAGACACTCAAGGTTCAAAGAAGGATTATTTTCTCTTTGACTCTTTGACTTACATGTGATATCCATTTTAGTTGTTGCTGCTGTTGAAAGTCCTCAAGTGATGTGGTTTCTGTTATTTGGTACAGTTCTTTGTTTGTGATTCTGTAGCACCAGTCCACAAGGTTCAAAGAAGGATGATCTTTTGCCAAGACACTCAGGCTTCATTATTTTCTCTTTGACTTACATGTGATATCCATTTTAGTTGTTGCTGCTGTTGAAAGTCCTCAAGTGATGTGGTTTCTGTTATTTGGTACAGTTCTTTGTTTGTGATTCTGTAGCACCAGTCCACAAGGTTCAAAGAAGGATGATCTTTTGCCAAGACACTCAGGCTTCATTATTTTCTCTTTGACTTACATGTGATATCCATTTTAGTTGTTGCTGCTGTTGAAAGTCCTCAAGTGATGTGGTTTCTGTTATTTGGTACAGTTCTTTGTTTGTGATTCTGTAGCACCAGTCCACAAGGTTCAAAGAAGGATGATCTTTGCCAAGACACTCAGGCTTCATTATTTTCTCTTTGACTTACATGTGATATCCATTTTAGTTGTTGCTGCTGTTGAAAGTCCTCAAGTGATGTGGTTTCTGTTATTTGGTACAGTTCTTTTGTTTGTGATTCTGTAGCACCAGTCCACAAGGTTCAAAGAAGGATGATCTTTGCCAAGACACTCAGGCTTCATTATTTTCTTTGACTTACATGTGATATCCATTTTAGTTGTTGTTGCTGTTGAAAGTCCTCAAGTGATGTGGTTTCTGTTATTTGGTACAGTTCTTTGTTTGTGATTCTGTAGCACCAGTCCACAAGGTTCAAAGAAGGATGATCTTTGCCAAGACACTCAGGCTTCATTATTTTCTCTTTGACTTACATGTGATATCCATTTTAGTTGTTGCTGCTGTTGAAAGTCCTCAAGTGATGTGGTTTCTGTTATTTGGTACAGTTCTTTGTTTGTGATTCTGTAGCACCAGTCCACAAGGTTCAAAGAAGGATGATCTTTGCCAAGACACTCAGGCTTCATTATTTTCTCTTTGACTTACATGTGATATCCATTTTAGTTGTTGCTGCTGTTGAAAGTCCTCAAGTGATGTGGTTTCTGTTATTTGGTACAGTTCTTTGTTTGTGATTCTGTAGCACCAGTCCACAAGGTTCAAAGAAGGATGATCTTTGCCAAGACACTCAGGCTTCATTATTTTTTCTCTTTGACTTACATGTGATATCCATTTTAGTTGTTGCTGCTGTTGAAAGTCCTCAAGTGATGTGGTTTCTGTTATTTGGTACAGTTCTTTTTGTTTGTGATTCTGTAGCACCAGTCCACAAGGTTCAAAGAAGGATGATCTTTGCCAAGACACTCAGGCTTCATTATTTTCTCTTTGACTTACATGTGATATCCATTTTAGTTGTTGCTGCTGTTGAAAGTCCTCAAGTGATGTGGTTTCTGTTATTTGGTACAGTTCTTTGTTTGTGATTCTGTAGCACCAGTCCACAAGGTTCAAAGAAGGATGATCTTTGCCAAGACACTCAGGCTTCATTATTTTCTCTTTGACTTACATGTGATATCCATTTTAGTTGTTGCTGCTGTTGAAAGTCCTCAAGTGATGTGGTTTCTGTTATTTGGTACAGTTCTTTGTTTGTGATTCTGTAGCACCAGTCCACAAGGTTCAAAGAAGGATGATCTTTGCCAAGACACTCAGGCTTCATTATTTTCTTTGACTTACATGTGATATCCATTTTAGTTGTTGCTGCTGTTGAAAGTCCTCAAGTGATGTGGTTTCTGTTATTTGGTACAGTTCTTTGTTTGTGATTCTGTAGCACCAGTCCACAAGGTTCAAAGAAGGATGATCTTTGCCAAGACACTCAGGCTTCATTATTTTCTCTTTTGACTTACATGTGATATCCATTTTAGTTGTTGCTGCTGTTGAAAGTCCTCAAGTGATGTGGTTTCTGTTATTTGGTACAGTTCTTTGTTTGTGATTCTGTAGCACCAGTCCACAAGGTTCAAAGAAGGATGATCTTTGCCAAGACACTCAGGCTTCATTATTTTCTTTTTACTTATGATGTGATATCCATTTTAGTTTGTTGATGCTGTTGAAAGTCCTCAAGTGATGTGGTTTCTGTTATTTGGTACAGTTCTTTTGTTTGTGATTCTGTAGCACCAGTCCACAAGGTTCAAAGAAGGATGATCTTTGCCAAGACACTTTCAGGCTTTGTTTTATTTTTCTTTGACTTACATGTGATATCCATTTTAGTTGTTGCTGCTGTTGAAAGTCCTCAAGTGATGTGGTTTCTGTTATTTGGTACAGTTCTTTGTTTGTGATTCTGTAGCACCAGTCCACAAGGTTCAAAGAAGGATGATCTTTGCCAAGACACTCAGGCTTCATTATTTTCTCTTTGACTTACATGTGATATCCATTTTAGTTGTTGCTGCTGTTGAAAGTCCTCAAGTGATGTGGTTTCTGTTATTTGGTACAGTTCTTTGTTTGTGATTCTGTAGCACCAGTCCACAAGGTTCAAAGAAGGATGATCTTTGCCAAGACACTCAGGCTTCATTATTTTCTCTTTGACTTTACATGTGATATCCATTTTAGTTGTTGCTGCTGTTGAAAGTCCTCAAGTGATGTGGTTTCTGTTATTTGGTACAGTTCTTTGTTTGTGATTCTGTAGCACCAGTCCACAAGGTTCAAAGAAGGATGATCTTTGCCAAGACACTCAGGCTTCATTATTTTCTCTTTGACTTACATGTGATATCCATTTTAGTTGTTGCTGCTGTTGAAAGTCCTCAAGTGATGTGGTTTCTGTTATTTCGTACAGTTCTTTGTTTGTAATTTTGTAGCCCCAGTCCACAAGGTTCAAAGAAGGATGATCTTTGCCAAGACACTCAGGCTTCATTATTTTCTCTTTGACTTACATGTGATATCCATTTTAGTTGTTGCTGCTGTTGAAAGTCCTCAAGTGATGTGGTTTCTGTTATTTCGTACAGTTCTTTTGTGATTCTTGTTTGTGATTCTGTTGCACCAGTCCACAAGGTTCAAAGAAGGATGATCTTTGCCAAGACACTCAGGCTTCATTATTTTCTCTTTGACTTGTGATGATGATATCAGTTTTTAGTTGTTGCTGCTGTTGAAAGTCCTCAAGTGATGTGGTTTCTGTTAGTTTTTTCAAGTGATGTGGTTTTGTACAGTTCTGATTAGTAGCACCAGTCCACAAGGTTCAAAGAAGGATGATCTTTCTGACACTAGGCTTCATTATTTTCTCTTTGACTTACATGTGATATCCAAGTTGTTGCTGCTGTTGAAAGTCCTCAATGATGTGGTTTCTGTTATTTGGTACAGTTCTTTTTTTGTGATTCTGTAGCACCAGTCCACAAGTTTCAAAGAAGGATGATCTTTGCCAAGACACTCAGGCTTCATTATTTTCTCTTTGACTTACATGTGATATCCATTTTAGTTGTTGCTGCTGTTGAAAGTCCTCAAGTGATGTGGTTTCTGTTATTTGGTACAGTTCTTTGTTTGTGATTCTGTAGCACCAGTCCACAAGGTTCAAAGAAGGATGATCTTTGCCAAGACACTCAGGCTTCATTATTTTCTCTTTGACTTACATGTGATATCCATTTTAGTTGTTGCTGCTGTTGAAAGTCCTCAAGTGATGTGGTTTCTGTTATTTGGTACAGTTCTTTGTTTGTGATTCTGTAGCACCAGTCCACAAGGTTCAAAGAAGGATGATCTGGAAAGTCCTCAAGTGATTTATTTGGTACAGTTCTTTGTTTGTGAAGACACAAGGTTCAAAGGCTTCATTATTTTTCTCTCTTTGACTTACATGTGATATCCATTTTAGTTGTTGCTGCTGTTGAAAGTCCTCAAGTGATGTGGTTTCTGTTATTTGGTACAGTTCTTTGTTTGTGATTCTGTAGCACCAGTCCACAAGGTTCAAAGAAGGATGATCTTTGCCAAGACACTCAGGCTTCATTATTTTCTCTTTGACTTACATGTGATATCCATTTTAGTTGTTGCTGCTGTTGAAAGTCCTCAAGTGATGTGGTTTCTGTTATTTCGTACAGTTCTTTGTTTGTGATTCTGTAGCACCAGTCCACAAGGTTCAAAGAAGGATGATCTTTGCCAAGACACTCAGGCTTCATTATTTTTTCTTTGACTTACATGTGATATCAATTTTAGTTGTTGCTGCTGTTGAAAGTCCTCAAGTGATGTGGTTTCTGTTATTTGGTACAGTTCTTTGTTTGTGATTCTGTAGCACCAGTCCACAAGGTTCAAAGAAGGATGATCTTTGCCAAGACACTCAGGCTTCATTTTTTTTTTCTTTGACTTACATGTGATATCCATTTTAGTTGTTGCTGCTGTTGAAAGTCCTCAAGTGATGTGGTTTCTGTTATTTCGTACAGTTCTTTGTTTGTGATTCTGTAGCACCAGTCCACAAGGTTCAAAGAAGGATGATCTTTGCCAAGACACTCAGGTTTCATTATTTTCTCTTTGTTTTGACTTACATGTGATATCCATTTTAGTTGTTGCTGCTGTTGAAAGTCCTCAAGTGATGTGGTTTCTGTTATTTCGTACAGTTCTTTGTTTGTGATTCTGTAGCACCAGTCCACAAGGTTCAAAGAAGGATGATCTTTGCCAAGACACTCAGGCTTCATTATTTTCTCTTTGACTTACATCAATGTGATATCCATTTTGATGTGGTTTTGTTATTATTTACAGTTCTTTGTTTGTGATTCTGTAGCACCAGTCCCAAGGTTCAAAGAAGGATGATCTTTTTATCCAAGACATGTGGTTTCTGTTATTTGTGATATCCAGTTGTTCTGCTGTTGAAAGTCCTCAAGTGATGTGGTTTCTGTTATTTGTACAGTTCTTTGTTTGTGATTCTGTAGCACCAGTCCACAAGGTTCAAAGAAGGATGATCTTTTTTTCAAGACACTCAGGCTTCATTATTTTCTCTTTGACTTACATTTGATATCCATTTTAGTTGTTGCTGCTGTTGAAAGTCCAACTGATGTGATTTCAAGTGATGTGGTTTCTGTTATCTATCCATTTTCTTTGCTTTCTTGAAAGTCCCTCAACTGATGTGGTTTCTGTTTTGTGATTCTGTAGCACCAGTCCACAAGGTTCAAAAGAAGGATGATCTTTGCCAAGACACTCAGGCTTCATTATTTTCTCTTTGACTTACATTGATATCCATTTTAGTTGTTGCTGCTGTTGAAAGTCCTTGATGTGGTTTCTGTTATTTGGTACAGTTCTTTTGTTTGTGATTTTGTAGCACCAGTCCACAAGGTTCAAAGAAGGATGATCTTTGCCAAGATATCCATTTTCTCTTTTTACATGTGATATCCATTTTAGTTGTTGCTGCTGTTGAAAGTCCTCAAGTGATGTGGTTTCTGTTATTTGTACAGTTCTTTGTTTGTGATTCTGTAGCACCAGTCCACAAGGTTCAAAGAAGGATGATCTTTGACATGTGACATTTTAGTTCATTTTCATTATTTTTCTCTTTGATTTAGGCACAGATATCCATTGATATCCATTTGAAAGTTGTTGCTGCTGTTTCTTTGATTTCAAGTTTTGTGGTTTCTGTTATTTCACTTTCCATTTTCTTTATTTGTGATTCTGTAGCACCAGTTCAAGGTTCAAAGAAGGATGATCTTATCCCAAGTTGTTGCTGCTGTTGAAAGTTCATTATTTTCTCTTTGACTTTTGATTGTGATATCCATTCAAAGAAGTGATCATTTTTGCTGCTGTTGAAAGTCCTCAAGTGATGTTGGTTTCTGTTGAAATTTGGTGTGGATTTCAGTTATTTTACAGTTCTTTGTGATTTGAAGCACCAGTCCACAAGGTTCAAAGAAGGATGATCTTTGCTATTAAACACTCAGGCTTCATTATTTTCTCTTAAACTTACATGTGATATCCATTTTGTTGTTGTTGCAGCTGTCAAAAAGTCCTCAAGTGATGTGGTTTCTGTTATTTTACAGTTCTTTGTTTGTGATTCTGTAGCACCAGTTGATATCCAAGGTTCAAAGATGATCTGTTATTTTCTTTGCCAAGACACTCACACTTCAGACTTCTTGATATCCATTTTAATTTTCTCTTTGAAGTTAGAATGTGATATCTATGTTTTTTAGTTGTTCTTTGTTGAAAGTTCAACTGATTGAAAGTCCTCATTTGGTTGATGTGATTTTCTGTTATTTTTCTTTGACTTAGTTTTTCCATTTGTTGATTCTGTAGCAATGAGTTTTTTCTGTTATTTGGGTTAAAAAAGGATGAAAAAGTTACAAGGTTCAAAGAAGGATGATCTTGCTATCCAATTTGTTTGAAATTATTTTCTCTTTGACTTACATGTGATATCCATTTTAGGTTGTTGCTATCCATTTTTGTTGTTCCTCAAGTGATGTGGTTTCTGTTATTTGCACAGTTCTTTGTTTGTGATTCTGGTTCACCAGTCCAATCCATTTCTTTGAAGGATGATCTTTGCTTCAACACTCAGGCTTCATTATTTTTTTCTATTTTGACTTTCAAAGAAGGATATCCATTCCATTTTTGTTGCTGCTGTTGAAAGTCCTCAAGTGATGTGATTTCTGTTATTTCATTCTTTGTTTGTGATTCTGTAGCACCAGTCCACAAGGTTCAAAGATAAATCGATCTTTTATCAAGACACTCAAATTGATTTTGCTATTATTTTCTTTGCAACTTTTACATGTTTCCATTATCCATTTTAGTTAGTTGATATCAATTTTGTTATTTGCATGCAAAAGTCCTCAAGTGATGTGGTTTCTGTTAAGGATGATACAGTTCTTTGTTTGTGATTCTGTAGCACCAGTCCACAAGGTTCAAAAAGAAAGGATGATCTTTTGAAAGACACTCAGGCTTCATTATTTTCTCTTTGATTACATGTGATATCCATTTTAGTTGTTGCTGCTGTTGAAAGTCCTCAACTGATGTGGTTTCTGTTATTTGGTACAGTTCTTTGTTTGTGATTCTGTAGCACCAGTCCACAAGGTTCAAAGAAGGATGATCTTTGCTATCCAAGACACTCAATTGGCTATTTCAATTATTTTCTCTTTGACTTACATGTGATATCCATTTTTATTTGTTGCTGCTGTTGAAAGTCCTCAAGTGATGTGGTTTCTGTTATTTTTTACAGTTCTTTGTTTGTGATTCTGTAGCACCAGTCCACAAGGTTCAAAGAAGGATGATCTTTGCTATCCAGAATTTTTATGTTGAAAATCAATAATTTTCTCTTTCTGATTAAATATCATATTCAAAAATTTTAGTTTTTATGTTGCTGTGTTGAAAGTCCTCAAGTGATGTGATTTCTGTTATGCATTTTACAGTTCTTTGTTTGTGATTCTGTCAAGCACCAGTCCACAAGGTTCAAAGAAGGATGATCTTGAAGACACTCAGGCTTCATTATTTTCTTTTGACACTTACATGTGATATCCATTTTAGTTGTTGCTGCTGTTGAAAGTCCTCAAGTGATGTGGTTTCTGTTATTTGGTACAGTTTTTTGTTTGTGATTCTGTAGCACCAGTCACAAGGTTCAAAGAAGGATGATGATTGCCAAGTTGCAGTTAAAAGTCTTCAATTATTTTTCTATTATTTACATGTGATATCCATTTTTAGTTGTTGCTGCTGTTGAAAGTCTTCTATCCATTTTAGTTGATGTGGTTGAATACAACTTTTTACAGTTCTTTGTTTGTGATTCTGTAGCACCAGTCCACAAGGTTCAAGGAAGGATGATCATTTTTATAGAAACACTCTGGTTATTATTTTCTCTTGAACTTACATTTGATATCCATTTTAGTTGTTGCTAAAGAAAGTCCTCAAGTGATGTGGTTTCTGTTATTTGGTACAGTTCTTTGTTTGTGATTCTGTAGCACCAGTCCTCAAGGTTCAAAGAAGGATGATCTTTATTTTTATTCATTTTCTTTTGTTGCTGCTGTTGAAAGTAAGCCTTGATGTGGTTTCTGTTATTTTGGCATTCTTTGTTTGTGATTCTGCAGCACCAGTCCACAAGTTAAAGGTTCAAAGGAAGGATGAACACGTGATATCCATTTTAGTTGTTGCTGCTGTTGAAAGTCCTCAAGTGATGTGGTTTCTGTTATTGCAAGAAATTTTTAGCACCAGATACAAGGTTCAAAAAGAATGTTCATTATTTTGCTATAATTTTAGTTGTTGCTGCTGTTGAAAGACAACTGATGTATTTCTGTTATTTCATTATTTTGATTCTTAACCAGTTCACAAGGTTCAAAGAAGGATGATAACATCCAATTATTTTTTGAAAGTTTGATGTGATATCCTCAATTGTTAAATGTTAAATTTCTGTTTTTCGACAGTTCTTTGTTTCCATTTCTGTTAGGACCAGTTGAAAGTCCCTCAAGGTTCAAAGAAAAAAATGATTTGTTTGCCAAAATAAAGGTTCAAATTATTTTCTATTTTGAATTACATGTGATATCCATTAAGTTGTTGATGCTGTTGTAAAGTTCCTCAATTTGATGTGAAAAATGTTATTTGTACTGTTATTTTTTTTTGAATTCTGTAGCACCATTTCCAGGTTAAAAAAGGATTCTTAGAAGGATGAAATTTGCCAAAATCAAATTTGTATTCATTATTTCTTTTGATATTTACATTTGATATCCATTTTAGTTCTTGCTGCTGTTGAAAGTCCTCAAGTGATATGGTTTCTGTTATTTAAGTAGTTGTTTTTGTTTTGTGATTCTGTAACCAGTTACAAGGTTCATTCTTTGGATTCATTTGCACAAGTTCCAAGGTTCAAGATTTTCTTTGATATAATTTGCTATCCATTTTAGTTGTTGCTTGTTGAAAGTCCTCAATGATGTGGAATGTTATTTTACATTCTTTGTTTGTGATTCTGTAGCACCAGTCCATGTAGGTTCAAAGAAGGATGATCTTTGAAACTAAATTTTTGTTGTTGAAATCTGTTGTTGAAAGTCCTCAACTGATGTGATTTCTGTTATTTGGTACATTCTTTTGTGATTCTTAGCACCAGTTCACAAGGTTCAAAGAAGGATGATTTTTGCATTATCCATTTTAGTTGTTGCTGCTGTTGAAAGTCCTCAACTGATGTGGTTTCTGTTATTTGGCATTCTTTTTGATTCTGTAGCACCAGTCCAAAGGTTCAAAAAGGAAACAAGACAAGATTTTTTTGACTTACTATCCATTTTAGTTGTTGCTGCTGTTTGAAAGTCCTCAATGATGTGTTTCTGGTACAGTTATTGATTTAGACCAGTTCACAAGGTTTTTTGTTTCTTGATAAATCCTCCATTTTGTTGCTGCTGTTGAAAGTCCTCAAATTTCTGTTATTTGGCAGTTCATAAATTCTGCAGCACCAGTTCACAAGGTTCAAAAGGATGATATCCATTTTAGTTGTCCCTGCTGTTGAAAGTCCTCAACTGATGTGATTTTTGTTATTTTACATTTTTATTTGTGATTCTGTAGCACCAGTTTCACAAGGTTCAAAGAAGGATGATCTTCTCACTTCCCTTCTATTGGATTTTTGTTTTTTTGACATACTTTTGATCCATCAAACCAGTTGTTTCTGATGATATTTAGAATTTTCATTGTTGCTGCTGATGTCCTTTTCTGATTGATTTTGTTATTTGGCATTTTTTCAATGATTCTGTAGCACCAGTCCCAAGGTTCAAAAAAGGATGATCTTTCATCCATTTTCAAGTTTTCTTTGAAAGATCAATTTGATTATCCAATTTTGTTGTTCTTCCAGTTAAAATTCAAAGAAGGATGAAATTTTCCATTTTTTGTTACAGTTTTGATTTGTTTTGTTATTCTGTTTTTTGTGATTCAAGTCCACCAGTTCACAAGGTTCAAAAAGGAAATCTTTGCCAAAATTTGGATCATTATTTTTAACAATCCATTTGGTTATTTTGCTGCTGTTGAAAGTCCTCAAGTGATGTGGTTTCTGTTATTAACATTTTTTTTGTGATTCATTTAATTCAAAGAAGGATGATTTAAGACACTCAGGTTCATTGAAGGATGATCTCATATATATCCATTTTGTTAGCATAGAACTGTTGAAAGTCCTCAATGATGTGGTTTCTGTTATTTATTTTTGTGATTCTGTAGCATTCAAGGTTCAAAGAAAGTCTTTGCTATCCATTTCCTTTATTTTTTCCTTTTTTTTGAAAGTCCTCAACTGATGTGGTTTTGTTTATTTGTACATTCTTTATGATTATATTCACAAGGTTCAAAGATGATGATTTTGCCAAATCCATTGGTTTTGAATGAAAGTCATTTCAATATTGATATTGTTTGGATGTTATTTGGTCATTTCCAAGTTCTTTTTGATTGTGATTCTGTAGCACCAGTCCACAAGGTTCAAAGAAGGATGATTTTGATTCTGATTTTAATTGAGTTTTTTTGACTTATCCAAAAGTGCTGTTGAAAGTTCTGATGATATTTGTGTTATTTATTTACAGTTCTTTTTTGTGATTCTGTAGCACCAGTTCAACAATTTTTTTTAAATCCAAGGATATCTTTGCTATCCTCAAGTGATCTTGATTAATGAAAAAGTTTTTTTTAATGACATTTGATATCATTTTAGTTGTTTGCTGTTGAAAGTCCTCAACTGATGTGGTTTTCATTCACAGTTCTTTGTTTGTGATTCTGTAGCACCAGTCCACAAAAGGACAAGGATTTTTTTTTATATTGATATCAATTTTAGTTGTTGTTGCTGCTGAAAGTCCTCAACTGATGTGGTTTCTGTTATTTGGCAGTTCTTTGTTTGTGATTCTGTAGCACCAGTCCACAAGGTTAAAAGATGAGGATGATCTTTGATATCCATTTTAGTTGTTGAACTGTTGAAAGTCCTCAACTGATGTGATTTCTGTTATTTGGCATTCTTGTTTGTGATTCTGTAGCACCAGTCCACAAGGTTCAAAGATGAGGATGATCTGCTATCCATTTTAGTTGTTGCTGCTGTTGAAAGTCCTCAACTGATGTGGTTTCTGTTATTTGGCATTCTTTTTTGTTTGATTCTGTAGCACCAGTTCACAAGGTTCAAAGAAGGATGATCTTTGCTATCCATTTTAGTTGTTGCTGCTGTTGAAAGTCCTCAACTGATGTGATTTCTGTTATTTGGCATTCTTTTGTGATTCTGTAGCACCAGTCCACAAGCCAAAAAGAAGGATGATCTTTGCTATCCATTTTTTGTTGTTGCTGTTGATTTTCCATTTTTGATACATGATTTCCATTTTATTTGGCATTTTTTGATTCTCAGCACCAGTTTAAGGTTCAAAGAAGGATGATTTTGCTATCCATTTTAGTTGTTTCTCAAAAGTTGAAAGTCCTCAAACATAAGGATTCATTATTTTTTGGCATTCTTTGTGATTATCCAGCACCAGTTCACAAGGTTCAAAGAAGGATGATCTTTGCTATCCATTTTAGTTGTTGTGCTGTTCTTTGTTCCTCAATTGATGTGATTTGTGTTATTTGGCATTCTTTGTGATTCTGTAGCACCAGTTCATTATTTCTTTTCAAAGATAGGATGATCTTTCTATCCATTTGGTTTCTGTTATTTTTACAGTTCTTTGTTTGTTTCTGTAGCACCAGTCAAAAGGTTCAAAATGTTGAATCTTTGTCCTCCATTTTAGTTGTTGCTGAAAGTCCCAAGTGATGTGGTTTCTGTTATATTTTCATTTTTGATTCTGTAGCACCAGTTCACAAAGGTTCAAAGAAGGATGAAAATCCATTTAAGGTTCATTATTGTTGAAAGTCCTTTTACATGTTATTTCCATTTTAGTTTCTGCAAGTTCAGTTCTACAAGGAAAAGGATGATCTTTCTGTCATTTTAGTTAGTTCTTTGTTTGAGATTTTGTTATTAGTTATTCATTCATTTGTGATTCTCTTAGCACCAGTTCACAAGGTTCAAAGAAGGATGAAATTTGATATCCATTTTGTTGTTGCTGCTGTTGAAAGTCCTCAACTGATTTTTTCTGTTATTTGTACAGTTCTTTGTTTATGATTTGTAGCACCAGTTTTACAAGGTTCAAAGAAGGATGATCTTTGCTATCCATTTTATTTTTTCTCTTTGACTGAAATGATATCAACTGAGTTGTTTTGCTGTTAGTCTTTTGTCATGAAACAGTACAAGATTCTGTGAGATTTTAGCAGTCCACAAGGTAAAAAGAAGGGATATTTTAATAAACAACATTTGATATCCATTTTAGTTGTTGCTGCTGTTGAAAGTCCTCAACTGATTGATTTCTGTTATTTTGGCATTTTTTGTGATTCTGTAGCACCAGTTCACAAGGTTCAAAAAAAGGATGATCTTTGCTATCCATTTTAGTTGTTGCTATTTGTTGAAAGTCCTCAACTGATGTGATTTCTGTTGAAATTTGGCATTCTTTGTGATTCTGTAGCACCAGTTCACAAGGTTCAAAGAAGGATGATTTTTTGCTATCCATTTTAGTTGTGAATCATTTTGTTGAAAGTCCTCAACTGATGTGATTTCTGTTATTTGGCATTCTTTGTGATTCTGTAGCACCAGTTCACAAGGTTCAAAGAAGGATGATCTTTGCTATCCATTTTATTTATTTTAGAATTGCTGCTGTTTGCTCTTTCCTCAACTATTGATTTCTGTTATTTGGCATTCTTTGTGATTCTGTAGCACCAGTTCACAAGGTTCAAAGAAGGATGATCTTTGCTATCCATTTTAGTTGTTGCTGCTGTTGAAAGTCCTCAACTGATGTGATTTGTGTTATTTGGCATCTTTTGTGATTCTGTAGCACCAGTTCACAAGGTTCAAAGAAGGATGATCTTTGCTATCCATTTTTTAGTTGCTACTGTTGAAAGTCCTCAACTGATGTGATTTCTGTTATTTGGCATTCTTTTGTGATTCTGTAGCACCAGTTCACAAGGTTCAAAGAAGGATGATCTTTGCTATCCATTTTAGTTGTTGCTGCTGTTGAAAGTCCTCAACTGATGTGATTTCTGTTATTTGGCATTCTTTGTGATTCTGCAGCACCAGTTCACAAGGTTCAAAGAAGGATGATCTTTGCTATCCATTTGAGTTGTTGCTGCTGTTGAAAGTCCTCAACTGATGTGATTTCTGTTATTTGGCATTCTTTGTGATTTGTAGCACCAGTTCACAAGGTTCAAAGAAGGATGATCTTTGCTATCCATTTTAGTTGTTGCTGCTGGTTGAAAGTCCTCAACTGATGTGATTTCTGTTATTTGGCATTCTTTTGATTCTGTAGCACCAGTTCACAAGGTTCAAAAGAAGGATGATCTTTGCTATCCATTTTAGTTGTTGCTGCTGTTGAAAGTCCTCAACTGATGTGATTTGTGTTATTTGGCATTCTTTTTTGTGATTCTGTAGCACCAGTTCACAAGGTTCAAAGAAGGATGATTTTTGCTTATCCATTTTAGTTGTTGCTGCTGTTGAAAGTCCTCAACTGATGTGATTTTTGTTATTTGGCATTCTTTTTTGTGATTCTGTAGCACCAGTTCACAAGGTTCAAAGAAGGATGATCTTTGCCTATCCATTTTTAGTTGTTACTTAAATTGTTGAAAGTCCTCAACTGATGTGATTTGTGTTATTTGGCATTCTTTTTGTGATTCTGTAGCACCAGTTCACAAGGTTCAAAAGAAGGATGATCTTTGCTATCCATTTTAGTTGTTTGCTGTTTGTTATAAAAACTCAACTGATGTGATTTCTGTTATTTGGCATTCTTTGTGATTCTGTAGCACCAGTTCACAAGGTTCAAAGAAGGATGATCTTTGCTATCCATTTTAGTTGTTGCTGCTGTTGAAAGTCCTCAACTGATGTGATTTCTGTTATTTGGCATTCTTTGTGATTCTGTAGCACCAGTTCACAAGGTTCAAAGAAGGATGATCTTTTGCTATCCATTTTAGTTGTTGCTGCTGTTGAAAGTCCTCAACTGATGTGATTTTTGTTTATTTGGCATTGTTTTGTGATTCTGTAGCACCAGTTCACAAGGTTCAAAAGAAGGAAAATATCCATTTAGTTGTTGCTACTGTTGAAAGTCCTCAACTGAATGATTTCTGTTATTTGGCATTCTTTGTGATTCTGTAGCACCAGTTCACAAGGTTCAAAGAAGGATGATCTTTGCTATCCATTTTAGTTGTTGCTGCTGTTGAAAGTCCTCAACTGATGTGATTTCTGTTATTTGGCATTCTTTTGATTCTGTAGCACCAGTTCACAAGGTTCAAAGAAGGATGATCTTTTGCTATCCATTTTAGTTGTTGCTGCTGTTGAAAGTCCTCAACTGATGTGATTTCTGTTATTTGGCATTCTTTGTGATTCTGTAGCACCAGTTCACAAGGTTCAAAGAAGGATGATCTTTTGCTATCCATTTTAGTTGTTGCTGCTGTTGAAAGTCCTCAACTGATGTGATAAATTTGGCATGGCATTCTTTTGATTCTGTAGCACCAGTTCACAAGGTTCAAAGAAGGATGATCTTTGCTATCCAGTTGTTGCTACTGTTTCAACTGATATGATTTCTGTTATTTGGCAAATTCTTCTTAACCAGTTCCAAGGTTCAAGGATGATTTGCTATCCATTTTAGTTGTTATTTGGCATCAACTTGATTTTGTTATTTGATTCTTAGATTCACCAGTTCACAAGGTTCAAAGAAGGATGATCTTTGCTATCCATTTTAGTTGTTGCTGCTGTTGAAAGTCCTCAAGTGATGTGATTTCTGTTATTTGGCATTCTTTGTGATTCTGTAGCACCAGTTCACAAGGTTCAAAGAAGGATGATACATCCATTTTTGTTGATCCATTGAAAAGTCCTTGATGTGATTTCTGTTATTTGAAATTCCTCAACTGATGTGAAGGATGATTTTGCTATATTTGGCATTGTTTGTGATTCTGTTATTTGGCATTCTTTGTGATTCTGTACAAGTTCACAAGTTCAAAGAAGGATGATCTTTGCTATCCATTTTAGTTGTTGCTACTGTTGAAAGTCCTCAACTGATGTGATTTCTGTTATTTGGCATTCTTTGTGATTCTGTAGCACCAGTTCACAAGGTTCAAAGAAGGATGATCTTTGCTATCCATTTTAGTTGTTGTTTTCTTTTGAAAGTCCTCAACTGATTTGATTTCTGTTATTTGGATTTCTTTGTGATTCTAAGCATAAGTTCACAAGGTTCAAAGAAGGATGATCTTTGCTATCCATTTTAGTTGTTGCTGCTGTTGAAAGTCCTCAACTGATGTGGATTTCTGTTATTTGGCATTTTCAGATTTGTGATTCTGTAGCACCAGTTCCAAGGTTCAAAGAAGGATGATCTTTGCTATCCATTTTAGTTGTTGCTACTGTTGAAAGTCCTCAACTGATGTGATTTCTGTTATTTGGCATTCTTTAGATTCTTTAGCACCAGTGATCAAAGGTTCAAAGAAGGATGATCTTTGCTATCCATTTTTAGTTGTTGTTGATGATCTGTTGAAAGTCCTCAACTGATGTGATTTCTGTTATTTGGCATTCTTTTGTGATTCTGTAGCACCAGTTCACAAGGTTCAAAGAAGGATGATCTTTGCTATCCATTTTAGTTGTAAAACTGTTGAAAGTCCTTTTTGATGTGATTTCTGTTATTTGGCATTTTTGTGATTCTGTAGCACCAGTTCACAAGGTTCAAAGAAGGATGATCTTTTATCTATCCATTTTAGTTGTTGTCCCTCAACTGATGTGAAAGTCCTCAACTGATGTGATTAAAGTTATCACAAGGTTCAAAGAAGGATTCATTTTTTGTTGCTGTTGAAAAAATTTGATTTAGCAATACTTTAACAAGGTTCAAAGAAGGATGATCTTTGCTATCCATTTTAGTTGTTGCTGCTGTTGAAAGTCCTCAACTGATGTGATTTTGATGTTCCATTTTTGGCATTCTTTTGTGATTCTGTAGCACCAGTTCACAAGGTTCAAAGAAGGATGATCTTTGCTATCCATTTTAGTTGTTGCTGCTGTTGAAAGTCCTCAACTGATGTGATTTCTGTTATTTGGCATTCTTTTTTGTGATTCTGTAGCACCAGTTCACAAGGTTCAAAGAAGGATGATCTTTGCTATCCATTTTAGTTGTTGCTGCTGTTGAAAGTCCTCAACTGATGTGATTTCTGTTATTTGGCATTCTTTGTGATTCTGTAGCACCAGTTCACAAGGTTCAAAGAAGGATGATCTTTGTTATCCATTTTAGTTGTTGCTGCTGTTGAAAGTCCTCAACTGATGTGATTTCTGTTATTTGGCATTCTTTGTGATTCTGTAGCACCAGTTCACAAGGTTCAAAGAAGGATGATCTTTGCTATCCATTTTAGTTGTTGCTGCTGTTGAAAGTCCTCAACTGATGTGATTTCTGTTATTTGGCATTCTTTGTGATTCTGTAGCACCAGTTCACAAGGTTCAAAGAAGGATGATCTTTGCTATCCATTTTAGTTGTTGCTGCTGTTGAAAGTCCTCAACTGATGTGATTTCTGTTATTTGGCATTCTTTGATTCATATCCATTTGTTTCTGTAGCACCAGTTCACAGGTTCAAAAGATGATCTTGCTATCCATTTTTTGTTGCTGCTGTTGCTGCAGTTGAAATGATTTTCTGTTATTTCCAACTGATGTGATTTCTGTTATTTGGCATTCTTTGTTGATTCTGTGAGCACCAGTTCAAGGTTCAAAGAAGGATGATCTTTGCTATCCATTTTAGTTGTTGCTGCTGTTGAAAGTCCTCAACTGATGTGATTTCTGTTATTTGGCATTCTTTTGTGATTCTGTAGCACCAGTTCACAAGGTTAAAAAGAAGGATGATCTTTGCTATCCATTTTAGTTGTTGCTACTGTTGAAAGTCCTCAACTGATGTGATTTCTGTTATTTGGCATTCTTTGTGATTCTGTAGCACCAGTTCACAAGGTTCAAAGAAGGATGATCTTTGCTATCCATTTTAGTTGTTGCTGCTGTTGAAAGTCCTCAACTGATGTGATTTCTGTTATTTGGCATTCTTTTGATTCTGTAGCACCAGTTCACAAGGTTCAAAGAAGGATGATGATTATCCATTTTAGTTGTTATTGCTGCTGTTGAAAGTCCTTTTGATGTGATTTCTGTTATTTGGCATTCTTTGTGATTCTGTAGCACCAGTTCACAAGGTTCAAAGAAGGATGATCTTTGCTATCCATTTTAGTTGTTGCTGCTGTTGAAAGTCCTCAACTGATGTGATTTCTGTTATTTGGCATTCTTTGTGATTCTGTAGCACCAGTTCACAAGGTTCAAAGAAGGATGATCTTTGCTATCCATTTTAGTTGTTGCTGCTGTTGAAAGTCCTCAACTGATGTGATTTCTGTTATTTGGCATTCTTTGTGATTCTGTAGCACCAGTTCACAAGGTTCAAAGAAGGATGATCTTTGCTATCCATTTTAGTTGTTGCTGCTGTTGAAAGTCCTCAACTGATGTGATTTCTGTTATTTGGCATTCTTTTGTGATTCTGTAGCACCAGTTCACAAGGTTCAAAGAAGGATGATCTTTGCTATCCATTTTAGTTGTTGCTGCTGTTGAAAGTCCTCAACTGATGTGATTTCTGTTATTTGGCATTCTTTGTGATTCTGAAGCTATCAGTTCACAAGGTTCAAAGAAGGATGATGATTTTGCAAAGAAGGATGATATCCATTTTAGTTGTTGCTGCTGTTGAAAGTCCTCAACTGATGTGATTTCTGTTATTTGGCATTCTTTGTGATTCTGTAGCACCAGTTCACAAGGTTCAAAGAAGGATGATCTTTGCTATCCATTTTAGTTGTTGCTGCTGTTGAAAGTCCTCAACTGATGTGATTTCTGTTATTTGGCATTCTTTGTGATTCTGTAGCACCAGTTCACAAGGTTCAAAGAAGGATGATCTTTGCTATCCATTTTAGTTGTTGCTGCTGTTGAAAGTCCTCAACTGATGTGATTTCTGTTATTTGGCATTCTTTGTGATTCTGTAGCACCAGTTCACAAGGTTCAAAGAAGGATGATCTTTGCTATCCATTTTAGTTGTTGCTGCTGTTGAAAGTCCTCAACTGATGTGATTTCTGTTATTTGGCATTCTTTGTGATTCTGTAGCACCAGTTCACAAGGTTCAAAGAAGGATGATCTTTGGTTCAATTGAAGGAGTCCTCAATGTGATTTCTGTTATCCATTTTTATTTGTTGCAGTTGCTGTTGAAAGTCCTCAACTGATGTGATTTCTGTTATTTGGCATTCTTTGTGATTCATTCTTTAGCACCAGTTCACAAGGTTCAAAGAAGGATGATCTTTGCTATCCATTTTAGTTGTTGCTGCTGTTTGAAAGTCCTCAACTGATGTGATTTCTGTTATTTGGCATTCTTTGTGATTCTGTAGCACCAGTTCACAAGGTTCAAAAGGAATCTTTGCTATCCATTTTGTTGTTGTTTGCTGTTATCCATTTTCTGTTGTTGCATTCTGATTCTGTTGAAAGTTCACAAGGTTCAAGAAGGATGTGATTTTAGTTGTGCTATTTGAAAGTCCTCAACTTTGTGATTTCTGTTATTTGGCATTCTTTGTGAGTTCACAAGTTCACAAAAGAAGGATGATCTTTGCTATCCATTTTAGTTGTTGCTGCTGTTGAAAGTCCTCAACTGATGTGATTTCTGTTATTTGGCATTCTTTGTGATTCTAGCACCAGTTCACAAGGTTCAAAAGGATGATCTTTGCTATCCATTTTAGTTGTTGCTGCTGTTGAAAGTCCTCAACTGATGTGATTTTCTGTTATTTGGCATTCTTTGTGATTCTGTAGCACCAGTTCACAAGGTTCAAAGAAGGATGATCTTTGCTATCCATTTTTAGTTGTTGCTGCTGTTGAAAGTCCTCAACTGATGTGATTTCTGTTATTTGGCATTCTTTGTGATTCTGTAGCACCAGTTCACAAGGTTCAAAGAAGGATGATCTTTGCTATCCATTTTATTTGTTGCTGCTGTTGAAAGTCCTCAACTGATGTGATTTCTGTTATTTGGCATTCTTTGTGATTCTGTAGCACCAGTTCACAAGGTTCAAAGAAGGATGATCTTTGCTATCCATTTTAGCTGTTGCTGCTGTTGAAAGTCCTCAACTGATGTGATTTCTGTTATTTGGCATTCTTTGTGATTCTGTAGCACCAGTTCACAAGGTTCAAAGAAGGATGATCTTTGCTATCCATTTTAGTTGTTGCTGCTGTTGAAAGTCCTCAACTGATGTGATTTCTGTTATTTGGCATTCTTTGTGATTTGTAGCACCAGTTCACAAGGTTCAAAGAAGGATGATCTTTGCTATCCATTTTAGTTGTTGCTGCTGTTGAAAGTTCAAATGTGATTTTGTTATTTGGCATGATTCTAGCACCAGTTCACAAGGTTCAAAGAAGGATGATCCATTTTAGTTGTTGCTGCTGTTGAAAGTCCTCAACTGATGTGATTTCTGTTATTTGGCATTCTTTGTGATTCTGTAGCACCAGTTCACAAGGTTCAAAGAAGGATGATCTTTGCTATCCATTTTAGTTGTTGCTGCTGTTGAAAGTCCTCAACTGATGTGATTTCTGTTATTTGGATTCTTTTCTGTAGCACCAGTTAGGTTCAAAGAAGGATGATCTTTGCTATCCATTCTTTGTGATTCTGTTGAAAGCTGATGTGATTTCCAGATTTCAGTTCACAAGGTTCAAAGAAGGATGATCTTTGCTATCCATTTTAGTTGTTGCTGCTGTTGAAAGTCCTCAACTGATGATTTGATTTCTGTTAGTTTGGTTCATTCTTTGTGATTCTGCTAGTCCTCACCAGATTTCAGCAAGGTTCAAAGAAGGATGATCTTTGCTATCCATTTTAGTTGTTTGCTGCTGTTGAAAGTCCTCAACTGATGTGATTTGTGTTATTTGGCATTCTTTGTGATTCTGTAGCACCAGTTCACAAGGTTCAAAGAAGGATGATCTTTGCTATCCATTTTAGTTGTTGCTGCTGTTGAAAGTCCTCAACTGATGTGATTTGTGTTATTTGGCATTCTTTGTGATTCTGTAGCACCAGTTCACAAGGTTCAAAAAGGATGATCTTTGCTATCCATTTTAGTTGTTGCTACTGTTGAAAGTCCTCAACTGATGTGATTTCTGTTATTTGGCATTCTTTGTGATTCTGTAGCACCAGTTCACAAGGTTCAAAGAAGGATGATCTTTGCTATCCATTTTAGTTGTTGCTGCTGTTGAAAGTCCTCAACTGATGTGATTTCTGTTATTTGGCATTCTTTGTGATTCTGTAGCACCAGTTCACAAGGTTCAAAGAAGGATGATCTTTGCTATCCATTTTAGTTGTTGCTGCTGTTGAAAGTCCTCAACTGATGTGATTTCTGTTATTTGGCATTCTTTGTGATTCTGTAGCACCAGTTCACAAGGTTCAAAGAAGGATGATCTTTTGCTATCCATTTTAGTTGTTTGCTGTTGAAAGTCCTCAACTGATGTGATTTCTGTTATTTGGCATTCTTTGTGATTCTGTAGCACCAGTTCACAAGGTTCAAAGAAGGATGATCTTTGCTATCCATTTTAGTTGTTGCTGCTGTTGAAAGTCCTCAACTGATGTGATTTCTGTTATTTGGCATTCTTTGTGATTCTGTAGCACCAGTTCACAAGGTTCAAAGAAGGATGATCTTTGCTATCCATTTTAGTTGTTGCTGCTGTTGAAAGTCCTCAACTGATGTGATTTCTGTTATTTGGCATTCTTTGTGATTCTGTAGCACCAGTTCACAAGGTTCAAAGAAGGATGATTTTGCTATCCATTTTAGTTGTTGCTGCTGTTGAAAGTCCTCAACTGATGTGATTTCTGTTATTTGGCATTCTTTGTGATTCTGTAGCACCAGTTCACAAGGTTCAAAGAAGGATGATCTTTGCTATCCATTTTAGTTGTTGCTGCTGTTGAAAGTCCTCAACTGATGTGATTTCTGTTATTTGGCATTCTTTTGTGATTCTGTAGCACCAGTTCACAAGGTTCAAAGAAGGATGATCTTTGCTATCCATTTTAGTTGTTGCTGCTGTTGAAAGTCCTCAACTGATGTGATTTCTGTTATTTGGCATTCTTTGTGATTCTGTAGCACCAGTTCACAAGGTTCAAAGAAGATGATCTTTGATCCATTTTAGTTGTTGCTACTGTTGAAAGTCTCATTTTAGCATTCTTTTGATTCTTAGCACCAGTTCACAAGGTTGAAGGATGATCCTATCCAACTGTTGAAATCAACTGATTTCTGTTATTTGGCATTCTTTGTGATTCTGTAGCACCAGTTCACAAGGTTCAAAGAAGGATGATCTTTGCTATCCATTTTAGTTGTTGCTGCTGTTGAAAGTCCTCAACTGATGTGATTTGGCATTGTTATTTGGCATTCTTTTTGATTCTGTAGCACCAGCACCAGTTCCAAGGTTCAAAGAAGGATGATCACAAGGTTTGATCTATCCATTTTAGTTGTTGCTGCTGTTGAAAGTCCTCAACTGATGTGATTTCTGTTATTTGGCATTCTTTGTGATTCTGTAGCACCAGTTCACAAGGTTCAAAGAAGGATGATCTTTGCTATCCATTTTAGTTGTTGCTGCTGTTGAAAGTCCTCAACTGATGTGATTTCTGTTATTTGGCATTCTTTGTGATTCTGTAGCACCAGTTCACAAGGTTCAAAGAAGGATGATCTTTGCTATCCATTTTAGTTGTTGCTGCTGTTGAAAGTCCTCAACTGATGTGATTTCTGTTATTTGGCATTCTTTGTGATTCTGTAGCACCAGTTCACAAGGTTCAAAGAAGGATGATCTTTGCTATCCATTTTAGTTGTTGCTGCTGTTGAAAGTCCTCAACTGATGTGATTTCTGTTATTTGGCATTCTTTGTGATTCTGTAGCACCAGTTCACAAGGTTCAAAGAAGGATGATCTTTGCTATCCATTTTAGTTGTTGCTGCTGTTGAAAGTCCTCAACTGATGTGATTTCTGTTATTTGGCATTCTTTGTGATTCTGTAGCACCAGTTCACAAGGTTCAAAGAAGGATGATCTTTGCTATCCATTTTAGTTGTTGCTGCTGTTGAAAGTCCTCAACTGATGTGATTTCTGTTATTTGGCATTCTTTGTGATTTTGTAGCACCAGTTCACAAGGTTCAAAGAAGGATGATCTTTGCTATCCATTTAAGTTGTGCTGTTGAAAGTCCTCAGCTGATGTGATTTCTGTTATTTGGTGATTCACCAGTTCAAAGTTCAAGGAGGATGATCTTTGCTATCCATTTTAGTTGTTGCTGCTGTTGAAAGTCCTCAACTGATGTGATTTCTGTTATTTGGCATTCTTTGTGATTCTGTAGCACCAGTTCACAAGGTTCAAAGAAGGATGATCTTTTGCTATCCATTTTAGTTGTTGCTGCTGTTGAAAGTCCTCAACTGATGTGATTTCTGTTATTTGGCATTCTTTGTGATTCTGTAGCACCAGTTCACAAGGTTCAAAGAAGGATGATCTTTGCTATCCATTTTAGTTGTTGCTGCTGTTGAAAGTCCTCAACTGATGTGATTTCTGTTATTTGGCATTCTTTGTGATTCTGTAGCACCAGTTCACAAGGTTCAAAGAAGGATGATCTTTTGCTATCCATTTTAGTTGTTGCTAGGTTCTGTTGAAGTTGTTGCTGCTGTTGAAAGTCCTCAACTGATGTGATTTCTGTTATTTGGCATTCTTTTGTGATTCTGTAGCACCAGTTCACAAGGTTCAAAGAAGGATGATCTTTGCTATCCATTTTAGTTGTTGCTGCTGTTGAAAGTCCTCAACTGATGTGATTTCTGTTATTTGGCATTCTTTGTGATTCTGTAGCACCAGTTCACAAGGTTCAAAGAAGGATGATCTTTGCTATCCATTTTAGTTGTTGCTGCTGTTGAAAGTCCTCAACTGATGTGATTTCTGTTATTTGGCATTTCTAGCACCAGTTCACAAGGTTCAAAAAGGATGATCTTTGCTATCCATTTTAGTTGTTGCTGCTGTTTCCTCAACTGATGTGATTTCTGTTATTTTGATTCTGTAGCACCAGTTCACAAGGTTCAAAGAAGGATGATCTTTGCTATCCATTTTAGTTGTTGCTGCTGTTGAAAGTCCTCAACTGATGTGATTTCTATCCATTTTATTTGGCATTCTGATGTGATTTCTTTGTGATTAAGTAGCACCAGTTCACAAGGTTCAAAGAAGGATGATCTTTGCTATCCATTTTAGTTGTTGCTGCTGTTGAAAGTCCTCAACTGATGTGATTTCTGTTATTTGGCATTCTTTGTGATTCAGTAGCACCAGTTCACAAGGTTCAAAGAAGGATGATCTGTTTTGCTATCCATTTTAGTTGTTGCTGCTGTTGAAAGTCCTCAACTGATGTGATTTCTGTTATTTGGCATTCTTTGTGATTCTGTAGCACCAGTTCACAAGGTTCAAAGAAGGATGATCTTTGCTATCCATTTTAGTTGTTGCTGCTGTTGAAAGTCCTCAACTGATGTGATTTCTGTTATTTGGCATTCTTTGTGATTCTGTAGCACCAGTTCACAAGGTTCAAAGAAGGATGATCTTTGCTATCCATTTTAGTTGTTGCTGCTGTTGAAAGTCCTCAACTGATGTGATTTCTGTTATTTGGCATTCTTTGTGATTCTGTAGCACCAGTTCACAAGGTTCAAAGAAGGATGATCTTTGCTATCCATTTTAGTTGTTGCTGCTGTTGAAAGTCCTCAACTGATGTGATTTCTGTTATTTGGCATTCTTTGTGATTCTGTAGCACCAGTTCACAAGGTTCAAAGAAGGATGATCTTTGCTATCCATTTTAGTTGTTGCTGCTGTTGAAAGTCCTCAACTGATGTGATTTCTGTTATTTGGCATTCTTTGTGATTCTGTAGCACCAGTTCACAAGGTTCAAAGAAGGATGATCTTTGCTATCCATTTTAGTTGTTGCTGCTGTTGAAAGTCCTCAACTGAACTGATTTGGCATTCTTTGTGATTTCTGTTTATTTGGCAGTTGTTTCTTTGTGATGTGATTTCTGTAGCACCAGTTCACAAAGGTTCAAAGAAGGATGATCTTTGCTATCCATTTTAGTTGTTGCTGCTGTTGAAAGTCCTCAACTGATGTGATTTCTGTTATTTGGCATTCTTTGTGATTCTGTAGCACCACAAGGTTCAAAGAAGGATGTATCCAGTTGTTGCTGCTGTTGAAGGTCCTCAACTGAAATTTCTGTTATTTGGCAGGATGAGTTCACAAGGTTCAAAAGAAGGATGATCTATCCATTTTAGTTGTTGCTGCTGTTGAAAGTCCTCAACTGATTTTCTGTTATTTGATTTCTGTTATTTGGCATTCTTTGTGATTCTGTAGCACCAGTTCACAAGGTTCAAAGAAGGATGATCTTTGCTATCCATTTTAGTTGTTGCTGCTGTTGAAAGTCCTCAACTGATGTGATTTCTGTTATTTGGCATTCTTTGTGATTCTGTAGCACCAGTTCACAGGTTCAAAGAAGGATGATCTTTGCTATCCATTTTAGTTGTTGCTGCTGTTGAAAGTCCTCAACTGATGTGATTTCTGTTATTTGGCATTCTTTTGTGATTCTGTAGCACCAGTTCACAAGGTTCAAAGAAGGATGATCTTTGCTATCCATTTTAGTTGTTGCTGCTGTTGAAAGTCCTCAACTGATGTGATTTCTGTTATTTGGCATTCTTTGTGATTCTAGCACCAGTTCACAAGGTTCAAAGAAGGATGATCTTTGCTATCCATTTTAGTTGTTGCTGCTGCTGATGTGATTTCTGTTATTTGGCATTCTTTGAAAGTCCAGTTCAAGGTTGAGGATGATCTTTGATTTCTGTTATTTGGCATTCTTTTGATTCTGATTCTAGCACCAGTTCCAAGGTTCAAAGAAGGATGATCTTTGCTATCCATTTTAGTTGTTGCTGCTGTTGAAAGTCCTCAACTGATGTGATTTCTGTTATTTTGGCATTCTTTGTGATTCTGTAGCACCAGTTCACAAGGTTCAAAGAAGGATGATCTTTGCTATCCATTTTAGTTGTTGCTGCTGTTGAAAGTCCTCAACTGATGTGATTTCTGTTATTTGGCATTCTTTGTGATTCTGTAGCACCAGTTCACAAGGTTCAAAGAAGGATGATCTTTGATTTTTGTGATTTGGCTATCCATTTTAGTTGTTGCTGCTGACAAAAGTCCTCAACTGATGTGATTTCTGTTATTTGGCATTCTTTTTGATTCTGTAGCACCAGTTCACAAGGTTCAAAGAAGGATGATCTTTGCTATCCATTTTAGTTGTTGCTGCTGTTGAAAGTCCTCAACTGATGTGATTTCTATTATTTGGCATTCTTTGTGATTCTGTAGCACCAGTTCACAAGGTTCAAAAAAGAAGGATGATCTTTGCTATCCATTTTAGTTGTTGCTGCTGTTGAAAGTCCTCAACTGATGTGATTTCTGTTATTTGGCATTCTTTGTGATTCTGTAGCACCAGTTCACAAGGTTCAAAGAAGGATGATCTTTGCTATCCATTTTAGTTGTTGCTGCTGTTGAAAGTCCTCAACTGATGTGATTTCTGTTATTTGGCATTCTTTGTGATTCTGTAGCACCAGTTCACAAGGTTCAAAGAAGGATGATCTTTGCTATCCATTTTAGTTGTTGCTGCTGTTGAAAGTCCTCAACTGATGTGATTTCTGTTATTTGGCATTCTTTTTCTTAGATTAAAGGGTTGATGATCTTAGCAATTTTAGTTGTTGCTGCTGTTGAAAGTTCACAAGGTTCACCAGAAGAAGGATGATCTTTGCTATCCATTTTAGTTGTTGCTGCTGTTGAAAGTCCTCAACTGATGTGATTTCTGTTATTTGGCATTCTTTGTGATTCTGTAGCACCAGTTCACAAGGTTCAAAGAAGGATGATCTTTGCTATCCATTTTAGTTGTTTGCTGTTGAAAGTCCTCAACTGATGTGATTTCTGTTATTTGGCATTCTTTGTGATTCTGTAGCACCAGTTCACAAGGTTCAAAGAAGGATGATCTTTTTGCTATCCATTTTAGTTGTTGCTGCTGTTGAAAGTCCTCAACTGATGTGATTTCTGTTATTTGGCATTCTTTGTGATTCTGTAGCACCAGTTCACAAGGTTCAAAGAAGGATGATCTTTGCTATCCATTTTAGTTGTTGCTGCTGTTGAAAGTCCTCAACTGATGTGATTTCTGTTATTTGGCATTCTTTGTGATTCTGTAGCACCAGTTCACAAGGTTCAAGAAGGATGATCTTTGCTATCCATTTTAGTTGTTGCTGCTGTTGAAAGTCCTCAACTGATGTGATTTCTGTTATTTGGCATTCATTTCAGTTTTGTGATCTTTCTATCCATTTTAGTTGTTGCCTGTTGAAAGTTCAACTGAAGGTTCAAATTTTGTAGCACCAGGATGAGGTTCAAAGAAATGATCTTTGCTATCCATTTTAGTTGTTGCTGCTGTTTGAAAGTCCTCAACTGATGTGGATTTCTGTTATTTGGCATTCTTTGTGATTCTATTAGCACCAGTTCACAAGGTTCAAAGAAGGATGATCTTTGCTATCCATTTTAGTTGTTGCTGCTGTTGAAAGTCCTCAACTGATGTGATTTCTGTTATTTGGCATTCTTTGTGATTCTGTAGCACCAGTTCACAAGGTTCAAAGAAGGATGATCTTTGCTATCCATTTTAGTTGTTGCTGCTGTTGAAAGTCCTCAACTGATGTGATTTCTGTTGTTATTTGGCATTCTTTTTGATTTTTGATTCTGCTGTTGAAAAGAATGTGACCAGTTCACAAGGTTCAAAGAAGGATGATCTTTGCTATCCATTTTAGTTGTTGCTGCTGTTGAAAGTCCTCAACTGATGTGATTTCTGTTATTTGGCATTCTTTTTGTGATTCTGTAGCACCAAGTTCAAAAGGTTCAAAAGAAGGATGATCTTTGCTATCCATTTTAGTTGTTGCTGCTGTTGAAAGTCCTCAACTGATGTGATTTCTGTTATTTGGCATTCTTTTGTGATTCTGTAGCACCAGTTCACAAGGTTCAAAGAAGGATGATCTTTGCTATCCATTTTAGTTGTTGCTGCTGTTGAAAGTCCTCAACTGATGTGATTTCTGTTATTTGGCATTCTTTTGTGATTCTGTAGCACCAGTTCACAAGGTTCAAAGAAGGATGATCTTTGCTATCCATTTTAGTTGTTGCTGCTGTTGAAAGTCCTCAACTGATGTGATTTCTGTTATTTGGCATTCTTTGTGATTCTGTAGCACCAGTTCACAAGGTTCAAAGAAGGATGATCTTTGCTATCCATTTTAGTTGTTGATTTCTGTTATTTTGCATTCTTTTGAAAGTCCTCAACTGATGTGATTTCCATTTAGTTGTTATTTGGCATTCTTTTGATTCTGATTAGCACCAGTTCACAAGGTTCAAAGAAGGATGATCTTTGCTATCCATTTTAGTTGTTGCTGCTGTTGAAAGTCCTCAACTGATGTGATTTCTGTTATTTGGCATTCTTTGTGATTCTGTAGCACCAGTTCACAAGGTTCAAAGAAGGATGATCTTTGCTATCCATTTTAGTTGTTGCTGCTGTTGAAAGTCCTCAACTGATGTGATTTCTGTTATTTGGCATTCTTTGTGATTCTGTAGCACCAGTTCACAAGGTTCAAAGAAGGATGATCTTTGCTATCCATTTTAGTTGTTGCTGCTGTTGAAAGTCCTCAACTGATGTGATTTCTGTTATTTGGCATTCTTTGTGATTCTGTTAGGACCAGTTCACAAGGTTCTGTTGAAAAAGAAGGATGATTCTTTTGCTATCCATTTTTAGTTGTTTGCTGCTGTTGAAAGTCCTCAACTGATGTGATTTCTGTTATTTGGCATTCTTTGTGATTCTGTAGCACCAGTTCAAAAAGGTTCAAAGAAGGATGATATTTTGCTATCCATTTTAGTTGTTTGCTGTTGAAAGTCCTCAAGTGATGTGATTTCTGTTATTTTTGGCATTCTTTGTGATTCTTTTTTAGCACCAGTTCACAAGGTTCAAAAGAAGGATGATCTTTTTGCTATCCATTTTAGTTGTTGCTGCTTTTGAAAGTCCTCAACTGATGTGATTTCTGTTATTTGGCATTCTTTGTGATTCTGTAGCACCAGTTCACAAGGTTCAAAGAAGGATGATCTTTGCTATCCATTTTAGTTGTTGCTGCTGTTGAAAGTCCTCAACTGATGTGATTTCTGTTATTTGGCATTCTTTGTGATTCAGTAGCACCAGTTCACAAGGTTCAAAGAAGGATGATCTTTGCTATCCATTTTAGTTGTTGCTGCTGTTGAAAGTCCTCAACTGATGTGATTTCTGTTATTTGGCATTCTTTGTGATTCTGTAGCACCAGTTCACAAGGTTCAAAGAAGGATGATCTTTGCTATCCATTTTAGTTGTTGCTGCTGTTGAAAGTCCTCAACTGATGTGTGATTTCTGTTATTTGGCATTTTTGTGATTCTGTAGCACCAGTTCACAAGGTTCAAAGAAGGATGATCTTTGCTATCCATTTTAGTTGTTGCTGCTGTTGAAAGTCCTCAACTGATGTGATTTCTGTTATTTGGCATTCTTTGATTCTGCACCAGTTCAAGGTTCAAAGAAGGATGAATTTTGATATCCATTTTAGTTGTTGCTTTTGAAAAACTGATGTGATTTCTGTTTTTTGGCATAAATTTTAGTTGTTCAAAGAAGGATGATCTTTGCTATCCATTTTAGTTGTTGCTGCTGTTGAAAGTCCTCAACTGATGTGATTTCTGTTATTTGGCATTCTTTGTGATTCTGTAGCACCACAAAGGTTCAAAGAAGGATGATCTTTGCTATCCATTTTAGTTGTTGCTGCTGTTGAAAGTCCTCAACTGATGTGATTTCTGTTATTTGGCATTCTTTGTGATTCTGTAGCACCAGTTCACAAGGTTCAAAGGAAGGATATCCATCTAGATCAGGCTATCCATTTACAGTTGTTGCTACTGTTGAAAGTCCTTAACTGATGTGATTTCTGTTATTTGGCATTCTTTTGTATTTCTGCACCAGTTCACAAGGTTCAAGAAGGATGATCTTTGCTATCCATTTTAGTTCCAATGCTGTTGAAAGTCCTCAACTGATGTGATGATTTGGCATTCTTAAAGATTCTGTAGCACCAGTTTATAAGGTTCAAAGAAGGATGATCTTTGATATCCATCCATTTGTTGTTGCTGTTGAAAGTCCTCAACTGATGTGATTTCTGTTTTTGGCATTCTTTGTGATTCTGTAGCACCAGTTCACAAGGTTCAAAGAAGGATGATCTTTGCTATCCATTTTAGTTGTTGTTGCTGTTGAAAGTCCTCAACTGATTGATTTCTGTTATTTGGCATTCTTTGTGATTCTGTAGCACCAGTTCACAAGGTTCAAAGAAGGATGATCTTTGCTATCCATTTAAGTTGTTGCTGCTGTTGAAAGTCCTCAACTGATGTGATTTCTGTTATTTGGCATTCTTTGTGATTCTGTAGCACCAGTTCACAAGGTTCAAAAGAATGATCCCTATCCATTTTAGTTGTTTGTTATCTGAAGAATTGGGAGTTGTTGTTGCTGTTGAAAGTCCTCAAGGTTCTGAAGGATGATCTTTTATCCATTTATTTGCTGCTGTTTGGAAAGTATATTTGATGTGATTCTGTTATTTGGCAGACCAGATTCCAGCACCAGTTCAAAGAAGGATGATCTTTGCTATCCATTTTAGTTGTTGCTGCTGTTGAAAGTCCTCAACTGATTGTGATTTCTGTTATTTGGCATTCTTTGTGATTCTGCAGCACCAGTTCACAAGGTTCAAAGAAGGATGATCTTTGCTATCCATTTTAGTTGTTGCTGCTGTTGAAAGTCCTCAACTGATGTGATTTCTGTTATTTGGCATTCTTTGTGATTCTGCAGCACCAGTTCACAAGGTTCAAAGAAGGATGATCTTTGCTATCCATTTTAGTTGTTTGCTGTTGAAAGTCCTCAACTGATGAAATTTCTGTTATTTGGCATTTTTGTGATTCTGTAGCACCAGTTCACAAGGTTCAAAGAAGGAATCTTTGCTATCCATTTTAGTTGTTGCTGCTGTTGAAAGTCCTCAACTGATGTGATTTCTGTTATTTGCATTCTTTTGATTTGCACCAGTTTTTGATGATTTTGCTATCCATTTTAGTTTCTGTTTTTTTTCCTCAACTGATGTGATTTCTGTTATTTGGCATTCTTTTTGATTCTGTAGCACCAGTTGTAAGTTTAAAAAGAAGGATGATCATTTTCTTGAAAGTTTTGCTGCTGTTGAAAGTCCTAACTGATGTGATTTCTGTTAAACCACATTCTTTGTAATTCTAGCACCAATTACAATCACAAGGTTCAAAGAAGGATGATTTTGCTATCCATTTTAGTTGTTGCTTCTGTTGATGTCCTCAACTGATTTGATTTCTGTTATTCAATTTTCTTTGTGATTCTGTAACACCAGTTCACAAGGTTCAAAGAAGGATGAAAGAACTATCCATTTTAGTTGTTGCACTTGCTATTGAAAGTCCTCAACTGATGTAATTTCTGTTATTTGGCAAAGTTTTTGTGATATGTTTAGCACCAGTTCACAAGGTGGAAAATAAGGATGCTATCATTTTGTTTTGTATCCACAACTGATGTAGTTTAGAAATTTTAAATTCTTAGCAAAGTTCCTCAAAACTGATGCTATCCATTTTAGTTGGCAATGTGTTTGGCAAATTTTTTCTTATTTAATTTGTTGTTTCACAAGGTTCAAAGAAGGATGATCTTTTATATCCATTTTGATTGTTGCCCCTGTCAAAATTCCTCAACTGAAATTTCTGTTATTTGCATCTTTCAATTCTGTAGCAAAGAAATCAAAATACATAATTTTTTTATTTATATCCATTATATATATTTATATTTTTAAATCCTATTTATGTGATTTCTGTTATTTATTTAGATTAAGAAAGCACCAGTTCAAAGGTTCAAAGAAGGAAAAAAAGTTCCATTTTAACCTAAATGTGTTTTTTAGTTTGCATATCATTTTGAAAAAAATTAACTGACAAAATTTTTTTTTTTCAATAATGCATTGTTCCATTCTTTGTGAATTAACCAGTTCACAAGGTTCAAAGAAGGATGATCTTTCTTTCCATTTAAATTTTATGGAAAAAAATTTCCCTCAACTTTCTGATTAGTTGTTATTTGGCATTATTTGTTTCCCTAATAAGCACATAAGGAATATTTCAAAATCTTAGGATGATTTTTGCTATCCATTTTAGTTGATTGCTACTGTTGATTGTCCTTTATCAACTGATTTTTTTGGGTTATTTGGCATTTTTTTGATTAAAAAAGCATTTTTCACAAGGTTCAAAAAAAGGATGATCTTTGCTATTTTTTTAATTTTTTCTGATGTGATGTTTACATTTTTTTGATTCAACCAGTTGGTGGAGAAACTTTTGCTTATTTAACATTTTTTTTTGATCTTACCAGTTCACAAGGTTCAAAGAAGGATTTTTCTTTGCTATCCATTTAAAGTTGTTGAAAATGTTGAAAGTCCTCAACTGATGTGATTTTGTTTTTTACATAAACATGGATTCTCTTAGCACCATACCAAGGTTCAAAGAAATGATCTTTTTTATTTATCCATGTCAAAAAAAATTGAAATAGTTTTTTAAATTAGGAAAATCCATTTGTTGTTTTCTTTTATATTCAACTGATGATTTTTGAAGATGCTTTTAGATTTGTAGCACCAGTTCAAAGGTTCAAAGAAGGATGATATTTTTTATCCATTTTAGTTGTTACAAAATTATTTTTCCTCAACTGATGGATAAAATATTTGGCATTTTGTGATTCTTTACCAGTTCACAAGGTTCAAATCTAATGATCTTTGCTTTCCAGAGTTGTTTGTGTTGAAAGTCCTCAACTTGTGATTTGTGTTATTTATTGATCTGTGATGAAAACCTATTTCATAGGTTCAAAAAGAATGATATTTTTTAAATGATTTTTTTTTAAAATTGAATGAAAGTCCCAAATAATGTATCTTTTCTTGTTAAGCATTTGATTTGTAACCAGTTCAAAGGTTCAAAGAAGGATGATCTTTGCTATCCATTTTAGTTGTACCTGCTGTTGAAAGTCCTCAATTGAGGAAATTGGCAGAAAAATTCTGAAATTACTAACAATACAAGGATTTATATATTTATAATAAATATATTCAAAAATATTTTATTTCTTATATAAATTTTTAATTAAAAATGATCCATTTAGTTGTTAAGTTGAAAGTCCTCAACTGATGTGAAAAAATTTTGGATTCTAACATTTTCTAACCAGTTCACAAGGTTCAAAGAAGGATGATCTTTGAAATCCATAGCAGTTGTTGCTACTGTTGAAAGTCCTCAATTCATGTTATGCACAGTTAAAGGTTCTAAGGATGAAATTTAAAATAAATTTATATAAAAATATCTGTTTTGTGATTCTGTAGCACCAGTTACAAAAAAAGAAGGATGATCTTTGCTATCCATTTTAGTTTTGAACTTTTGAAAAACTGATTGATTTATGTATACTTTTTTTTTAGCACCATATACAAGGTAAAAGAAGGATTTATCCATTTTGTTGTTGTATGTTGAAAGTCCTCAAAATAGGATTTCTGTTATTTTTCAAAGTTTGGAAATAATTTAATTCACAAAAATTCAAGAAGGTTATTGATATCCCAGTTGTATTAAATTTTTTTCATAAAAATTCAAATTTATTTATTGTTTATTTTTATTGTCCTGGATGATCTTGCATCCATTTTATGTTGCTTTTTGAAAGTCCTCAACTATGAAATCTATGTAAATTCTGTAACCAGTTGAAATGATTCAAAGAAAAATTATATTTTGCTGTTGGAAAAATCAATGATGTGATTTCATTGTTTCTTTATTCTGTACTACAATACAAGGTTTGGATGATTTTTGCTATCCATTTCATTTATGTTGAAAATGATTTGTGTTATTTGGCATTCTTTTGATTTTATCACAAGGTTCAAAGAAGGATGATCTTTTACAATTTAATTTACTCAACTTGAAAATTTATAGTTATATAGAAGTTCACAAGGTTTATTAAAATTGCATACAAATATATCTTAAATAACAACCTGATTATTTCTTGGCAACTCAGAGTTTTATCTTTGACACATAAAAGTAAACATCTTCAACATTATGATTGAGCTATTGCAATAAAATATATAATAGATATATTTATATTCTTATATATATTTTGATTCTAAAAATACAAAGAAGGTTCAAAGAAGGATTTGAAATTTTTTTTTTTCCACTAAAAAGTCCTCAACTGAGATTTGTGTTTTTTCCGCCAGGATGATCTTTTGCTATCCAAAATGAAGTCAAATACTATTTGGCATTTATGAGCTATAAAACAAGATATAAAGATTAAATATCATATCTTTTACAAATTCATTTTTGTGAATAGCACCAGTTCTGTTTCAAAGAATGAATTAAGAAACAAATGCTGAAATTAAGAAAATGATTTTAACATGTGAAAGAATTTTTAACATCAAATCATTTCAAATTAATCTTTTTTATTCCCTGTTTTGGAAAAAACTGAAGTGATTTTGGTTACTTTTGAGAAACACTGTAGCATATCAGGAAGAATTCTTTGAACATTTAATTGAAAATTTGAAAACCTGATGGATTTTTTTTGAAATTAATTTTGAGAGGAAAAACATCAATTAGAAAAAAAAAACTTGGACTGTTCTTTTATCATTTTTGGGATTATTCAGCTTATAATCAATGGAATATATATCAATTGAGATAGATTACCAAGACAAAACAATAAAAAAATTTCCTCATTTTAAAAATATCATCACTGACAGTTTAAAGGTTGAAAGATATGGCAATAAAAACATTGAGGATTAAAAATTACAATCCAAAGAATGATGTTGATATAACAAAGATTTTTTATTTATTTTTATTTTTTAAATATAAAAAAATAAATAAATATAAAATTCATTTCTGATAAAAAATATTTCTTTGAACGAGAATGAATCTGAAAATGAAGGCATTCACTTTAAAATAAAAAATCAAACCATTTTGGCAATCCATTTATGTTGTTGATTGCTAGTGCATTTATATATATTTTTATAATATAAAAATAAATCAGGAGAAAGGAGATACTTAAAGTTTTAAGAAGACATCTTAGCAAAGATCCATCCATTTATAAGTTCAAAGAAAAATAGTTATTACTGAAATGATGAAACATGGACTTTGAAAAGCAGATTCACAAAGGTTTGAAGGATGATCTGGGCTATCCAAGTTGTTGAAAAAAGTTTGTTCTAGATGTGATATATGCCAGTTAAGATTCAAGGGGTTATTTCTATATTTTGAATTGTATAATATATATATAGATGTTTTCATTATATAAAAAAAATAGGATCAGGAAAATGATAGAATGAAAATCAAAAAAAAACGTTGTCTTTAAAAAAAAATGATCTGATGTGATTTTGTTGCAAATGGTTGAAGTCCTCAGTTTCATTATTCATTAAAATGAAAATTTTGTTTGAAAATTTAATTAGAAGAAAGTTTATCATGTGACAAGAACTCTTTGATTGAACATTTTAAAGTAAAGGATGAAGATGGATGGATTTTTTTAAATCTTTCAATATCCAGTTATCATTGTTGAATAATTTTTTTTTTGAGTGATTTTTCTCACATTTAAATGGGTAGCTTTAAATATATAGGAATAGAAAAAAATCCATTTTATATTAATAGGATCAACTGAAGACAGAAAAAACATCCTTTGGGAGTCTGTCAATTCAAATGGTTCAAAGAAGGAGAACTGTTTGAGTGAATTTTAGTTATCACCAATGGTGAAAGAATTAAAACATGAAGAAAGATAATGAAAGAAATCTATTCATATATATGAGGTTCTATATTGTAGTGATATATTATAAAATCTTTGGGAGTTTTTATCCAAAGGGCAGTGGTTTATAGGAAGAAACTGATGATAGATTTTTGAAAACTTTTTGAAATGATCAGTTCATGGATTTAAAAAAAATAATCAATTAAAACTGACATTTGGAAAAAAAATAAGATTTTTATGATAAAAAAAAAATTAAAACTTTCAAATTAAAAAATGGTTTTAGGAAGAAAAGTTGTTCTCATTGGAACATTAATGTTTCAAAAATAGTCTATCATGGATAAAGGGAAAAAAAGGATTAAATTAAAATACATTTTGAATTACAGTTTGAATAAATTGGGAAACATAGTTTTTTTTTCCAATGGTTTTGTAACCAGTTACAATGGAACAAACTTCTCACCAATGTCTAAGTAATTTATGATGGATAGGAGGGAAGATAATGGTTAACTCTAGACTTGAACAATTAAGATTGTAGTGATTGAAACATCCTGGGGAGTTTGTTCCATAGGGCAGTGGAAAGGTTCAAAGAAGGAAGATGTTAAGTGGAATAACTTCTCACCAATGGGTAGTTTATATGGGATTCTGAGAGCACCAGTTCAAGGAAGATAATGGTTAACTCTTGACTTGAACAGATTAAGATTTAGTGATTGGGAAAACATCCTCTTGGGACTTAACGTCAATTTTAGTTGTCTGTTCCAAAAAGTGGTTTGTAGGAAAGCTGTTTGTTTTGAAAGTGAAGTTTAACTTTTCGCAATGGGAATCAGTTTATATGGATAAGGTTCAAAGGAGAGGTCAAAAAATAATACCTGAAATTTTGTGTGATGAGTTCAAGACTTGAACAGGTTAAGATTGTAGTGATTGGGAAGAAACATCCTCTTTTTGTTTTGTTCCCCAAGGGCAGTGAAAACATTTTGTAGGAAGAAGCTGTTTGAGTGGAACTTATTCTCACCAATGGGTAGTTTATATGATAGATAGGAATTTTTAATGGTTAACTCTAGACTTGAACAGATTAATAATTATTAGTGATTGGGGGACATCATCCATAACATTCCAGTCTGTTCCCATGGGCAGTGGTTTGTTGGAAGAAGCTGTTTAGTGGAAATTTCTCACCAATGGGTAGTTTATATGGATTTGATTGAATAAAGTTAATGTAGACTTGAAAGAATTTAATATTCAGTTCAATAAAAATCATTTTGGGAGTTAATGGGCTTTTAGATAGGGAAGAAGAACCAAAATTGTTTTCATCAAATACTTGGAATCAACTTAAGAATTTCAAAAAGTTTAATTTAAGATGTGGAATACTTTAATGGTATTTAAGATGGATGAAAAGAAGATTGAACAGTTGATTTTATCAAAAATGTTAGATTGGGAGTTTGTTCTGGCAAAAGAAAATCAAGTGGAACTTTTCTCACCAAGAAGTTTATTTGGATGAGGGAAGTTAACGATTTTTGCAGAATTTGAACAGATTAAGATCAAATTTTTGAAATGGTTTTTCTGTTCCCTCTTATTTTTGAAGAAGCTAATATAGTTCAAGACAACTTACTTCTCACTAAATAAGAACAATATAAAAAAGATAACAATAGGCTTCTAGAGATTGATGCCATCAAATCTTCTTTTAAAACAATGGGCAAACATCCTAGATAAAAGAAAAGTTTCTTCACACCAATGGTTTTATTTAGGAGGGAAATTCTTTTTTGGAACAGATTATTGCAGGATTGGGAAACGTTTTGGGTCTAGTTTATATGGTTAAATATGGATAGGAGGAAGATTATAAGTTAATGAAAATAGTGATTGAGGGAAACTTCTTGGGAGTCTGTTCCCCTGGGCAGTGGTTTTAGAAAGAACAGATTTGAAACTTCTCACCAAATAGTTTTATGGGAAAATGAGGTTTTCTCTTGGAAAGAGATTGAGATTTATGAGGAATTTCCATTATTCTTTAAGAAGATTCGATTGGAACCATCAAAGCAAATAGTTTATATTGAAAGGTAACGATGGAAACTTAAAGGAGATCTGTTCGAAAGAAGTCTGGCTAGAAGAAACTTAATGGAACTAAGACACCAATGGGTAAAAAATCCCCAAAATGGAATTTATATATATATATATATATGGGGGAAAAAGTAAAGCAAAATAAAAACTTTTCAAAACTTAATTTATGGTAGTTTATATTCGTCAAGATTTAAAATGATTGTTAACATCCTCTTTCCCCTTTTAAGAAGTGGAAATTTTTCATATTTTAAAATTTCTTTTTAGTTAAAAGTTCTTGTTTAATTGCCATTGAAAACATGATGGATGTTACATGGCAGTGGTGAAAGAATGTTCTTTTAATCTTTGTTTATATTAGGAGGGTTTTCTTAACTCTGTCTTGAACAGATTAAGATTTTCTAGATTAGGGAAAATCTTTGGGGCCTGTATCTATTTAAGCAGAAATGAACTTTTCTCACCATAGTTTAATGGATCAAAGGGGAAGATTTGTTATCTAGAATGAACAGCATTTTAAAATAATTAGAAATTAATTTTAGAATAGCCCTCTGATAACGCAAAACTAATTGTTTATTACTGAAGAAAAGGTTCTAGTGGAGGATAGGGCAAAGAAGAAGAACCAATCTTTTGGGATTATAAGATAAAAACTCTAGACTTGAACAGGTTAAGATTTGGAAGGGAAACATCCTCATTTCTGTTAAATGGGCAGTGGTTCAGGAAGAATCTGTTCAATGGTTATTCTCCAATGGGTTTTTATAAGGGATAGGAGGGAAGATAAGGTTAACAGTCAGACTTGAAGAAATTAAGATTGGTGATTGGGGAAAAAGAAGAGTCTGAACAGTGGTTCTCGGAAGAAGCTGTAAAAAGTGGAACATTTTCTGGGGAAATCTAATGAGAAATTTTTTATAGGAGGAAAGATTTTCTTAACTAGTTTAAGTTAGATTTTATTATTATTAATGGGTGTTTAAATTAGGGAGGAACATCCTAGAATAAGATTAATATTTTAAATAGAAAACAATGTTTGGAAAGTTGTTCGCCGGAAGAGACTGTTGGAATGACGGCGGATTTAAATGGAGGAAAGATAAGTTAACTCTAGACTTGAACAGGTTAAATTGATAGTGATTGGGGAAACATCCTCTTGGAGTCTGTTTTATGAAAAACAGTGGTTGCCGGAAAAAGCTGTTCAAGTGGAACTTATTTCTCACCAATTTGTTTATATGTTAAAGATGTTTGACAAGGAAAAGTTCCGGTTAATACTGACTTCTGGGGGAAAACATATGGGATGTCTGAATGCAGTGGTTTGGGATTAATTAGAGCTGTTTAACATGACTCAGATTGATTGGTGATTGGGAAACATCTCTTAGTTCCCTGGGATTGTTCGTAAAAGATGCTGTTAAATCTTTTGTTATTAAAAAGCTGTTGAAAAAAATCTTAGACAATGGTGTTAAATTGTTTTATCACCAATGTTGAATTGGAGGGAAGATAACAGTTAACTCTAGACTTGAACAGAAAAGTTTAGTGATTGGGGAAACATCCTCTTGGGGAGTCTGTTACCCTAAGCAGAAAATTCGCAAAGAATGTGTTCAATACGAACTTACTTTAGACCAATGGGTAGTTTATTTTGATAGGAGGGGAAGATAACGGTTAATATAACTTGAACATATAATATTATAGTGATAATAAAACATCCTCCTGGGAGTCGGTTTGGGCAGTGGTTCCCGGAGAAGCTGAAAAATCTTTTTTTCACCAATTCAGTTTATATGGAAATTTTGGGAAGATAACGGTTTTTAGACTTGAACATTTAAGACCCAGGATTAAACATCCCTGGGGTCTGTTCCCCAGGGCAGGTTCGGGAGAAGCTGAAAGGCAATGGGTTTTTTATATGGAGGATGGAAGATGTGAGGACTTAACTTGAGATGGGATCACTGGAGTAGGAGGGAATATAAGTGGAACTTAACTCTTTTGGAAGGAGAAGATATCTTGAAGATTAAGAATTTGATTGAAGGGAGTGAACTGGGCAGTGGTTCGCAGGAAGAAGCTTGCTGAATCACCAATGGGTAGTTTATACACAGGGAGGAATTCACTTATCTCAGATTGAAAAATTGTGATTGGGGAACATCCACTGGGACACATTACCTGGGCACACGGAAGAAGCTGTTCAAGTGGAATCCATTCACCAATGGGTAGTTTATATATATATAGGGAAGATAATATTAACTCTAGACTTGAACAGGTTAAGATTAGTGTGATTGGGGGAAACATCCTCTTGGGAGTCTGTCTATTTAAGAAGCTGTTCAGATGGAACTTTCAAAACCAATGATAAGTTTATATCAATAAAAGGAAGAAAGAAAATCTAGACTTGAAAGATTAATCCATATTTTGGGGATCCAATCCTCTTGGGAGTCTTTCCCAAGGCAGTGGTTCGCAGGGAAGAAGCTGTTTCTTGGGGAAGGGTTCCATATTTCACCAAGAAATAAGTTTATATGGATAGGAGGGGAAGATAACTGTTAACTCTAGACTTGAACAGATTAAGATTGTATTGATTGGGGAAACATCCTCTTGGGAGTCTGTTCCCCTGGGCAGTGGTTCACGGAAAAAGCTGTCGAGTGGAACTTACTCCTCACCAATGGGTTGTTTATATGGATAGGAGGGGAAGATAACGGTTAACTCTAGACTTGAACAGATTAAGATTGTTGTGATTAGGGAAACATCCTCCTGGGAGTCTGTTCCCCTGGGCAGTGGTTCGCGGGAAGAAGCTGTTCAAGTGGAACTTACTTCTCACCAATGGGTAGTTTATATTAATAGGAGGGAAGATAACAGTTAACTCTAGACTTGAACAGATTAAGATTAGTGATTGGGGAAACATCCTCTTGGGAGTCTGTTCCCCTGGGCAGTGGTTCGCAGGTAGAAGCTGTTAAAGTGGAACTTACTTCTCCCAATGGGTTGTTTATATGGATAGGAGGGAAGATATTGGTTAACTCTAGACTTGAACAGATTAAGATTGTAGTGATTGGGGGAAACATCCTTGGGAGTCTGTTCCTCTGGGCAGTGGTTCGCAGGAAGAAGCTGTTGAGTGGAACTTACTTCTCACCAATGGGTAGTTTATATTGATAGGAGGAAGATAACGGTTAACTCTAGACTTGAACAGATTAAGATTGACATTAGTGATTGGGGAAACATCCTTGGGAGTCTGTTCCTCTGGGCAGTGGTTCGCAGGAAGAAGCTGTTCAAGTGGAACTTACTTCTCACCAATGGGTAGTTTATATGGATAGGAGGGAAGATAACGGTTAACTCTAGACTTGAACAGATTAAGATTGTAGTGATTGGGGAAACATCCTCTTGGGAGTCTGTTCCCTGGGCAGTGGTTCGCAGGAAGAAGCTGTTCAAGTGGAACACTATGACTTCTCACCAATGGGTAGTTTATATGGATAGGAGGGAAGAAAACGGTTAACTCTAGACTTGAACAGATTAAGATTGTTGAGGATTGGGGAAACATCCTCCTGGGAGTCTGTTCCCTGGGCAGTGGTTCGCAGGGTAGAAGCTGTTCAAGTGGAACTTATTCTCACCAATGGGAAGTTTATATGGATAGGAGGGGAAGATAACGGTTAACTCTAGACTTGAACAGATTAAGATTGTTGTGATTGGGGAAACATCCTTTTGGGAGTCTGTTTCTGGGCAGTGGTTCGGGGGAAGAAGCTGTTCAAGTGGAACTTACTTCTCACCAATGGGTAGTTTTATGGATAGGAGGGGAAGATAACGGTTAACTCTAGACTTGAACAGATTAAGATTAGGTGATTAGGGAAACATCCTCTTGGGAGTCTGTTCCCTGGGCAGTGGTTCGGGGAAGAAGCTGTTCAAGTGAACTTACTTCTCACCAATGGGTAGTTTATATGGATAGGAGGGGAAGATAACAGTTAACTCTAGACTTGAACAGATTAAGATTGTAGTGATTAGGGAAACATCCTCTTGGGAGTCTGTTCCCTGGACAGTGGTCGGTTGGGAAGAAGCTGTTCAGTGGTTGGAACTTACTTCTCACCAATGGGTAGTTTATATGGATAGGAGGGAAGATAACGGTTAACTCTAGACTTGAACAGGTTAAGATTTAGTGATTGGGGAAACATCCTCTTGGGAGTCTGTTCCCCTGGGCAGTGGTTCGAGGGAAGAAGCTGTTCGAGTGGGAACTTACTTTCACCAATGGGTAGTTTATATGGATAGGAGGGAAGATAACGGTTAACTCTAGACTTGAACAGATTAAGATTGTTGTGATTGGGGAAACATCCTCTTGGGAGTCTGTTCCCTGGGCAGTGGTTCGGGGAAGAAGCTGTTCAAGTTGAACTTACTTTCTCACCAATGGGTAGTTTATATGGATAGGAGGGGAAGATAACGGTTAACTCTAGACTTGAACAGATTAAGATTGTAGTGATTAGGGAAACAACCTCCTGGGGAGTCTGTTCCCTGGGCAGTGGTTCGCAGGTAGAAGATTGTTCAAGTGGAACTTACTTCTCACCAATGGGTAGTTTATATGGATAGGAGGGAAGATAACGGTTAACTCTAGACTTGAACAGATTAAGATTTAGTGATTGGGAAACATCCTCTTGGGAGTCTGTTCCACTGGGCAGTGGTTCGCAGGTAGAAGCTGTTCAAGTGGAACTTACTTCTCACCAATGGGTAGTTTATATGGATATGAGGGGAAGATAACAGTTAACTCTAGACTTGAACAGATTAAGATTGTAGTGATTGGGGAAACATCCTCTTGGGAGTCTGTTCCCCTGGGCAGTGGTTCGCAGGAAGAAGCTGTTCAAGTGGAACTTACTTCTCACCAATGGGTAGTTTATATGGATAGGAGGGGAAGATAACGGTTAACTCTAGACTTGAACAGATTAAGATTGTTGTGATTAGGGAAACATCCTCCTGGGAGTCTGTTCCCCTGGGCAGTGGTTCGCAGGTAGAAGCTGTTCAAGTGGAACTTACTTCTCACCAATGGGTAGTTTATATGGATAGGAGGGGAAGATAACGGTTAACTCTAGACTTGGAACAGATTAAGATTAGTTAGGATTAGGGAAACATCCTCCTGGGAGTCTGTTCCCCTGGGCAGTGGTTCGCAGGTAGAAGCTGTTCAAGTGGAACTTACTTCTCACCAATGGGTAGTTTATATGGATAGGAGGGGAAGATAACGGTTAACTCTAGACTTGAACAGATTAAGATTGTTGTGATTGGGGAAACATCCTCTGGGGAGTCTGTTCTCCTGGGCAGTGGTTCTTGCATGGAAGAAGCTGTTCAAGTGGAACTTACTTCTCACCAATGGGCAGTTTATATGGATAGGAGGGAAGATAACGGTTAACTCTAGACTTGAACAATTAAGATTAAGATTAAAAATTGGGGAAACATCCTCTTGAGAGTCTGTTCCCTGGGCAGTCGTTCACGGGAAAAAGCTGATTGAGTGGAACTTACTTCTCACCAATGGGTAGTTTATATGGATAGGAGGGAAGATAACGGTTAACTCTAGACTTGAACAGATTAAGATTTAGTGATTGGGGAAACATCCTTGGGGAGTCTGTTACCCTGGGCAGGAAGCGGGAAGAATGTTCAAGTGGAAGTCTTCTCACCAATGGGTAGTTTATATGGATAGGAGGGGAAGATAACGGTTAACTCTAGACTTGAACAGGATTAAGATCAAGTGATTGGGGAAACATCCTCCCTGGGAGTCTGTTCCCCTGGGCAGTGGTTCGCAGGTAGAAGCTGTTCAAGTGGAACTTACTTCTCACCAATGGGTAGTTTATATGGATAGGAGGGAAGATAACGGTTAAATCTAGACTTGAACAGATTAAGATTGTGAGGATTAGGGAAACATCCTCCTGGGAGTCTGTTCCCTGGGCAGTGGTTCGCAGGTAGAAGCTGTTCAAGTGGGAACTTTTTCTTCACCAATGGGTAGTTTATATGGATAGGAGGGGAAGATAACACTTAACTCTAGACTTGAACAGATTAAGATTGTTGTGATTGGGGGAACATCCTCTTGGGAGTCTGTTACCCTGGGCAGTGGTTCGCGCGAAGAAGTTGTTCGAGTGGAACTTACTTCTCACCAATGGGTAGTTTATATAGGAGGGGAAGATTACATCTTATCAACGCTTTTCAGGTTATTTACAGCCAAAAAATTTTTTAGATTGTAATAATATGTTTTTTAGATGATAATGGTTTAGCAGCACAAGTCATACTAATTAACCCATAGCTGGAGGAGAAGAGGTAATTTCAAAATAATCTCTTTCTTGGTCAATGTACTGAATTAAGTACAGATCACCATAGAATATGTCACAGAGAAAACATCTCAGATCGAAAGTCAACTAATAATCTATATCTAGGTTTGTTCCTTACTAGGCGCTCCATTCTCTTTTGGCCTTGTGACGCATCTAATTTTTGTTGTACAAATTCACCATTATCTAGATCTAGGCTATAGGTACATTAATCCATGTTCTACTATAGTTGAATTAAATATGATACAATACAATAATAATGATATATCACATAAGGACTCAAACCTGAAGCATTTATAACCAGATAAGGGTTCGAAACACATCCCTGTCTTTGTTTCGTGGGACTTCTGACAGATGTGTTTGTCACATAACGATGATTATGAATTTAATTCTTTCTAGCCAGTGACAATATGTACGGTTCTTAGTGGACTGACTATGATTATGACTATGCATCAATATATGAGTGTACATTCTGAATAACTGTGAATAGAGAATTAACTGGACAACATGTCAATCTTGTGTAAAAAGGTTCGTAACACATTATACTTCAGTATAGTGTCTTTGTGATTCAAAAACTTAAAACCACATCGTCGCTTTTTACCAACTTCTCAGATGCACCATTTAAACTAAAATAAAATAGGAAGCTGTAAAACTATACAGAATTTCAGTTGAGGCTACGCAAGTTCACAATGCCCTTAGAAAAAGTTTCGAAACAGTAACCAAGTATTTTGACCCTTAATTTATTCTGATAAAATATCTCGACATTCATAGAGATTGATTTGTTTTTCTTACAGCTTATCAACGCTTTTCAGGTTATTTAAAGCCAAAAAATTTTAGATTGTAATAATATAGATAATAATGGTTTAGCAGCACAAGTCATACTAATTAACCCATAGCTGGAGGAGAAGAGGTGATTTCATAATAATTCAGGATTTGATAAAGAACAAATTATAGTAGTATAAAGTGGGGGAACAATTCTATATTACAATCAATATATAAACTGATACCCCACTTTTTGGTTATTGTAATTTCTATACCTTTCTATTCCAGAGAATTTCAATAAATCTAAAAGACATACCTGTGTAGCTAATCAGTATTTCATTGATTGATTTGTTTTCTACGGTTTATCAACACTTTGTAGGTCATTTAAAGCCAGAAAATATTTTAGTTTGTAAGATTTTTTTTTTTTAAGCTAATATTTGTTTAGTGATACAAGCCTTAATAATTAACACATAGCCTGGGGGAAAGGAGGTGGGTTCATACCTAAAGAGACGTATATGCAATGTGATAGATCCTGATCTGACATCTCGTCAAAAGTCATTTTTTCTCAGATGTGCTGTGGCTTCCCTCTGTCTTTTCTACAAGTACTTTCATGGCAACTGCTCTGACGAGCTACTTTCATTGGTTCCTAAACTGCATGAATTCAAGCGTGCTACAAGGTTTGCATCTCGGCCCCACCCTTTCAATGTCTCTTCTACTACAACAGTTTCTTATCTCGCACTTCCCGTCAGTGGAACTCCATTCCTATCACTTGCTTCCATGATAGCCATTATCTTCAATATCCAAATGTAATGTCAATCGACATCTTCTGATGCCTTGATCTTGATCCCAGTCCTTCTCTTTATCCTTTCCCAAACACCCCTCTTTACTCTTGCTCTCACTGTCTGTAACCCTATGAGTGCTAATGACACTCCTGCTTTGTTTGGAGTGATATGTTTTTAAAAATATTGAAAACTGTACCATTCTTTCAATATTTCTTTTATTCAATTTTTCAGCCTTTCTTTTTTCAATCTTTCAGTATTTCATTCTTTCATGCTTTCTTTCAATCTTCCAATCAATCTTAGAGCTGAGCGTGAATTTTACAAAACCAGCGTGAATGAAAAATAGATCGAATTAATGTCGGGTAGAAGCTAACAGTATGAACAAACATGACATAGGTAAAACAATAAACAATGAAAGCGAAATGCTTTGTATTTATAGTTACATTCTATCCAAAATTGAAAAAAGAGTGACGCTCCTGCATAGGTCTCATTTTTGATAAAATATCTTTCTACAAAAAGTTTTTTTTTTTTTTTTTTTATTTTACATGTCGACAATATTGTTAAATTTCCCAAAAAATTCTGTGGGTAAGGCAAATTTCTGAAAAAATGGCATATTTATATATATATATATATATATATATATATATATATATATATATATATATATATATATATATATATATTGTTTGTTTGTCTGTGTTTGTGTGTGTGTTATGTGCGTGTGTCTAACGTTGAATATATAAATTCCCTTGCCCACTCTTACCTATCTCATGTTTAAAAACATTGATTTGGACTTTTCACACTAGACACATCTCTATAGCTAAGTGGTATAGCACGTCAGATCAAATGACGTTTCCGTATAGCACGCAGGTTCGATTCCTGTTGGGGAATGCATATTTTCTATGAAATTTCTCGAACACTCATGTTGGTAAATGTAATTAATACTGTTTAATTAAAAACAGAAAATTTACTTAAATTGAATCTATAAAATAACGTATAAACAGAAAATATCTGTCCATATTTCTGAGATGATGTATTATGTACACTATTTACATTATTCGGACTATTGTCCTTATCTATGTCGCCATATTTATTACAACGTTTTGGCCGTTGTACGCTCCGGCCTTCTCCAACGCCTTCATCCACTGTGTCTTATGTCCTCAAGGACACATGGTCCGGTGGATTGAGGCGTTAGTTAGATCCAGTAACAAGACCCAAAGAGTACGAACAGTGAGCGAAATAAAGGGTTCAGTTCGACATTCCAACCACCTGAAGAAACGATCGAAACGTTGTAATAAATATGGCGACAAAGATGGGGACAATAGTCCGAATAATGTAAATAATGTTAGAGATCCTCATTTGGATTTTGTCAAGAAACTCGTGATATATAGCAGGGACACCAGACAAGACAGCAGGTAGAATATTCTATACACGGACGAATGAATGATTTTCTCAGATCACTGTGTGCTAAATAGCAGTGTAGAGTCGACACTCTAGTCTTGACTTGTAATCATTCTAGAAGTGGAACAGCTCTAAATTCAAATCAGTGGAGGAGGGAGCAAAAATTCAACTTGAAAACTAAGGCCGATATTAAAATAAAAATTTGTGAAGAGCCATCATTACATTTGCGTAAGGATTCCTAAATCTTAATTTTCTACATAATAAAATATTAAATTTTTAATATAGAAATCCTTGCATTTTAACGCTTCATTTCTATCCTAAAAGACATTTGACATTTTAAAATATATATTCAATTAATATTCTTTCATAAGAAT